>QEPC01006381.1:756657-803961 GCA_003113815.1 Sphenodon punctatus
CAGCCTAAAGTAGCCGCAGCTGTAGACGTGGCAGGCTACCATGGAAACCAAGTGACCACAGCTGCCTGGAGCAAAGCAGTTTACCAGGAGAACTTTTTACACACAAAAGTTCTGGGAGAAGTTCTATACAGAAGTTCAAAGAGCTGGATTAAACATCCAGGTCTGGGTGAGTGATTTAGACACGCAGAAAGTTCAGGATGTAACAGCAAACATGAGGAGAAATGTGTGTGTAAAAACACCCAATGTCAGATGTTAGTCCCCTCTGTAATCTCACCCCCACCCCCAGGAGTGTCCTATTTTGGGGAGCTTGAAATGTGGTAACCCTACATTATAAATCTTGTGCTGACCCTCTGCCCAAGGATAAAAATTAGAATTGAAGTTAATATTTGCAGCAAATACAGTATCTGACATATTTGCAAATTTCATCATTTGGGTCCAGCAAAGCTATTATGAACAACTATTCATTTCCACTTCAGCAGATATCCATTTGGTTAGGTTATTTTGATATTTCAGGGATTGGTACTTTTGGTTACTTTGTTTTGGCACTGAAATAAATGAAGTAACAAAATTGGAATATCCAAATGAGCAGATATGCAAATATATTTTATCTGCAGATGTTGTTCAAGAGTGTGACTCATAGAGTTGGAAGTATGCTCAGAGGTCATCTAGTTCAACCCCCTGCTCAATGCAGGAAATCTACAGCTACAGCATCCCTGACAAATGGCCGTCCAGCCTCTGTTTGAAAACCTCCATCAAAGGGGAGTCCACCACCTCCCTAGGCAACTTGTTCCAGTGTCGAACAGCTCTTATCATTGGGAGTTCTTCCTAATGTATAAGCAAAACCTGTTTTCTTGTAATTTGAGTCCATTAATTCTAGTCTTGCCTTCAGGGGCAAGAGAGAACAGGTCTATGCTATCCTCTCTGTGACAGCCCTTCAGGTAGTGGAAGACTGCTATCATGTCTCCCCTTAGTCTTCTCTTCTCAAGGCTAAACATACCCAGCTCCTTCAACCTTTCCTCATAGGACTTGTTTTCCAGATCCCTGACCATCTTTCTCTCTCCTCTAGAACTGTTCCAATTTGTCAATGTCCTCCTTAAAGCATGGTGCCCAGAACTGGACACAGGTACTTGAGATGAGGTTTGACCAGCACTGAAAAGAGTAGAACTAATACTTCTCATGACTTGGAAACAATGCTTCTCTTATGGCAGCCTAGAATTGCATTAGCTTTTTTTGCAACTGCATCACACTACTAACTTATGCTCAGGTTGTGATCAACTACAATCCCTAGATCCTTTTCACATGTACTGCTGCCAAGCCAAGTGCCCCCCCCCCTCCTGTATTTGCATATTTTATTTTTCTTACCTAAATGCAGAACTTTACATTTATCTCTGTTGAACTTTACTCTGTCAGTTTCAGCCCAGCTTTTCAACTTATCAAGATCGTTTTGAATTTTATTTCTGTCTTCTAAGGTATTAACTATCCCTCTCAGTTTTGTGTCATCTGCAGATTTAAAAAGCATTCCCTCTACTCCCTCTTCCAAGTCATTAGATGGTGAACAGACTGCATTGTCATCTCTGTCACAGGAGCCAACCCAAACAGCACAACAGTTTTGCTGAGGAATGTTCAGTCCAATCAGCATATCTATGAAATCATGTTACTTCCTTCACACATGACCATCCCAGGATTCCGTCCTTGGAGCAAGCCCCTCATTAGTGTCCAGCCCTGAATCTTTGACAGTCGGTTCCCTGGGCAGCCTCTCAAGCCCTTAAACCCTTCAGTCTGGCCACCTGGAATAGCCATTTCCAAACGCTCCCCTTATCTCAGGGTGATCAAACTCCAGCTACTTCCTGGAGCAAGCTCTTGCTTCAGGGGTGGCCAGGCTTCCAATTCTCACCTGCAATAAGCCCTAGATGCTTGGGCCTCTCCTTGGTAGTCTGGGTCAAGCTCTTTAGCTCCTGGCTTTAATATGGTGCCTTGCCCCCAGGAAGCCATGTGTGGCTCCACACCCAGCTGGAGCCAATTAGAAACTGCAGTTGGATAACGAGTTAGCCATTTCTGGGTCTCTGAATTAGTCTGCATTACTTATGGATTGTAAGCTGCCCTGAGCCTCAAGGAAGGGTGAGATATAAATACAACTAAATAAATAAATATTGGTCAGGAGGGGAGGTATCCTTTCCAAGACTCACCAGCCCCTACCTTGGGCCATGTTCCTGTGAGAACATACCAGAACACATTACAGGGGTCTATTGAAAATGTGAATAATATTCACAAATATCAAATCCACCATTGGTTTGAGCTCTAAAATTACTGGTGTAACATAAAAATTGGATTGAGCATCAGAGTATTTGCAGGAGGCCTCATAAACAAGCAATGGGGGTGAGCCCAAGCCCTGCGGATCCCATATGCGTGTGCATGTGCGTGCACACATGCACACAGTTTCCATGGGACACAATGTGCCTTCAGTAGACAGCCAGGTGGTTTGTACGTGGCTGCACGTGCACACAGTTGCGCACAGGATCCATGGGGATTGGGATCAACCCCAATGTCTCTTGGAGATCCAAGGTTTGGGGAAAATGGAGCATAGTTCTTGTGTGACATCATTTCTCTCAAGTCCTCCTTCCCATTTCAGTCCTATTTACAATGTCCATTTTACTCTGCCTCTTCCCCTGCCAACTATTCCCTCTGCCCTCCGCTTCCTTCCCAACACCCCAAATTTGTGTATTTAATTTTATGCAAACTCACTGAACGGTCTTTTTCAAGTCACCATGTATCAACCTCCAAGACAACACATGACACAGGATGGGAATGCATAAAGCTAACAATGCAAATACTATATGCCCTCTCCCAGGGGATGTAGCTGTCCGCATTGGTACAAGGTAGTGAAATTATTCTCTCCTATGACAATGCAGTCAGCAGTAGCCACAGGCTTAAGTCTGTGTCATTGCTCATATGTGGATGGTTCCAGGATTATGTTCATAATTTCTGTATTCAATGTCTGAGAACCTGGCTGGATTTACTTTGAAAAATGTCATGAATTAAATAAAAAATTGCAAATAATTATTCTGATTGTTATTTCAGTCCTGACGTACAGTCTGAGTCAGTGACTGACTGTCTAGAAGAGCTGTCTGCAAGTTATTGGGAAAGCGGTTGGTGGTTAGAAAATATAGACAGAACGCCACCACCTTGGATGCAAGAAGGCTGGAAAATACTGGGTCATGCCGGAAATTTTAGCATTCTAGAATTCAGGGAGGAATGTGACACTGGCAGGAGTCAATGCTGCTTGTTGGCACCTTTGCCATTAAAATAACAGAGGCCAACATTTTCAAACATGGGTGTGTAAAGCTAGGCACTGTAAACTAGTGAGAAGAATTGCCGGTTCTCAAGTTCAAGTTCAAGTTTTCCTCAAGGCCTACTTTCTTAATAAACAGCTGACAGATAGCGTTCTCATTATTGGCGTTTCCAAATTAAGTACCACAGAAGAATCCCTGAACATATTTTCATCATTCTGTTCTCATAGTCAGACTGAATAAAGCATGGTTCAATGGGGAATTTTTACCATTCACCAGAAGCATAGTTTGACTTATTGTGGAATTCTGATTTAAAATATTCATGATAACACACTCAAGAGTAGCACAAAACAATTGAGAACAGAAGCTTATGCAGCTTTCTTGCAGAGGACAGACCTTTCCTCATAGGTTGTCCCACGGGACCTCTGGCTTTGCCATACAGATGGACTTTCTCAGGGTCTTATCTCATTTTTTTCTTCACTGAACTAGGAGCATCCTTTCATATAATATCAAGCAGGCAATCACAGTGAACTTAATTAGCTGAACCCTCTCAATCATGTGTCCCAGCCTGCACATTCCTAGTCTTGAAAGGCTGTCCTACTCCAATGAATGTTTTGGCTGCACTTTTGCTTACAGACCTGCTACTTGTTGAAGACATCTAAGTCCCTGTTTAAACTCTGACATCTCTATGAGCCAGGTCACTTATTTCAATCCCTAAATATAGATTTAGGCATCCAAGTTCAGACGTTGGCTATCATTTTTAAAAGAGCTGTTCAAATAAATTCCCACCATCAGCTTGTTTGGCTAAGAAGCACATTTTCACACGTTTGTGGACATGCTGTAACAGTTTTATTTTCACCTCTAATATCTCTTCAAAATGAATGACTTTTTCCACTGGCAGAAAATTGTGATGTTTGCTAATGAGACTTCAGGCAACTGGGCAACTTGCTATTGCATTTGGAAAAAGTCAATTTATATATAAACGGCCGCTAGATGTTACCACAGTCTACTAGCTACAAGTCCCCTCTTTCTGATTCGGTCAGAGAGAAGAGTTTTGCATATTGGGTAGAAAGAGCTGTTAGCACTTCCAGCAGACACTGCCAGTGTAGCTAGTTAGCTCTGTTTTGGGGCAGCTGTGCTAAGTGTCTTCTGGCTTTCCATCAGCTGGCTTATAAAATAAGAGGGCATTTACATTTCCACACACACACCCATCCCTTTTAAAACCAGAACAAATATCTGATGGAGCAGTGAGGGTTGTAGTTTGCATCCACTCTCTTGGAGATGGAGATGCAACAAATTGAGAGAAATCTTTGGGTATTCATTTCAGCTGTATTCGATGGGTCTACTGTAGCCTTGTGGGAGGTGCCCAAGATTGTAAGCTTGAAGCCAACTGTGTTTCATGCTTTTTGTTCCAAAAAGGGAAAATGCCTTTTGGGCTGCATTAGAAGAGGCATCCTATCCAAGGCATGGAGGAAATAGTTGTTGTTGTTGTTGTTGTTATTATTATTATTATTATTATTATTAATAATAATAATAATGATTATTAATTATTCTTAATAATAATAGTTATTGATGCTGTAGGCAGAGGGTATTCTGCTTCAGAGCAGGGGTGACTACTGAAGCTTCTTCCCATTGCATGAGTCCAGTACAGTTTGGTAGAGGGTTTTTATTTTTCTATTCCCTCATCTTATCCAATAATATCCCCTGCGTTATGTGACATGAGTTAATCAACAACTTCCAGAAATTCAAGAACCACCATCAATTATGCCTGCCAAATACAAGAATTATGAAATGTGAATATTGAACATGCAAACAAGTATATACCATATGTGTGTGACTATCAACAAAGATGAGCCCCCCCCCTTAAAATTCAGACTTCAAATTCAATGCAACTCTTTGCTTCATCCCTATTAAAAATTTCCCAGAATGTGAAAGATTTGATTTGAACTATTGCCATTTGATAGATACATAAACAGCTCTGGAGATAAACATGGTTAATGCAGGATGATACTCTGTGGTTGTGATTATGTTGCTTCAGCTAGAGGTCAATGCGGTTAGATTCTGAGTATTCTGCCTCTAGCACATTGTTTGTGTAGGCTTAGTGCATTTTTTCCCCAAATGATCAGCTTTTACATACTGCATTATCATTGCATAGGGAAACCACATAGCTAGCTGACAACATCTGTAGGTAATTTAGCCCCTTTTATTTGATGGAGCAGGGAAGTACCTAAATTAGTTTTCAGGGGTGTGTCAAAGTCACAAGCTTTGCGTTAGGCCACAAATATGCACCCGAGCTCCAAAAGTGCAAAATAGTGATCAGCCATACACTGGGAATTCTCTACAAATACAAACAAACAAAAAGAGCTTGGATATTTGGTAGCCACATGTTTTCATGAGCAGTAATAGGCATGGGTAGGAAAGTATCCAACCTGCTCCACACTTGGATTCAAATACATTTTTGTTGAATCCCAACGCTGATGTATTTCTAAACAACTTGTAAATCAAAACATATGGTGCCACACTGGGTATGTGTGCAGTAGTTCAGACTTAGAGTTTCTCCAATTGCCATTCTGATGCTGGCAATGAAGTTGATTTTTTTTTTAATTAATTGGATCAATTTTTTTGTTAACATTTATCCAATCCAACCCTTCGAACATTGTGCATATTAACCCTTTTTGACTCTGATTCTCATAGCACTGCAAGCCCTAATTTACTTATAGGATTTATGCCAACACAGCACTTAAAGATTTGAGCCTGACCACTCTGACCACCCTGTGACCACTCAAAGCAATGGGAACCTTCCCATTTGTTATTTTTTATTATTTATTTATTTATTCACATTTATATGGGCTCACCGTTTTTTCATCAATTCCAGTAGTGGATTAATGAGGCCAATTAACAGTTCTATTCAGCTTGAACATAAACTTCCAAACTTGTCTCTTTAGTCACAATTCATATAAAATTATGTGTGTGCATGCATGTGTTTTCAGGACTGGGCTCAGCACAAAATTGCCTTGGATGCTATTAGAGTTGGTGGCAGAAGTCCCACCAAATTTAATGAGAGTAGGACTGAGCGCCTAAGAACAACAAATGTGAAAGTTAAATATTGACATATTAGAGTATAATCCCCACCCAACGTACACTAGTTTCAGCTAGTAGAAGTTATGCACTTTTCTTCATAGCATAGGGAAAAAAAGGTGCTTAAAACCTCAGGATTCAAATTAAAATGATATACTGAATTTCCTGAACTCACTGCTCATTATGGGTCAGGCTGCCTGCTCCTTCTCCCCTTTGGGAAACAAAGCAGATAAATAGTCAGAAGTACAGCAAGCAGGAGGCAGAACCAGGATCCCAGCTTCCATAACGGGCCATGTACATCAAAGAGAGATCAGGTGAAAATTGCTAGGCTAAAGATTAAAGAATTCTTACTTGAAACAAATTAGAACTAAAACAAAAAAAATACATTATTTTAACCACGAAGACACTTCACATTTTGTCCCACAACAAAGCCTCCCCTTGCTATAATTGTTGCTGGTATCCTATCACTAGATGAGGTACCTTGGGAAGAGTTATCCTGGTAATGTGCATGGAGAAATATAGAACCCAGTCCAACAGAGTGAAATGCCTAGGTGGATCTTGACTGGGTCCCATGAAGTAAATGGTAAATAAGGTCCACAGGAGCAGATTCAATTGTAGAACTGGAGCTATACTCCTCAGGAATGAAAACATTCCCCTCGCTGGTCCTGTGAAATGTTTAAATGTTGGGTCATACTTAATGATCAAAACACATGACAGTGTTTCCCTATTCTTTATTTACATTATTTTACCCCATCCTTCTCCTAACGCTTAGGGTGGCTTGTAAAATAAGAATTGATAAATTACAAAAAAATCTAAAAGTCCCCTAAAAAACTTCACCCCAACCTAAAAATATATACCGGATAACCCCTATCCTCCCCACAACTCCTATTCCCACCCAACAAATGCTTGGATAAAAAGAAAGGTCTTTCTTGGGGTTATATAGCCCCTACTTGGGATTATATAATACCATTTATTTACACATTAACAACCAAGTTCATCTGAGAGTTAATTTATCAAACAAGTACACGTGTGTGCAACTGCATACTGTATCTAATTCTTCTCACTAATGTGACTAGGAGCTGACTCAGCTACTTGACTACCCCACCCCAATTTCTCAATGAGTTGTAAAGTGTCTGTCCTTCTTAAGGATTGGAGTTCGGGTCTAAACCAAAACCAAACCAGGTTTTGTTTGGATTTAGGTTTGTATTGTTTTGATCCAGATTTGGATCAGAACAATGCATGCCTAAAAATCCATCTTCCCCGAGTTCTGCCTTCCTCAGACCCTTGCCCACCTTCCCCGGACCACTGCCCACCAGGCCCATCATCTTCCCCAGCCTACCCCACCCTTGCTGAGGGTAGGCTATGGCAAGCGATGGTGGGCAGAGGTCCAAGGCAGTGGGCAGGGGTTTGGGGGAGGCAGAGCTGAGGGCAGATGGTCCAGGGAGGTGGGGAGAGGGGAGTTAGGCTGTTGTTTTACTTACTTTTCTGTAGTGTAGGGGTCTGGACCGGCACCTGGCGCAGCCTTCTCCAGCCTCAGCTGGGCATGCCTATAGCCGGGCATGCGCAGACCGGGTGCCATTTTCCAAAATGATGCCAACGGAAAATAAGCACACATGTGCAGAACACTACAGCCATGGTGGATATTTTGCGCATACACTTTATTTTTTAATTGTATTTTCTTCCTGGCATGGCCAGAAAAGGCTGCACCGAGTACCAGTCTGGAGTCCTATACGACACTACACTACACTACACTACACTACAGAAAAGTAAGTAAAGCATAGTCTATATCCCTCCCTTCATCCCTCTCTTCTGCCCACACCTTCCTGGTCCCTTTCCTGGCCTCTCAATCCCCCTCCCCCAGTCTGTAAAGCTCCTTGGAGTGGTGAACAGAATTTTGGTTCATATCCCACTCCCGCAGTTCATTTTGTTACTCCAAACTGTTCAAATTTGTATGATTCATCTTGATCTGTGTTTTAACTTCACACCCCATATCCTTGGAGTTTGACTTGGTTCCTGTGTTGAGCTCAGTCTCACGGTCGGCGTTTTTCTGCCGTGTGCTGCTGTTGTCTGAGATAGACTGCAGGGCTGGAGTTCCCAAGACTGGATTGGGGCTATGCCTGCCAGTACTACATGACCTTAAGCAGCGACCCATGTTCACTGTGCCAAAAAAATTCCAAAATTCTTCAGCCAAGAAAACCAAATTCTGCAAGTTCACTACAAGCTGAATAAATCTGTATAATTTCTTTGGTTCTGTAATTAAGTAAATTTGCTTCTCTGCATTAAATTCCAATGAATTTTAGCCCTAAACACCACAAACCCAGCTCCCAAAAGGCATGATGCACTGTCCCCCAAATCAATTATCTTGTGTTTTACAATGTTGTTAGCCACATTGAGATGCTTGCAGCAGAATGGGCAGCATATACATTTTAATAGTAAATAAATAATAAATAAAAATAAAATAAATAGCAAATATTTCTCCCTCTGATATTCACAAATTAATGTTACAGCAGCAGTCTTCCCTTATTGAAATTCTCACAAGTAGTAGTAAATCCTCAAAGGCTCAGGCTCATTTACTTATGGTGGCAAGCCTGGGTAGGACTCAGTCCTCCCCAGAAGTAGCAATAGCAGCATGGAGGTTCTGGCGGGGCTCCCATTTTCTTCCTTTGTAGGTAACTGCAGCAGCTGAATATTAAAATGGGACTCATCTGGGAACCACCTCCCCTTCTTCCTTTCCTACTGCAGCAGCACAGAATTGATGGGATCTATCTGGGATTCTTCCCTCCCCCCCTTTTTACCTTTCCTCCCCTTAAGCACTCTACGTGGGCTACCCAAGGTGGTGGTCTGGAGGCTGCAACTGGTGCAGAATGCGGCGGCCCATCTCCTCATGGGAACGGGCCACTGAGAGCACATAACACCAGTGCTCCGTTCTCTGCACTGGCTGCCTGTCACTTTCCAGGCCTTATTCAAGGTGTTGGTGCTTACTTATAAAGCCCTACACGGTCTGGGCCTCACCTGCCTGCGGGACCGCCTCATGCACTGGGTTCTGGAATGGCCGCTGTGGTCGACTGGGGGTGCCGTTTTGGAGGTTCCCCGTGTTTGGCAGGGGGGCTACATTGGTGAGGACATTCTCAGTTGCTGCGCCTCGGATGTAGAACTTCCTCCTGGTGAAGGCTCATTTGGCCCAGGACCTTCCCTCCTTCAGGCATCAATGTAAAACCTGCTTGTTCCACCAGGTGTTTGGTGAGGGAGATGGGGAGGAGAAGGGTTGGGTTTTTGGGGGGGGATGCTGCTGCTGTTTTTACTGAATTTTAGGTCTTTATGTTATATATTTTACTCTTTGTTTTTATACTGTCTGAGTTGCCTTGGCAGGAGGGGGTGGGGTCGTGAATATTTTAATAAATAAGTAATAAATCCTTATGGCGGTGGTGGCAGCATGTCAGGTACCAGTAGGGTTCCTCATTCCTCCTCTTTCTTCTCCCCTATCTGTGACCACACTGCCTGAGAAGGCAAAGGCCTCTGGGGCAGAGGCAGCAGAGAATAATGTTCAAGTGCAGATAATTTAAAGGACCAGTACAGTTAAATTGCCTGATGGTGGCTGGTGGGGAAGGGCAGCTGATATGAGGATGTCATCTCCTCCCTTGGGCCCCTGCATGTTGACTGAATATAGGTGGAGGTAGTGGGCTAAGCAGAGAACTTGGGTGTAATTTTTAACCACAATCTATCTATGAAAGCCGATGTATTGGACGTGGTTTGAAGATGCCTTCTTTTTTTTTTTTTGGCTATGCCCTTGTTTATATCAGGCTGACCTTGCCACAGTGATCTATATTCTGGTGATTTTTACAATGTCCTCCTCTGTGGGCTTCAAGCTGTGCTTCTTCTTCACCTGCAGCTTGTTCAGAATGTGGCAGCAGGGCTGCTTAGTTGTTTAGGTGGCCTTGATCATATTACACCTGCCCTGCATTCTCTGTGTTGCCTGTCTGTGGGGTGGGGGATTGAATGTAAGATTGTGCTGCTGGTATATTCATGGCCCTGAATGGTATAGGTCCTGGCTAGGCAATATTTGCAACCTGCTCCTGGAGCCTTTCACTGATGGCTGTTTGTTCTCAGAAATTACCCACTGTTTGGAGATCCGACCATCATGCCTTACGTCAGTGAGTGATCAGGCCTTTGCTGTAGCGGGCCCTTCAGTGTGAAACTCACTCACCCCAGACATTCATCTCAGTTCCTCCTTCCTCACCTTCCAAAGGCACCTGAAAACTTTCATTCTCCAGGTGCTTTTAGGATCTTTTACGGTTTCCCCTTAATGTATTCTGTCCTCCCGCTTTACCTTCCTTTAGTTCATGTGCAGGGAACACCTTTTGATCTGACATTGGGTGTTTTCAGATGTGATGGTGGCCCACTTTATTCCACTTTACCCTGCTTTTACCCACAGGTCACCATCATGTTAGTTCTTGGGTGTCAGATGTTAGCACGGGATAGATCCCAGCCCTGTTGGCAGGTAGCACAAGCTGCGACTTTGGATCCATTTGCCCACCTGGGAGTAAAGTGGGCTATCACATTTGAAAGCCCTCTTTTCCCAACCTGGTTTCGAGTGCCTGCCAGGTCCAGTCACCATGGTGGCCGTTATTGGCCACAAGCCAGGGGGCTAGGGGTATGCCACTGGATGCAGCACGGGGACAAGGACAGGAAGACTCCCCACTAGGGATGGGAGAACAGAATGCGGTTCGGATGTTCGGTCATTTGGTTCAAAACCCAAGTTCGGGTTCAATGATTTGGTTCAGCCGAGTTCGGTTTGGCCGAACTGCTGCTGTCTGACCTGCCTGCTGTCATTCTCATCATAACCAAGCCAAGTACGCGCACTTGATATCTCGCATCTTCGTGAATGTTAGACCCCTTGTCTCTCCCTCTGTTCCCCTTCCTATGTCTCTCCCCCAGCTCCTGTCTCTCATATTGTAAGCCCTAGGGGCAGGGTCCATTTCTATTTCATTACTTTGTAAAGTGCCAGGTACACTGCTGGTGCTATATAGATGTTTGTTAATAATAATATTAATAACTTGGCCGAACATTCAAAAATAGCGAAACCAAAACGAAATCAAAACCGAAACCTAATTTTTGACCCTGGAAAGATGGTTTTCCTGCCCCAAACTTATCCAAACACGACCAAACTGTTTGGTTGTTCGAGAGTTCGGTTCAGACATCTGAACAGGCCGAGTTCGGTCCAAAATCCGAACATCCGAACTGCGTTCGCCCATCCCGATTCCCCACCCTCACCAGTGACCTGACCCCATTCATGTCACTTCAGGGTCCAGGGCCAGTCCTGGCTGCAGTGGCGGCTCAACTCTGGACCAGGTGAGTCCGTTGTGGCAGCTCACTGCCGTCTCATATAAAAATACCTTTTATCTGTCAAGAGGAGAATTTTTTAATTGACTTTCATGCAAGTTGAATTGATCTCTGAACATGTAGTTGGATTAAGAAGTTTTATTATATTTTTCTGTTTGTACAAAACTCCTGACATTTTCACCTTTTGAAGTATTTATAATTAAGGGTGCTATACATTTAGGAATTAGATCTGATGGCATTCATCAGAAGAAGACAAAGAATTTGTTTTACTGGAAATAAGAAAACACTTCTAAACCCAGAAGAGCAATCTAAATCAACCTGAATTCTCCCTGGGAAGGATTATTGCTTGTGTAGAGAACTCATAGGGTTTCACTTACCTTCATTCATGTGTAGAAAAAAATTGTAACAGGAGCAATCATGCTGAAGTTAATGTTTTGATTAAAGTTCTAATTTAGATTGAAAAGGCTAAGCTACAAAAAGAGAAAAGAAAATGCATTTGTTGAAATGTGAAAATTGTTATGTAATCAAAATAAAACCGAACTGTAATCAATGTAAACATTGCATGTTGGCTTTGTTGGTTCACAGGAGGTTAATGATAAGTTAATAGGCCAAATTATCATCCTGGTTGTTGTTGATTTCAACGTGTATGTGGTGTAAATGAGAAGATTAGTTGTCCCACAATATTCAAATCTTCATTAACGAATAAGCTAGCGTTGGAACAGATGCAAATAGATTTTTAGAATTTTCTTTAAATGAGGTGGGTTTAAAGAACTGGCATAGTCTGACTGATATTATTTAGGTAAAAATTGTGATCATGCCATTTCATGATGTTCTGTGTACTGAATTGTACATATATTGCATCCATATATCCTAAGGGAAACACTGGAGAAATGTAAAATGTATGTGCTTGATTTCTAAGCCATGTGAATACTGCGCTGCTCTCCAGTTGTTAACCTGATTCACTTTTCAGTGGCTTTAAATTTTGCAGTTTTCTTGTTCCTGGCTTTCTGAAGAGTGTATTCAGCTTCGAGGCCCAATAAAAAGCTCCTTTGACTTTGGAAAAAACCAGTCCTGTCTAATTGTCCTTTCATGGCCCATTACACTAATGAGAAAAAGAGGGGAGGAGAATCAGCTGTAAATAGGACTTCTTAGTGCTGATTCTGTTTGTCGTGTATACATTGTTGGGGTGCGGGTGGAGGAAATGGAGAGGAAATGTTTATATAGTGGCAGGAAATGTTAAAGTAGCACAGAGATGCCTCTGTCATTTTCTGCAGATTTGGCAACTGGCTTCTGCAGTTCATGCTCAACTCTAGGCACATGTACACACAGCATTTCACATTAAAGCAAGAATGGGTGCCTCCACACAAGCTGGGGAGGGCTCGACCCCGGTGCGCCCCATGGCGGGCAATTGCTGCAGCCACATTTTGGGGCCAGTGCGGCCACATGAGCAGACATTTGGTCTTGTCCCACCCCACCCCAATCTGCCCACCATCCTGCCCCCAGTCATGACGTTGCCATGTGGGACTGGAGCTAGTGCTCGCACTCAGAGCCCTGCAGTGTACCCAGCCGTACGGTGGGGCAGACGGGGACCAGGCACACGAGCGGCAGTGTGCTACCACACCTTGGCCAGCCCCAGCTACATGGTGCATCCCCAGCCTTTTTCTGAGGATACAGTGCAGCATAGCAGTCAGCTGCCCACAGTGGGGGGGGGGGGGAATATGTGGTGGCCACCATTGCATGGTAAGGCTGCCCCAAGTGGGCTAAGGCTGCCCAAGACATGATAAGTGCATTGTGTGGCTGCACCCAATGTATATTTGTGTCTAGACACCTCTTTATGCCAGGGAAAAAGAAAAAAAAAAACAACTCTGACAAGATACAATTCATGAGCAATATGAATTTCTGGACTTCCCTACTAATGTAATTAGCGATATGGAATTAACATTGGTGTGTGTGTTAACATCTACATGTTGTGACCACAGGTGTGTGAGAACTGGCAAAAAAAAGAGATGGACAAATAAGCAAGCTCTCTAAGATATTGTGCCTAATAGCTTGTCTACAGGGAGTTTTAGTAGGTTAGCAGATTATAATCCATAGAATCCTAGGATTTAAGGGTTGAAAAGGACCTCAAGCTTCATCTAGTCCAACCTCCCCCTTTATGGCAGGATATCCCTGTCTACAGCACTGTAGACAAGGATAAATTGTCCAGTTGGGTTTTGAAAAACTCCAAGAAAGATGATTCCAGAACCTCCCTTGGGCAGTTAATTCCATTGCCCAACAGTTTTAATAGATACAGGTTAGTTAACTAATATTAAAGATCCATCTGGGAGTACTTTGTTTAGTTTGTATTCATGGGTACTGCTTTCACTTTTGTGTAGCCTTTCAAGTACCTGAATAATACCTGTGATTGAAACAGGTATTTGCAAATCTGTTCCCGCACCCCTCCTGTATTCCTATTTGGTGTGTTTGGTTTTCATTTTGTGTGTTTGTAGCAGGAAGCAGCTGGATGGAGCTGCTGCCCCTTTAAGAGTGGGAAGCACCAGCAGTTGGACTGCGTTGGCTGGCTGCTACCAGCTGGGTAAGGGATTGACAATGTCAGCCCTGTAAGGAAGAAGAAAAACCTCAGCAGAGACATTCATGGGAGTGTGGCAAGACACTGGCCCTTTGAGGGCAGACTGGGCCTGAAGGGTTGGCCATGTCCACCTCTGAGTATAAGAAGGAGGAAACCAGAGTAGGCTTCAGCTGGTCACCGGGGAAACCTCTCCCGCATGTGAGTGGAAGATAAGCAAAGACTGAGAGCACTGAGAGGTGGAGCGCTGACCTGACTGAAGGGGATAATTAAGGGCAATCCAATTGGAGTGCTGACTTAAGATCCTTGCAACTGAGACTCTTGCAGCTGTGAGTAGCCAGAGGACTGTTACCTGTCTGAGCTGCATTAGAGAGACTGTGTGTATGCTGTGTGTGGACTATGCTGAAGGTGGAGAACTGTATGGATTAAACTGACTGTTGAACTAAGTTCCTATCTGGAAGTGTCTTGAGAGCCGAATTCCCTCACAACAAGCAACCATAAAGGGGTCTGATCCTGAAGGTACTTAACCTAGGAACCTCACCCTGTGTGTTTGTGTTTTAGTTCTGTCATTTTCAGCAATTCAGCATGTACAATAGTGTTAATATTGCCAAAATGGCATAAATGACCCCCCCCTCACACACACACACATCATAACGACTTGAAATAACTGAAATGGATACCGAATGGAACATAAATTAATATTGGCTATTACTCAACTGTTGCTTTCAGCTTTGTATGCAGATTTAAACCTTTGTTTTGGATTTCCATTTGAATCTTCATATTACTATTTCACTTGAATCCCAATAGTATTTGGTATGGTCACTTTGGTATATTGGTGTTCTATATTTGAATCAATTTGGTTGTGCTACTTGGTGAATTTTTAAAATTTTTGAACATGAATGGGTATATGATTGCACGGATGGACCAAACACCATCACATTCAAAACACGTGCCAAATGGTACCTCTGAGTGAAATGACCCAAGTACTGAATACTGAAGTGAACAAAATACTGAAACAAAGATATGAGTTGCGTGTCAGCGGTAAAGACGAATTCAGATATTTGTTCATGAAACCAGATATACAAATTACCTTTGCAAACACAAAATGGATTGTTCTTTTCAGCTCTGCTTGCAAAGTTAAATTTCCATGATACAGAATCTCAGACAAAACACTGAAAATGTATATATGAAACTTCACTGACATTTATTGTGTTTTGCACAGCCCTTGCTAATAATAAAACCACAGTTCAGAAAACGGAACTACTCTCACGTAGGGTTGTCACCTCTCACGATTTTGATCCTGACACTTCCATTTTGGCCAATGGGAGTGTCAGAGTCAAAACTTCAGGAAGTGGCAACCCTATTCCTATGCTTAAAGTAAGTGTTACAAAGTGCTCACCACAGCAGGGTGAATAGCTCTAAGAGTCAGTCCTTCCAGGATTACCTAATCAGAAAAAGATAACTAAATTAAACCTTCTCACCTTGGTTTAATGAGTTTGCACTGGTAGGGCTGAAATTAATTTTTTTAAAATAAAATAAAATGATGGTGAGTATTTCTGAATTTCCAAGGATTTGGCCCCAATATTTGGCCAGTCCTCGTTAATGCAACTGAATATTTTACCAAGTATTTTTCTGAGTCCCAAGTCCCCTTACATAGGGGTAACAAAAGCCACTATTAGGCAGTATATGCCCCTGGCTCCACTTCCTGCCTGTTTTCTGTTCCCACTGCCCTCTTCCCTGCCCCATTCTTCCCCCTGCCCACCTTCCCTGCCCTAGCCCCCTTCTTTGCTCAGTCGAGAATTTGTAAAGTACCAAGTACTGTACTGAGTACTGGGGCAATTCCTCTGTTACTCAGTACTCAGTAAAACCAAGTCAAATACTGGAATAAGTAAATAAAATTGATTTACTGCTATAAGCCAAAATCAAATAACGGAATACTCAGTAAAAATGAATAATTCTGAATACCGAGTTTCAGCCCTAGTTTGCAGGCACCAACCCTTGTACCTCATTATATCAGAAAGAAACATACAAAAATACAACCAAATAGAGATTCCAAGCAGCCTTGCCTAGGTGTTACCTTCACCAGGATTTGGGGAAAGGTTCCATTCACCTGACTTATTTTCAGCACAGGATCATTGGCTTGATTTTCTTAGTCAGTCCTTTCGGCAGCATTTGGGGCAAGCCATATTCATGCTCCCAGCTCCCCTTCTTCTCCAGCTCTTCCCTGTGTTCTCCTCAGACCAGCTGGACTTCTTACAGCATCAGGCCAACCCTCAGGACTGTCACTTCCCCTTTCTGGCCTATAGCACTTGATTTCATCTAGTTTCTGAGCTGGGCTTCTCACCACAGGCTTCTCCCCATATAGCAACATCCCTTCCCTGGTGGTCCTTCCTAGAGCTCTCTGGATCTAGCTTTTAAGGCAGAGGCTCCGCTAACATGCTGCCCCTCCAGCTCAGCTGGGTGTGATCAGCCACACCTATACCTGGCTTCCTGGCCAGTGTTTCCACAAAGGATCTAACACTTGCCTCTGCACCCTGAGGTTTCTATGGGATGGCTCCCAGCAAACACCCACACACTCCTACACACGCATCTGGGGGCCCAGTCTTACAAGGACTTATAGCAACTTGGTCACAGGCACACATACAAGTTTCTTGAGGAACTGGGGACAAGGAAAGGAAACAATTGTAAGCAAATTTAAAGTGGCATAAATACATTCTCTTTGAAGTAGCTAGCTACATCTATAGCATTGCTTACATAAGTAGAATGTTGCTCTGACAATATATTCCCTAAAACGCTCTATGATTAAAAAAATTAAGCCATTTATCCCATTTTTACTATGGTGGCATAGACTTTGTCATGTTGTTCATGAAATCTTGACTCCATTTGTGTCATGGCTAAAACACCATTGACTTCAGTGGTTTCAGGATTGTGGCTAGGACTGAAAGGAGATTTTTCCAGAATGGGAAACCTCATTGGAATTTCAGTTACCAGTACCATCTTGGTTGAATCAAGAACCCCTCAATACTTGGTTATGTCTCAGCCAACATTGACCGCTCTATCATTTGCCATGTTGCTGTCCATTTCAAATCCTGAAAGGTTAATACCAGCACAATACCATATCTCTTGCATTCCATTTTCTCTTGCCCTTCCTTGTCACTCATTGGCTGGTATGCAGATTCTTTTATTAACCTGCAATTCAGTTGCAGATTGGTCAAAGCAAAGGGAACAACCTAGAACAATTCTGATTGGAGGCACTGGAGTGGAGGTTAAGGGGCAGTGGGGTAAGGTTAAGGGGTGGGCTATTTGCACAGTAATTGGCTCAGAAATGCAGAAACCACAAATCCAAAAGTAAAATGGTACTCACAGCAATGTGATAAGTGGTAAATTAATGGTACATGGTACACAGTATATGGTAAGCAGAAAGTACCCGGTAACTTGAGATGGTATCTCACGGTCTTGCAAGAATCTAGAAATCACATTGGTATCAGAAAACTGTCGGGAAATCAATTCTAGTTCCTGATATGGCAAACATTCTCATGAACAGCAATTTAACTGCTTGTTTCAGATCTAATTGTGTCCTTTATGAATTTCTGGCATCCATCTGTTAAAGTCTCAAATCCTGGTTGTTGTCAGGTTGTTTGGACAAACTGTCAGGCACATTATACACTACTACTGACATTTACCACTGGTCCTGGTAGTAAACCAACATTTGTTGACCGATATTCTTCTGACATTACAAAGGCAATTATCTGAATGAGTATGACAATTATATGATAAGGGCCCTTGCGATCAGAGGAGTGGAGTGGAATACTTCACATACTCCTTTACTAATAGCTACAGCAATTGAATAATGGGTTGCAAAGGGAAATGAACAGTTCTTTCAAAGAAGGAATTACTTGGAGGAACTGAACAAGGGGCCTAGGAGGGGAGGCAAGTAGGTGGAAACTTTAGAGCCCTTTTATTCAGTTTTACAAGAACACAGCATGAGGAGAGGTCAAAGGAGAAGGAGACTGGGGACAACAAATTATCTTGAAATGCTAAAAAACCCAGCAGTGCTAGCATATGAAGCATAGGACAAGGACTCCCAAGATTCTTTGATAAGGTGTGACTTGATTTGGGGAAGTAGACCTTTTCTGTGAAGAAGAGAAGTATATATCTCTGGAAAGTTTGATTGTGATGAGAATATTTGCTGCATTAGTTTCTGTAGTTCAGAAATATGATTTAGCTGATTGCTTGGAAACAAAAAAGACACCCCCAAATTCACTTTCTGAGCTGATGCTACTGCCACTACTATCATTACTACTAGTAGTACTACTATTACTGTACTCAGTGCCATTTATTAGGGATGGGAATTTTGTATTCAGATAGAACTGAATCTACCAGTAAATGGCTGATCTAGTGCTATCCAAAAATCCGGATCTTTTTTTGTTTCAGTCTATTGGGATCTTCAACATTGCTTTATGATTCAGATGTTGCATTGTGGTTTGTTCCCATTGATTTCAGTGGGGAAAAATGCAATGCAAAAAATCCAAATCCAAATCCGAATTGAGATCCGAAATTCCAAAAGAACCGAATTTGAAAAAACTGAATTTGAAATTCCTCCTGGAGTCCCACCCCTACCATTTATATGAGAGAGACTGGACCAGAAATTTTGTATTAGGCCTAGGGATTCCAAGTGGGTATAAAGTGACCAGATATTTTTAATGGCTCTTGAATGGTATTTTTTAAAGAGTCACTGAAATAAGAATTCGTCCCAGGCTCAAACGTTTCTGTGGGCAGCAGCACTACTACAAAATTATAATAATACATTAATTAATAATGCACCTTCTCTAACAAGTATTTAAGAGCAGCGACTGTTAAAGTCTTCTCATAACTTCCTATGTTTTCATTCAGTAAGGCCTCAGTTCTATCAGTGAGTGCATTTAAAAGCACTTCAAGAGCACATGCTAGCCTTGTAGTCTGAACTGTGGCAGCTGATCCTAGATTTTAGGGACACCTGTACAAATAAATCTGTAAGAATAAATCCAGGATGAAATCTCGGACTAAAATTTTTTACCAGGATCTTGTCCCCCAAATAAACCAGTCTCTTTCACAAACAAATGAGTTCAAAAGTTCTACGTATCTCAAAAGCAGGATATGCTGAATGAATGGATAAAGAAAATGAAGAATGAATGAGTAGAAATGACAAACAAAAGAAGGAATACAGGCAGAAATTTATATATTGGGCCCAGTTGCGATAGTGCTTGTTCCATGACGGGACCCAATCCTTACCAGGAAGCAAGCGGATTTCTGGTCTGGATCAGTTTGTGACTGCAGTGCTCCTTCATCATGTATGTTATTACCCCGTGTTGTTAACCCTTCAAACTTTGTGGGTTCTAAGTAGGGATGTGCGAATGTGGTTCGTATGTTCGGAGTTCGGACCGAACTCGGTCTGTTCAGACGACTGAACTGAACTTCCGAACCCAAACTAACCAAATCGAACTTGATCCGAACTCAAAAATGACCAAACAGTTCAGTACCGTTCGGGTGAGTTTGGGCAGGAAAAACGTGACGGGAAGGCAGCTGAGGAGCAGACATCCTGGCACCAGGCATGGGGAAGCTTAGAGTAGCAGCCAGCCTGCCCAATCACCATCCCTTTTCTTCTCAGACCACTGGCTTTGCAGTCTGCGATTGGCCATGGGGGAAGGGGGGGGGGCTAGGCTGCACAGAGCCAATGTGGCTTGTGGGTACAGCAAGTAACAAAAGTCATTGCCCTCCCTCCCTTCCAACACCTTCTGAGCTAGCCACTGATCCTATCAGCAAGCGTTTTCAGAAGACTCCCTCTCCCAGCAGTTTGTGTTCCTCCCAATCCATTGCCATCCTCGTCCTATTTCACCCATCCCACACATTTACCTCCCTAGTATCATTTATTTAGATTAGATTAGATAGATTTAAGCATTATTTTTATTTTTTACCCATCCCTGTGTTCTTTCTCCCTACCCTCTATTGAATCCTCCCCCTCCTCCCACTATATATTCCATCCCTGATTCCCTTCTCCTGTTTTTGGATTTAATTAGAGTAGGATTAGATTGATTTAGCTTTCATTTCAGTTTTGTACCCGTCCCTGTGTTGTTTGTTGTGAACTGTCTATATTCCCCCCCGCCATCCCTGTGTATATATATAGATATAGATAGATAGATAGATAGATGTTGACTTAGTTATAGAGATAGTGTGTTGTGATTCAGTTTTATAGTGTGTTTGTACGACTAAGCCTTTTTGTTATTAGATATTCCATTTAGTCCCGTAGGTTTTAGAATAGTTAACAGCAGTTAGATTTAATGTAGATATATATAATATTAGATAAAAATTTGAATTGAAAAAAATATATATATAAAATCTTTGTGTGCATTCTTTGGGTTGGAAGACATCGAGCATGGAAGTAGGAGAGGCTGGTCTGCTGCCCGTAAGGTGGGCAATGGGGCCGTGCCAGTGGAGTGGCAGCATGTAGCAGCAGCCAGAGCCCATCATCACACCCCAAACTCCACAGGTCTGATTTTTGGAGACATGATGTTCCTCCAGGGCCACCAATGCCCCCTATTATTGATGTGATCCCCAGCAATCCTCCTTGGGGACTGTCTTCAAGTTGAGATCCTGCTGGCACATCTTGGGGCTAACACGTCACATGTGCTGCTGCTATCAGGTAGGGATCTGACAAGTTGTATATACAAACATACAATGAGATTCTTCCACCTGCCAGAAGCAGCACAGACGGGTAAAAGATTGGACAGGTCAAACTCAGCTGGTAACAGATATAAATTTTATAACAACTTTTTAAAAAACCAATATTAACAATATAAAAAGACATACAAATAACAAACTTAAGTGTCTCAGGGCCATACGATACTGATGCAGAAAATAAAATCTTTGAAATTGGTATCAATATCGGTACCGATATCGATATCAATACCGATTTCCGAATTTGTGGCCAAACCGAACTCCGCCAAACCGAACAACTGAACCCAAACTCAGTTCTTGAACTGAATGGCTGAACGGCGTTCTGTTCGCACATCCCTAGTTCTAAGTAGTGTTGGGAATTTCGGATTCAGATAAAACCAAATTAAACCCCCAAATGGCCGATTCGGTTCTATAAAAAAATTCAGATATTTTCCAATTTGGGGCGATTCAGATCTTTTACATTGATTTTTTATTCAGATCTTTAACATTGATCCAATTGACTTTAATGGGGAAAAATGTGTGTAAAAAATCTGAATTTGAAAAAATCCAAATCGAGGTCCAAAATTACTAAAGAACCAAAACCAAAAAATCCGACTTTCCTCCTGGAGTCCCACTCCTAGTTCTAAGCTTATAAATGTGGCTCAGTTTTAAAGTTCCTGAGGAAGTAATGTCAGTAGAATCAGGGCCAGATCCAAGCAAATTCAGACTGTTCAACCACACCGGGCCTCCAGTACATGGGGTTCATGAATAAACTTGAAATGGCAATAGGAGCAGAGAACCATTAGTGTAAAATATAGACCCAAACAGTTTCAGTGGCAGGGAGACCAAGCCTATGGAAGGCCTGTGGGGATTCAGGAGAGGAACTTCAACACATTGGCCCTCTGATTAAACTAGAAATAACAACTGATGCATAACATATGGGCCTGCGGGACCTGAAGTTCAGGGAGCCCTGGCCCCTGAATTGGATGTTATGTTCAACTGAACATCAAAAATCAATCATGGTAATGTGTTCTTTTTTCCAGTGGGTAGGTCCAGCGTGTGTCTTTCAGACATTCCCCTAACACCATTTTGCATAGGTTCCCAGATTCCACAGATCTGGATGTTGCATGTTTCACCACTACAGCATTGCCTCCCTGAACTGCCAGTTGATCAGTGATGAGCTGACATTCTACTGTTGTTCTTCCAGAAGAGGACTGATTATTGGAAGCAGTGTGAGGAGCTTGTCTCTGAATGATCAATGTGTTTGAATCTTCAGGGCAATTAACACCTCACCAGCACCAAAATTACTAAAGAAAGAAAGAGGCTTGACTCTGTGCACTTCATTATGCTCCTTAAATGGCACAAAAAAGGCAGAATATAAATGTGCAAAACAAAAGGAATAAACCATTAAATTGGAATTCCTTTAAAATTGGATTCTCAGACACTTCTCTGGGATCTCTAGATAGAAACAGGATTGCAGAAAATGAAACAACAACAACAAAAAGCTGTAAAAGATGTTTTTTTAAAAAGGAATCAAACAAAGTCATTAGATGATATCTTTGACTGGAGCACCTTTTTTAGTGAGAGTATGCATGCTTTGTTACAGACGGCCGTTTTCAGGTTGGTCCAATAAAAGATATCAATAAAATAAATTTAATTCAATAAAAGATATCATCACACAGGGCTTAGTGTCAGCCCCAGTGAACACATCTAGTAAAAAAATAATAATGCAGAAATAAATGAAGCAGCTGAGGCTGCATCAGGAAATTTAGGGCTCCTGAAGTAACATAAAGCTGGCAGGGGGAGAGTATGACTGAGAAAAAAGAACATGTCAGGATAAGTTAGAAGTCTACAGTGTTAGCATGGCATACTGAGCTCCAGTAAGTGCAAGGTATTGCTATTATATAGACTTTGACACACCAGCATGGTGTTTATTTACCAGTAGGTGTTTATTTACCAGTCAGCCAACCAATCAACTCAGAAGGCAACTTTCCATATCCATGTTTCTTTCCAACAGCAGCATCGTGTGATCAAGAACTTCAGTCAGCACTGGAAGAAGCTAAACAACCCCAAAAAGACAATGTGTTCATTCCAGAGTGTGCACATGGAGGTCTTTACAAACCAGTGCAGTGTCATCCCTCTACAGGATACTGTTGGTGTGTTCTTGTAGACACAGGACGTCCCATACCTGGTACATCAACAAGGTAAGGAAATGTGGGTCACTGTCATATGAAAACATTAACGTTCCCACATATATCCATGATCCAGAGCCTCAGCTGATGTATTATCAGTGGAATTATGCTGGTATATGCCAGCTGTTACTCTAGCTCCATAATCTGTGATGACTCAGTTAAACCTCTCAAGACTACTTATCCAACTGCTTATTCCAATGGGATTCCATGCATGGCTCATGGGCATCTCCTTTCATCCTTCACTATTTTCCCATTAAACCAAACAGAGAAAGGTGAAGGCTTGGGATGAGTTAAGACATAACAAGCCCAACTACATCTGAAATGGATGCTTAATTTAGTACCCACGAGTAATACCCCTGTTTTCAGGTACCACACCAGGTACCTGGTAGGTTGACTGGGTACCAATTGGGTACCTGGATACACCCAAAATACTGAAAGTAGCTAATTTTTCTTGCCAATTGTTTTAATTTTCTGCTTACCAATCAGTATATCTAGAGGGGCAGGGGTGGGGAGGAAATCAGGACAGAAATTACACAAATTAAGACTGGAATCTGACTTTTCCTGATGGAAAATCTATAAATAGGTGTTTGAAGTCAATTAATTGATAAAGAAGTGAGAAAATCGGTACTGGAAGTTGACATTCCAGGACCAGAAGTTGACATTCTGGGACACTAGGTAGCTGACTTGGATTGCAGTTAGGTACCCATCAGTAGCCAGTGTTGCCAGGTTGATTCAGGTAATGAAATTCCACAGGCATACCTTTTTTTTTTTTTTTTGCGGGCACTTGTTTCAGCTCTTCCCCACATTCTTAGCTGTCCAATGATGAAAGCTTCAGGCTGCCATTGTCTACATAAAAAAATCCAGTCTCAGAAATCCTTCATTAGTTCTCAAAACAAAACAAAACAAAACAAAAACCCAGCCCCTCACTTCAATGGAACAATTGCCTCGAAACCAGTAGAAAGAGGAAATATTGTTTTAGCATGTTATTAATAGAACCTTGGAGTTCACTCATTTCAGCCCAGCCAGATACATGGTAAAGTGTTCTGAGCCACATGGAGCAGATGCATGCAGGACAAGTATCAGATTGAAGGAAAGCTATATAAGCCAGTTATTGAGGTTTGGCTCTTGCAGGAACTCTTTAGAAGCTCATTTAATACAAGGGCGGAGTGTGCAGCTTGTTGCAATCATAAATCTTTTCATGGCTTGCTTGGAAGATATATTTTGTTGCTTACATAACCCTGCAAACATTGTATTATTATTATTATTATTATTAGTAGTAGTAGTAGTAGTAGTATTTATATAGCGCCAGCAATGTACCTGGCGCTTTACAGAAAATAAGATAACAAACTCACTTTATTGCACTGCATTCTCAGGGGGTATCTTTTGAACATTGATTCATTGACAATTAATGTCACTGTTTGGATGGATGTTTATGCTCATGACTGGGTCACGCCTGCACAGTGCGGGCTCTTTGCCTGGGTGGGATGGTTCTTTGGTCAGTGGAAATCGCCTCTTTCTTTTCTCTGGCAAACTCAAATCCTTGAACTGTCAGACTAAAAACCAGTAGATTGGCCCTGAAACTGTATGATCAGCATTTCAGTTGCGTCCAGAGGAACCTGTAAACACATAATATTCTGCTCAGATTGTAAAAAAGTATCACTACTCACTCTTTTTCTCCATATCCCTCTTCTTTTCCTGGGGTTCTTTCTTTCTTTCTTTCTTTCTTTCTTTCTTTCGCCACCTGTTCACAACTTCTCAATTTTTAAGGCTTGTTCTCACCAGTCCTCTTTTTGTGTGAGGAGAGAAGTGCTTCTTAACTGACTTTAACCTCCCCTCTATGAGTTGGGGTGGGAATTGGGGTTTGGGATGGGGGGGGGTTTGTATATTTTTCTTCAAGTGGACTGCTATTGGGTTGATATTTGATATATGTTTAGATTATTATGTACTGTTTATTATGTATTTATATTGTATTTCATTTGTGAGTGTAAGCCACTACGAGACACCTGTGGTGTAGTCTGCGGGGTACAAAATTAAAATGAAATAAAATATGAAAATGAAATATTCCCAAGAGCAGGAGTGTTAAAATGAGGACAAATTGGAGGGACTTGTGTCTCCATACAAGTGGAATTAAAGTGGGAGAGAAGGTCCAGAATCCAGAAGGGTCCAGAGAATATTTTATTTATTTATTTTTCAAATTTATATGCTACCCTTCCCATAAGGCTCTGGGTGGCTTACAATTCATAAAAAAACAGTAAAATCCAACCATAAAAACACACAGCCCTCCCCTCAATCTCTCTCCCTCTACTACAGTCCTACCCATCAAGTCCTATTTATCCCTGCCTTCCAAATGCTCTTTCAAATAAAAAGGTTTTGCACCACCTCTGGAAGATGCCCACCCAGGCTTAGGCTCAAACGAATCTCTTTGGGAAGAGTTCCACAAAATAGGGGCAGCAAATGAGAATGCCCTCCTGCACACCCCCACCCTTTGGATAAGGGTAACCGATGGAACCTGCAGGAAAGGTGGTCTTTCAGATATATGGGACCCAGAGCATTTAGGGCTTTAAAGGTCAAAAACAGCACCTTGAATTGTGCCCAGAAAGCTATAGACAGCTAGTGAAGACTTTGGAGCACTGGTGTAATGTGCTCCTCGTAACTCGTCCCTGAAAGGAGCCGAGCCACTACATTCTGCACCAGCTGCAGCTTCTGAACAGTAATCAAAAGCAGCCCCACATAGAGCACATTGCAGTAATATAGCCTCGAGGTGGTGTTGAAAGCATGGATGACAGTGGCCAAATCTGAATCAGAAAGAAAAGGCTGCAGCCTCCTCACCAGATGGAGTTGGTGGAAGGTGCTCCAGGCACAGCGAGGGATCCAAAAGCACACCAAGGCTGCGAACCTGAGTGACCAGAGGGGGCTGGACCCCATCAATGACAGGTGTCCCAATCCCCTCCCAAGTCACAGGACTGGCGAACCATCATCACTTCAGTCTTGTCAGGATTCAGCCTCAATCAGCGCCTCCTCATCCAGTCCCCAACAGCAGTAATCACCGAGACTGTGGGACCTGGTGAGATAAAAAAGAGAGGTAGAGCTGAGTGTCAGCAGCATGCTGATGGCATCTCACTCCAAATCTCTGAATGATCTCATGCAGCAGCCGCAGATATACATTGAACAAGAGGAAAGACAGAATAGAACACTGAGGGACACCACAGGGAAGGTCCTGAGGAGATGCTGAGCAATCGCCCATCACTACCCGCTGGGACCGCCCCAATAGGAAAGAGCAGAACCACTCAAGAGCAGTCCCGTGCACCCTGCCAGGCCCTGCAATCATGTCTGAACCCCAGTGGATTCCCTATGGTGGTGGCATTTCCATGAATGTCTGTTTGATCCGGGCCAGATGTTCACCATGGTGAACCCCCGGCCAGGATCAAGCTTGACCACTGTTCTCTACCTCCAGCCAGCCGGAGGTTGAGAACCGTGGTTAGAGTGGCCACGATACAGGATGGGCCAAAAGTAACGTGTGTTACCGTTGGCCCATCCCAGATCATGGCCCCAACTGCAATACGGGATCAGGTGCAGTGGCCTGATTGGCCACTGCACCCACCCATCTCCCCGAGGGTAGGTGACCGAGGGAGCATGGGGGGAGGGGCTGTGCAGCTGCACATCGCGTTGCACAGCCCCGCCCCCTCCCTGATCACTGTTAGCAATCAGGCCGGCACATCTGAAGGATGGATGGCCTGTTCAAAGACCAGAATCTGAGACAGATCCCGGTCCGGGGTTCAGCATGGTGGGCCTCCAGGCTCGTCACGTCTGAAATTACCCTGTATCAAAGGCCTCTGAAATATCTAACAAGATCAACAAGGTAGAATTCTCCTGGTCCATCTCCAGGTGCAGGTCATTGACCAAAGTCACAAGCACAGTCTCTGTGCCAAACCCAGAAGAGCTTTAGTTAGCCCCACTCTTACGACCTAGCACAAGGTGGTGGGAAGAAGCCAGAGCTGTTATGAGGAAATATCTCAGCTTATGGGGGGTGGTGTGACTGTATTGAGTGTTTCTGAGAACAGGCTGGGGTAATCTTTAGCGTAGCAAGGCTGTGGTGGCCCAGGTTCATGTCCCAATTAAGGGCACTCTAAAGGAGATGGGGCAGGGTCTCCCTAAGTGGTGAGACCCTGCCAGCCTTGGCCACTCCCTGAAAAGGCTGTGGTGCCTCCTGGTTCCCAGAGTGGCAACAAACCCACCAGAAATGACGTTTTAAGAGTCAAGGGGCAGCTGTCTTCCCCCACCCCACCCCCAACTCTGAATGCTTACTTCTTGATGGGGCCCTTTGCAAGTGTCCTGGAGACCATTAGAACATTTTTAGAGTTGGTAGGGGCAGTGTTGGCTTTGCTCCCCGGCCCCCATTCTGAAAATTTCCTAGCAGTGCTGAGGTCACTTGCAGAGGGCCCTCCTAGAGTCCAGGGTCTGGGCTGAGCCCCCCTTGCTCCATGGTAGCTACGCCCCTGCAGGTAATGAAATGGTTGTGACAAGGATTATGGGAGGGAAGGGTGTTGAGAGAATTAGGGTATTAAGGGCAGGAGGAGTAAATTCCTCACAACATTTGGACTACAGTTACTCCACTGGCCGCAATCCCATGGCCAGTTTGCACATGACTCAATGTGCTGGTAATGTAGATGCACACGGTTCCCTGCAGCTGTGCACGCTCACAGCTGCACACAAGATCAGCAGACCATGGGATCAGGACCAATGTTGGATCTTGCAAACCCTTACTTAGGTGCTGAGTTTAAGGAAAATTACGAAGTTATTCTGTGTATAACTTTCAGAAATGCCTACGTGACCTCTTGATGTTCAACAAAACTTAGGTTCCTAAGTCACGTGGTTTTGAAAACTTTTTTCCATTGCCTTTAACTGAGATACAAACCTGGTTAAATTTAAACACATGACTAAGGTTTTGAAGGTTCAATTAAATGTGAAAGATGACTTTCAGTCTCAGGCTTCAAGGTGGTGTTAGTGACCTCTTTAATGTATGAGTTCTAACTTGGCAGCTCCCCTTTCTGATTTCATCCTATCTCTTTGCCACATTTGTGTCCCCAGCTATTGTAGCCTGCATTTCCCTTCAATGGATTTCAGTGCAACTGTTGATTTGATTTCTCAGTGCAAATGAATAATTTGGTGATGGCCTGCCATCCTCTGATGTCTGTTTTCTTGCCTTTTGTAGTAAAAATCAGACATTTCACGTTACCCTATTTCAACATCTAATTTATTTTGTACTTTCAAGCTGTGTATTATTTGCCACATTCATGTTTACCAAAAGCTTATGCCAATAAAGCAAAAGTGTTGATGCCAGAAGAGAAAGTGTAGGCACAGTGCGTTGATAATAAATACGGGAGAAATACAGAGAAAGGTATCAGATTAATCGGATATCAGGCTGGCTGCCAGCTACTGCATTAGTGTGTGCAGATCAGAGAGCTCCTTTTCATTCTTTTCCTGACTGGTTGGTGAGGTCATGCATCAGCAATCAGAAGTTGAACCCATTCCATTCTAGGCTTGCTATCAAACAGCTTCTATTCTGATTGTTTAAAAAGGTGCCTCTCTCACTCATGGGATACTTACTCGCATGAGCAAGAAATTGCATGGCACCTTTGCTGAGCGAACTGCATCTGATGGACTATCGGGCTGCTCAGGAAAGGCTTATTTCTTTAGACAACGTGAAGGCCAATTAAACGCTGTAAGGAAAATAAATGTCTGTTTTAAATTTATTCAGACCTACACCCAGACTGCAAATCAGCTCCATACAAGTCAATGGCAGTTTAGCCATTGACTTCAATGGGAGCTGGATCGCGCTCTCAGTGGGCAGTATGATCATGCCCTGTTTCTCCTGGTTAGTGCGATGCTCTGCAGGGTTTAGCATGCTTTAAAAGGAGTTCTTAAATTGTGAGGGATGGAGACAAAGAAGTTCAGGGTATGCAAGCTGTCAGAACTCAGGAACATGGGTAGACTTACAAGGCAGGATCCCAGCAGGACAAGTGTTTTTCTTTACACACACACCTCCCCCCTGAAAACGAAGGGGATTTTAAAAATGAAAACAAAACCAAAAATGAATGATGTACCTGCTGCACACACCCTAATTGTTGCCACACCATTTAACACCTCATTCCCAACTCCAGTCCTATCTGAACTGTGGAGCTTGTACTAAATTTCACAGTGACTCATGGGGGTGAGGGAAAGTTTCTCACCCCAAGTTACAATAGATGCATTAGGGATTTAGGGAAAGGGCTACTGCATGTGCAGTGATCCTTTTCATTATTCTTTTTAATAAATTATTTTTAATAAAATAAAATGAAAAAATAAATGAAAAAAGTAGGATCCTTTATGAACACCCCCCTCCCCCCAAATGAAGGTTTTTTTTGTAAATGAAAATGAAAGTGGAAACAAATTATGTGCCTTCTGCATATCCATACTGGGGACATGCTACACTTGAGTATGCACGCCTCTTTAATCCAAAGTACACAACTCCAGGAGGTAATCACTCCCTTCATCTCTTTAAACAGTGACGCTCATGTGAATACACGGGGATTAAAATTAATTTAAGGTTATTACCCCTGGAGTAAGTGATTGAACAAGGCCTTAGTTAAGAAAGTGGGTTTGCTTATATGAGAGTATTCATAAAATCACAGAATCCTAGGAGTGCAAGGGACCTCAAGTGCCATGTAGTCCAGTCCCTTGCACTGAGGCATAATTCACCTTACCTAAACCACCCCAACAGATTAATTCACCAACAGTCCAAATCTTTGGCATCAGTTTGCTTGTAAATTGGAAGGAAGATCCCTGAGAAGTAATTCTCAAACGGTCATGAAATAAAACAGGAAGACTTCGGCTGTTTGCCTACAGTAAGAAAAGGGCACGGACTAACATGAGTTTTACTCATGTTAGTCCAGTCACGTGAAACCCCTGATCGTGGACATGGTGGTGTTAGCATTATTTTTCCCTTCCCCTGCTAAATTCAATAATGCAAGACAGGGCTCAAAATCCAGCAATGTCGCACATTATTGAATTTAACGGGGGAAGGGGGAAATGACTGCAAGGGGTTCTTTACTGAGCTCCCCTAACAAGAAGGAGCAAGGACTGGAATGCACCTCTGTACTATAGTGGCAGCTGCCACTACAGCCGGGTTGTCAAGGAAACTGCCCGCTTTTGCAAAAAAGGCCTTCACCCAGTCAGGGTTACCGGGGTAACTGGTCAGAGGGCGCGAAGGTCGATCTCTCAAGGCAAGACTTGAGGAAGCCAGTACTTAAGGCCACCCTTCTCTGAGCTTCCGCAGTCCAGTGAGAGCAGGAGCAAGCAGCACCCACCCACCTCTTATGCAACACTGTGGGTGGAAGCCAGTCACCTTTTGAGGCCAGGAAGGATTTTTTACAGGAACTCCAGATTGGCTGAACGATTCCTGGTTTTCGCCTTCCTCAAAGAATGCGAATGGATCATATTTGACCTGTTTGGCCGGCTGTTACTAGGTGTTTGTATTTAAAATGTTGCACTTTGCAGGGGTTCAGTGCTGTTATGTTGTTGCAGTAGAAAATGATGAGTCATCTCCTTAAAAGATGGAGAAATGACACCTGGTACAGAAGCAGGGTGTGGCAAGTTCTAGGATCATGTCCCTGGGAAAGGTGAAATCTGGCAGGCAGCAAGGAGCAGATGTAGCCTCCTGCCTTCAGTCACCTGACTCCTTACGCTGGTCCTTAGGGACAACATTGCCCTCTCCTACCCACACTGGGTCGCATGCAGTAGGGTGGAGTCATAGTTATTAAGAATTGTGGTGCTGGTACTTGAGGGCACATCAAGACCAGTTCTCCTGGCAGTTATGGTTTATAATTGTTGTGCTGGACCCAAATTGGTGGGGCAATTTACCTCACCTTGCTTAATGAAATTGGCAATAAAGAGTGCTACTATTAAATTAAAATCCAAACTGTGTTATCCTTGTCTTATTCCGGGATGTGCCAAAACCCCCACGCCCACGATTAGGGGTTTCATGTGACCAGTCTAATGTGAGTTAAACTCTCGTTAGTTGCCACCCCTTTGTTAACATGGGCAAGCAGCATTTATTGTATAGCTTGAGGCTGTTATAGTCTTTGCTCCTTATTCTACCATTAAGGCAGCTAATACAATTAGGCCATCAAACAACTGTAACCGTATCACTTCACAGGTGGTGTTAGTTTCCCACATGCTATGTAACACCACAGAAAGCTGAGGGAGCCCTCTCATCTGCTGTGTATTTTGTGAAAAGTTGACTTTTTAAGCTGGTGGAGTGGTTTTGGTCCCTGTGGAGTTTCAATTGTTACCATCTTCTAGACATCCTTCCACCTGATTAATTAGTAATCAGATGATGGTAAAAGCAGACGGCTTTCTTTTTTTGCGGTTCACATTTCTTGGATTGACATTTGGAGAAAGAGACTAAATCTTAGAGCAACTGTGGGAGGATCAGGATTCTGCAAACACATCAAGAGTTAAAGACAGGTTGTTTTTTTTAAAAAAAAGCATGAGCTTATCATCTTCTAACAACCATGCAGAGGGCGTTCTCAGTGGCTGCACCAAGGCTGTGAAACTCCCTCCTGATGGAGGCTCATTTGTCCCCGAATCTTCCGTCCTTCCACTGACAATGCAAGACCTGGCTGTTCCGCCAGGCTTTTGATGGGGGAGACAGGTGGTATGGGGGGCTGGATCTAGCCCTTGTGGTTTTCTTCTTTTTTTGTTTTTGCTCCAGCAGATTGATGATGTATTGTTTTTAAGAATTTTATATTTGTCTTATTTATATTTATGTGTTTATTTATATTAATATGTTTTATGACTTTTTGTGAGCTGCCCTGAGTCACCTGAGGCGGGATGGGTTGCGGGATACCAAATGTTAAAATAAATGAATAAATAGCATTTTGACAGCCTTCTCAGATTCGTTCTCTGATTTAATTCAAAGTCAAAGCCATGAGGAAATGGCAGCATCAGAGTAAAAAGGCAGGGAACCAGCTACCAGATTCCCCTCTGTCTTCTACCTTTGCATAGTCATTTACACCAGCATAAAGTGTTGAAACAATAGGTGTTTTTGTGTTTGTGAATAATATTTTCATTTTTAGATAGCCCACTTAAGGAGTGCACTTGGAAAGAGGAGGTGCCAGGTGTTGGATCGTCCAGGGTGTTCACAAATGAGACATTAGCCCACCAGCCTGTTTATTAGGTGTTCTCCCCAACCGGCCATGTGGCCTCCACTCACTGGACATACTGCCCCCACTCATGGTGGGACCTCAGAGAATGTGGATTCTGCCATGCTGGCTTATGTGGACTAATGTGCACCCACATGTCCATGTCCTGCCAATTTGGTTGTGTGCAGTGCCTCTGTGCATACAGGTCCACCAGTGGGCAAAAAAATCCTAGAGCATACAAGGAACGACTGCTTTCTACCCCTGTCTCTGCTCTTGCTCTTACTGACACTACGAGTAGGGTCTGCCTTGCAAGCGCATGAAATACACACAGGCCCATTTATTAGGCTGGACACAGTAAATGTGAGTGGGAGCTGCACAGACCAAATATGGACTGCAGCAGACTATCCTCTTGTTTGTTAACACCCTTGGAACTGTGCCGTGGATCTGTCCCCTATCCTTGTGTGCATGTCCTCCTGCCTGCTCTGACTTTGAGATCAATTTTTCAGTGTTTGGGGGTAGGAATTGGATCCATGGGCCAGATCCAGGAACTGGAAAGGGGCCACCTAAAAACTAGCTGCAGGCTGCATTTGGCACCCAAGTCTAAGGTTCTCCATCCCTGAACTATTTCATTTCCTCATTCTCTTTTTGTGGCAATCCCAGGAACATTAGGATGCCAGATGTAGGATTGTGGATATTCCCCACTTACATTTTCCATATCAAGAGCGATGGAACTTTCTTTTCTGTCAGTGACTTCTCCACTTGGGTGTGTCCATGTCTCACTCTGCTCTAAGGTAGATGGTTGATGAGGGGATGGGGAGGCAAAAAACCAGTTATAAGTAGCAGAATGAATGCAGTGGGATTATCACAATCATAACACAGTTGCCATTTAGAATGTGGTTGTTGTGTTGGTCCCAGATATAATGGATGGGGGAGAAAGCAGTTCAGTTATCATTCTTTTATTGACTGACTTCTATTGCTGAGGGTGAGGGTACAGCTTGAAAGCTTGCATACTCTTGTCAACAGATGTTGATCCAGTAAAAGGTGTCATCTGAGCTACTTTGTCTCCATTTCTTACAGTTGTGATTGACAATGGAAATATCATTATTCTCCCTCCGGCCTTCACTGGAGGTTATGTCTGCAGTAATGCTACCATATTGGCAGTAGCAGTGTGAGGTACCAAAACACCCTATTCAGTATTTACTGGGTCTGGTGATGGAGCTGATGCCATCTGACACAGAGTTGCTGATGTGGCCCAGGGATTAGCCCATAGAACTTAGAGCTGGGAGACTGAAGTCGAAATCCTTCATAACACAGTAGGGTGCCATCTGTGCATTGGGGAAAAGAATGGCTTCCTGTACCAAGCATGGTAATGGGGTGTGGGGGAGAGCACAATATGTGCAACCATGAAGCACTGTGATGGTTGAAGAAGCCAGACCCATCCTTAACGCTTGGTCGTACACAATTCATTGGAGAGAATGGATCCTGGGCCAGCAAAGGCAAAATTGGAAGCTTGTATACATTTACTGGAAAGCACATGCAAACAAATTGGTTGAGCTGCTTGAAAATCAGCCAGGCGACAACATTATGACTCAGTTTAGCTCATGAGGAGGAGGAGGTGAGGGAATGAATACTACTACCTCTTTGCCCAAATACACTATACATGAAAAGAAATAATACCCTCCAGCTTTCCTAACAAGGGATTGAAAACAGATATGACAGTGGCCTGCTGTGGCCCACTTTGCACCACTTTGCACCAGACTTCACCTGCATATTTGTGCAGGTGCCATCAGATGCTGGCCTGGGATTACACCAGGTCCTTTTGGTGGCTAGTCTGGGATCTCACACCTAGACTATGTTCAGGTCACAGCTATGGATGAAACATGCCCTCGAAATTTTCAAAAATCTTGGTGAGAACCTGGTTCTAAGCCGAGATTTTTGACAATGAGAATGGGTTGAGAATCAGCCAATACTAGACCTGTTCTCCTGAGAGTCTTATGTGGCTGAAACCAGCTCTGCACCTGCACAAAATGGCCAAATGGCCACCATGGCCTTCTGTACATGTGCAGCCCCCTGGTAGCAATTTTGAACATGTGCAGAGTGTTTTTAGGGTTTTGATAATCTCGCAAGATTCTTGAGAAACCTCAAAAAAAGATCTGTATATTTATTTTATTTTATTTTATTTTAACAATTTAATATCCTGCCCAACTCCATCACAGGCGGCTCGGGGTGGCTAGAAAATGGCTGCCAGGGGGTGCGCATGTGCAGAATGGCTGCGATGGCCATTTTGTGAATGTGCAGAACATTTTTTGAGGTTTCTCAGGAGTATTGTGAGATTCTTGAGCACCTTTACAAGAACACGCGAGATCTTGCCAGAGTTGGGAGAATCTTGCGCGTTCTCGCAAGAATGGAAATCTATTCTCGTTTCACCCCTAGTCACAGGCTAGGCTAAGGTCTGCCTGAGTGGGTCAAAGCAGGCCACAACAGGCTATCACATCTGCTGTGGCTCGGCAGATATGGCCCGAATTGGCTTTGCCATGGCCAGATACCATGACTGACTTAGGGGTGGGACACTGGGGAGAATACCGGATACCGGATTTACTGGTATCACTATCTGATCTCCTCGGTACCGGATTTACTGGTATCGGCATACCAGATCTTTAACATTGGGAGTTTTACCAGGTTTTTTACATTGCAGCCGTTTATTTCAGTGGCCGCGATGTAAAAAAAAACTGGTAAAGTGCCCAATGTTAAAGAACCGGTATGCCGGTACAAGTAATATTGGATTTATTGGATTAATCCAATACACACAATTATCAGATTTATCCAATAGCGATATTCCCACCCCTACTGGCCATCATTGGCTGCTATGGCTGCCCATCATGGTGGGAAGAGGAGCTCTGGGTGCAGCGCGCAGGTGGGGTCAGCCAGCCACACATTCATGCATCTCCCCACCCTCCCTGGTGGTCCAACTATAGGCATGTTTGTTGTGTGGCCCAACCTGGTCCAGATCATGTCCACCGGCAGCTTCCTGATCTGGCGCAGGTCACCGCCACGTAGCTGCCATGTCCATTTCCACACAATGATGTTGTGAGGATTAAAGAGAGAATTAATATAAAGTGTTTTGTATAATGAAACTACATAAAGGAATATTATTATTTATATAGCACTTCTAGTTCTCAACGTACTTTACAACCTTTATCTAATTCACCCTCACAACAATTCTGTCATTCTAATTCCTATTCTCAGGGACCCATGTTCACTGTGGGCATCTTTAGACATAACAAAGATCAGGTGTCAAAACCCCTAAGCACGCGTTTGGCTGTTGTGTGTAAGCACCGCACCATACCAATCCCAGCATCAATTTGGCCACCTGTTGAACATGCAATGTGAACACCATTGCATCACAAGGACAATTTGCATGTTCCATCTGAACACGTGACCAGCTTCATGTCTAATGATATCATGTGGCATGTTAGCAGGCGGTGTGTGCTGAGATTGGGGGGCAATCAGAACACCAATTTGCCCCAAGATGGGCTGTGTGTCTAAGTAGCACCACATGGTGAACACAGGGCCACACCAGTGTTCATATCAAGGTCAAAACACACATTCAGACATTTGCTAACGTTATGTCTAAAGACAACCTGCGTTTTCCCCATTGGCAGCAATGGGGAAAATGCAGCAAACATGGATCCCTGCCTATATTATTGATGGGGCACTGAGGCTGAGGGAGAGTGACTGACTTGCCTAAACCCTCCCAGTGAGTTCATGGCTAAGATGGGATTTGAAACCTGATCTTCCAGGCCCAAGTCCATCACCTTAGAATAAACTGAAAAGGTGTTGAATGCAATGGTGATGCGTGCCATAGAAGAGAGCAGGTCCTCCATTTACATGAGCTGGTGGGAGGCTCAGCATGACTAGTCACATTGCAGCAGGGATACAAATAGCATGGGATTGCTTATTACCAGCCATGACTAATAGACTGGCCATAATTATATTTCTAAGAAAAAATCCAAACAGTGACTCAGCTGTGTCAAAGTAGTTCCAGTAGACCAGCCTAACCAATTGTGTCTTTTCAAACCATTGCAACACCCCCCTTTCACCAGATACTTCAGCCAGTCTTTCCTCTGCTCAAAATGCTACTTGTTAGTGGTTAGCCATTCTTAAATAAGCAAATGTCTGTTCCTACAATTTAAGCACTGTCATATTTGACTAATTATGGTGCCATTTTCAGGAGCCTCACAACCTGAATCACATGTTGACTGCCAAATTGCTGAAATTGTTGATATCTTGCTATACCTAGTGGGAAAAGCCCACTAGGGTTGCTTTTTTAACTGATGGTTATTTTTTAAATTGACTTTTCAAAAGGTTGCTTAACCTTGTTGGGTCCTCTAATTCTGTTAAGTAGTTTCCTATCTGTGTAAATGGGCTCAGCATGGCCAGATTAACTTGCATACTCTTGCCAATTACACTAAGGGTGGGGAGCCTCCGGCCCGAGGGTCAAATGCAGCCTGTGTTAGTTTTTATGTGGCCCCTTTCCAGTTCCTGGATCCGGCCCCTCTATCCAGTTCCTCTGAAGCACTGATAAATTGAACTCAGGGTAAGAGCAGAGATGAGAGTATGTGCACTAGGACAGAGAGACAGATCCATGACTCAGATCCACAGTCTGGGCTTTCGTCCTCCTGAGTGCACCGTTTAGCCATCCCCAGGTTCTATACAGCCCTCTGAGCTTGTTTTAATTTTCAAAGTGGTCCATGGGAGGGAAAAGATTCCCCACCCCTGTATTAAACTGACTGCACTGTTATGTGGGACTTTCTTCCTAGTGGGCCCCCATGCTAATGGTTAGTTAGAGTGTTTGTCTAGCTCCAACAGGCCCCTGCAGCATTTGGGAACTCCAGTTGCCACTGCCACACAGACACAGTTGAGCTGGAGAGGCAGTAGGACACCACACAGGAGCACCAGTGCCATCTTTTCCCCAGCTCTGTTCCTCCTGCCTCTCCAGCTGCAAGCAGTATGGTTGGGAAACGCCAAGGTATGACTTAATGTAGGGCACGACATCCTTTCATATGGACCTGTGGGTCAACAATAACTGTCTCCAACTGATGTTATGGGTCTTCATTAATGTCTGGAGTGTGCTTTGATGCCATTTGATGAAGGACACCTAATATCTACATATTATTTTGTATCTATCTATATATTGGCATGTGTCTGTATCAAAGTCAAAAGGTCAAAGTATGTCCTTGAGTCCTAGAGTGTGGCCTCTTTGGCTTATTGGACCAGAGCGTGGTCACATGCATGACTATAGACACCCAAGTTGCAAAACTTCTGTCCTGGACAAAAGAAGTATACTTTACAATCCTGTAGTGTTTGCAAGAAATCTATTGTAAGTTTAATTAACTTCATCTTGTTTCCCGTCCCCTCTTACTACTTTCCCTATAGGTATGAACAACCTAAATGCGATAACAGTGCAAGAGCCCATGCAACCAAAACAAAGGATATGTACAAAGGACGCCAGCTTCAAGGTCAGTGTAATAGAAGAGTTTCAGCTTCTTTGCTTTCACTAACTGGAGGAAAGACTTTCTCAGCCCTTGCACAGACCCCAAACTGGTTGAATTAGTGCTATATCAATTTACTGATGACTGCCGCACTGGAGTTGAAATGTCTGTTGAGCACACATGTGCTGTAGAATGCAATGAAGTTGCTTTATTGAGTTGCTTTATTTTTCCTGATCCTGCTAACATGGAAGTAAAGGGAACTTTTGCCAGAAATTGCAATGAAAACAAGATCTGAACTTTATTGTGTTGGTGTAACAATAGGTTTAATGATCTCTGCTGCCAGAAAAGAAAAACGTGAATCATTCAACAGCAGAAAAATCAGAACCTGGTAAAATAGTCTTGTGGGTTTTTAAAGAAGGGACTCTAGGAAGTTTCTGTGATCAAATATTTATTATTATTATTATTATTATTATTATTAGCATTTATATAGCACCAGCTGTGTACCTGGTGCTTTACAAAACAATAAGATAGATGCGGTCCCTGCCTGTGGCTTACAATCTAATAGACACGGAGGGGGGAGACAAGGAGAGGGGACATAGGGAGAGACAAGGGATAAATAACATTCAAGCGGATGCGAAGTCTCAGGTGCACATACTTGGTTTGGTTGCAGTTAGGCAGGAGTCTGCGGGGAGGGCAGACAGTAAATATTGAGAGGAAAGTTCTAACAGGCATCGGGAAAGGCAACAAGGAATAGGTGGGTTTTGAGGAGGGATTTGAAGATGTGGAGGGAGGGGACAAGGTGGATGTGGGCAGGGAGGGAGTTCCAGGCATGGCGGGCAGCAAGGGAGAAGGGACAAAGGTGGTAGGGGAGCAGGGGAGACAAGGGAGAGCGAGGGAGGGGACAGAGGAGGAGTGGAGAGTGCGTGCAGGAGTGTGTAAGGAGATTAGGGCTGAGAGGTAAGGGGGAGCCAGGTTACTTGTGAAGGGTTTTGTAAGTGAATACCAGGAGTTTGTGAAGGATGCGTTGGGGAAGGGGGAGTTTAGAGAGACCATGGTTGTCATGCTGGTCCCGAATGTAAGAAATAGAAATAAAATAATTTAGATGAGATCTTTAATTGGACCAACTTCTGTCGCTGAGAGTGTGCAAATTAAAATTTTCAGGCCACAGAAGGCCCTACCACCAGCATGTAAAAAGCCAGAACTGCAGACTGAGCAATACAGAACAGGTATATATGTGAAAACAGTTGCTTGGGAGAGGGTTATTGGGGAGAAAAGTCATTCACAATTCAATTATTTAAATATAATGAGGGGAAAACAATCAAATGATAAGCAAAATAAATGTGGCTTATGTATATAGATAACTGTGAGCTTTTGGAGGGGGGATATAGAAAAGTGGTGGCTCCCAGAATGGTGCTACCCTGGCCAGAGACAAGCTGCCATACACTCCCTTTGCCATGTACCATGGGGGAGGGGGAAGTGCGCCAGACTGGCCTTTGCAATCAACATGTCCCCAGTGTGAGCGCTGGGAAAGCCGGGCTCCCAAGCTCTCCCGTCTAGTTCTTGTGACTTGCAACGGCTGTGTCCCCCACCAACAGTGCCTATCAGTGGTGGACCAGTCATCTGGCATGGCTGGTTGCCCCAGTTCATATGGGCAGGGGCTCCATGGCCGCTCATTACCATGGAGCTATTTGGCTTGCCCTACAGGGAGCACTCTGGATTTCTCAGCAGTGCTCCATGCATGACCATGAGTGGATGCTGTGTGGCTCACAGGAGCGTGCATCCCTCCACTCCATCTTCAGATGGGTGGTCAGATGTGTGGCTCCTGGGTGGCCATGCAGGCTAGCATCTCATTAAAAAACACTCCATGAACGGACAGCGGCAGTTACAGGTGTAAACAACAGGTTGTCTGTTGCTTAGACATTTCTGTAGTGGCTAATGAAGTCCAAATCTTTGTTTAGTCCATTGTTTTTAGTATGCAATAAAGATGAATTTGAGTCCTCACAGCCTTCTTTTCAAGGTGTTTGTAATTGTATAAGTTCCCTTTGGGGACAAGGATCCAGAGATCAGGAATGGAACAGTCACTCTGGCAATTCAGTGTCTTTGTCCATAATCTTTTTTTCTGTGTGAGTTCATTTGTTTACATAAGGTTTGACTGGGTTCACCAACATAGTTACCATGGGGGCATTTAGTGCACTGAAGTATACCACACGTTGTGACTGGTGTGTTGGTAGAAATGTGTTGACAGGTTTCACATCTGCTGTTACATCAGAATGAATATCTAAATTTGTCTTTTTCACCATTGTGAAATTTGTAACTTTGTTTACTTTGTTTCAGCATTTCAGTCACCTTGGTATTTTGGTATTCAGTACTTTGTTCACTTTGGTGGTACTATATGGTGGGGGTTTTGAATTTTTGAATGGGAACGTAAATGTGTTTGGTCTAAATGCAGCACTTTACTGCTTCATGTCTACTTTGCTAAAATAGATTTACTAGGGCTGAAATGAAATATCACCAAAACAGGAAATCTTGCAAAAGAATGTGGTTCCTGATATGATCTCGGTCAAATTGAGACTATCTTGGTATTTAATGTTTTTAATTTATTTATTCTAAAATGTATATGCCGTCCCCTCCTGCCTCAGGCATCTCGGGGTGGCTCACAGCATTTTAAAAACATATTAAAACAAACAATTATAAACCACAATTAAAACAATATAAAACCCATCCCCCCACCCTAATCCAACCCACCCACCCCATCTCCCTCACGAAAGGTCTGGCAGAACAGCCAGGTCTAACACTGCCTACAGAAAGAGGGGAGGTTGGTAATCAAGCAGACCTCCAATGGGAGGGAGTTCCACAGCCACGGTGCAGCCACAGAGAATGCCCTCCTCATGGTGGACACCCGGGAAACCCGGGGGACCCCGAGGAGGGCGCTCCCGGCCACCGCAGGGGTCGATCCAAAGGGAGGCACTGACCACCAAGGTCTCTTGACTGGCCTTAAACAGACAGGATGGGAATGGGTCCAGTTCACAAGTTGTGACCCAGATAGCCCCAAGGACATCCCCCACATCAGCAGGCAAAACTGACGGAAATTGATCCCACAAAACGGGACAAGTCAGAGCATCCCTAGCCTCTAGTTCGTCCACCACATCAACTGGCCGGCTCCCAGCCTCCAACAGCAGCAGTCTGGGGATCCTGGCAGTGGGGTGGCTTCAGCGGTGGTGACATTGTCCTGCAGCAGCACCGGACCAGCCACTGGTTAATCCCCTCCCACCAGAAGGGGGATGTGGAGGACTCTTCAGGTACACCAAGCAGGTTCCCAGTCTCAGCCACTTCAGCCTGCTAACGGCCCCTCCAATGGCCGACACCCTTTGGGTGTCACCCTTCAGGCTCGACTCCAAGGACTCACGCCACCAGGCCCCAGACCTAGAATAAGTACCCGTGAGAGGGAGGGAAGAGGGTCCAGGTGTCAGCACTTTCCCAGGGAGCCAATAAGTCCTCACATCCCTCTGGAGCTGCTAATACAGCACACACCACTGCCAGGCCCCAGCCCTAGAATAAGTACCTGTGATGGGGAGGGAAGAGGGTCCAGGTGTCAGCACCTGGTACTTGGTAATGTTTTGACTGACATTTTGTTTCTTGACACCAGCTTACAGGAAGCAGAGTATAAGTTCATGGCCACCATGGCAACCATGGGCCTATCTTAGTTGGTTTGTGGCCCGACACATGAGGGTGGGCATACTCTGGATTTGGTGTTTTGCACAGACCTTGAGGCAGGGGATCCATTGGTGGGGAACATATCATTGTTATCTTTATCATTACCTCCTTTGGGCATGTCTTTGGGCATGTCTCCCGGCACACGTCAATCCCCAAGAGGCGCAGAACCTATTTGACTGGATTGCCCCCTGGAGACTTTTGGAACTGGAAAGGTTCTGGAATGCTCTTGGGGAATTACCCTCTGACTGCAACAGACGTTCACTCGATCGCATGGCTTTTTGAAATACCTTGTTGACTGAGGCCATTGGCAGGATGTCTCCCAGGCATCTGCTCCCTGGACATCAGTGTTGCAGGTCCCCGTGATTTATGGAGGACCTGCAGTGGCTGAAGCAGGAGGGGAGGCGGTTAGAGTGACTCATGCTGAAGATGACCGATTGCAGCATAGAGCTAGTTTGAAAGCCTATGACATGGCTATGCGGGCAGCAAAGAAGAGTTTCTTTGCTGCCATCATAGCATCTGCAAAGTTGCATCCAGATGAGCTTTTCCAGGTGTTGAGGGGTCTGGTCAGTCCAGCCTGTCTCCGCCTGGAACTGGAGTCATTCAGTGCTTGCTGTGACATGTTTGTTGACTATTTTCAGACAAAATCACTCGCATTCACCATGCCTTTGATGTTGAAGTTGATGTGGTGGGTGAACTAGAGACTATGGATGCTCCAACTTGTCCTGTTTTGTGGGATCAATTTCTGACAATTTCACCTGCTGATGTGGGGGATGTTCTTGGGACTACTTGGGTCACAACTTGTGAACTGGACCAGTTCCCATACTGGCTGGGATTTGGGATTTGGTTAAGGCCAGCCGGGAGACCTTGGTGGTCAGTGCCTCCCTTTGGAAGGGCAGAGTTCCAGGATGCCCCAAGGAAGCTGTGGTGTGTGTGGTCGCTGCTCAAGAAGCCATCACTTGATGTTGTCTCCCTTGCTAGCTATCAACCAGTTTCCAATCTTCCCTTTTTAGGCAAGGTTATTGATTATTTGGTGGCTCGGCAGCTTCAGGAGCATCGTTTTTTTTTATTCCTTGCAGTCCGGCGTTCGTCTGGGTTATGGCACTGAGACTGTGCTTGTGGCCTTGGTCGATGACCTTCATCAGAAGTTGGACATGGGGCATTTGACTCTATTGATTTTATTATATCTGTCGGCTGCTTTTGACACTGTTGACCACAAGATGTTGGTGACTCACGGGGTGGGTGAAACTGTTCTTGAGTGGTTCCGCTCATTCCTAGTTGGAAGAACTCAGTGTGTGGTCCTGGGAGATTTTTCTTCTTCTCCCCAGGACTTCACCTGTGGTGTCCTGCAAGGTTCTGTACTGTCCCCTCTCCTATTCAACATATATATGCAGCCTTTGGGCAAGGTTGTTAGAGGATTTGGTGTTTGGTGTCATCAATATGCTTGATGACACCCAACTCTATCTTTTTCAGCTGACCCAGGCCCGACAGTCTTCATGTTTTCACATTGTTTGGAGGCTGTGAGAGACTGGATGAGGGTCAGCTGTCTGAAGCTGAATGCTGACAAGATGAAGTGATGCTGGTGGGTGAGGTTGTAGGACTGAGGGTGGTGGAGGCCCCCGTCATTGATGGGGTCTGCCCTTCTTTGGTACCTCAGATTCGTAGTCTGGGTGTGCTCCTTGATACGCAGCTCTGCCTGGACGGCTGTGATGAGGAGCACATTTTGTCAGTTACATCTGGTGTGGTGGTTACGTCCGTACATCTTAGACTCGGATCTCGTCACTATCATCCATGCCTTCATCACCTCAAGATTAGACTACTGTAGCGCACTCTACGTGGGTCTACCCATGGTGATGGTTCAGAGACTGCAGCTTGTACAGAAAGTGGTGGCCCGTCGCTTGACAGGGACTGGTTGCCATGAACACATAACACCAGTGCTCCGTGTGCTGCACTGGCTGCCTATAGTCTTCCAGTCCTGATTCAAGGTGTTGATTCTTACCTGTAAAGCCCTATACTGACTGGGTTCCACTTACCTACAGGATCACCTTACCCTGCAGGTCCTGGATCAGTCCCTGCAGTCAGCTGGAAGTGCCCTCCTTGAAGTCCCCCACGTATGTTGGGTGGCAATGATGGAGAGGTCATTCTCAATGGCCATCCCGAGGCTATGGAACTCTCTCCAGGCGGATGTCCGCTTGATACTGTGGATTGTTTAATATTTGATGCTGAATTTTATTGATGTTTTTATGTTTCATTTTATATTGAAAGACGCCCTGGACTGCATGTCACAGGGGTAGTAAGAATTTAAATTGAAATTAATTATTTAATTAATTAATTAATTAATTAATTAATTAATTAATTAATTAAAGAGGAACAAGCCACTTTGTTGATCAGTTTTTTTGCCTTTATTTTCAGCTTGATAAGGTGTTCCTTAAAGGTTCAAGTGTTACACTGGACCATGCCTTAACACACAGTATGTGGATCATGATCCAGCCTACATCCTTTCATGAAAACGTTGACCTGTTTGTTTGCCTTTACGTGGAAGCCCCAGAAAGGCCAACATCATTTTGATCCAACTCTCTGTGGTGGCTGTTTATATCTCCAGCGAAGATGGAAAGATATAGGAAATTAGGAAGGGTAGCTATGGTAGGCCATGGCTGGTTAGAGACTTGTACACAATTGCCACTTCTACAGTGGCCCACTTCTCACAATATTCCATTTTGCTCTACATATTGTGAAAGGTGTCATTTGAACATTAGGCGAGCTGCGGTTATGGATTCCAATGAGTTAATACTTCTTCCTATAGTCACTGCTGGGAGCTACTGAAGTCATGCCATGTATTATATGTTCCCATGTTAGTTAACAAAGTAGAAGTGACACTAATGCTTAACATTTTAATGGTTTAATTTGCTTAACATTTTTGACTGGCTCTGATGTAATAGCAGAGAGCATGAAATTCCAGCCCCAAAACAGTTTATTCTGTGCAGAATTAAAAGTCATGGTTTACATTTGTAGGAATGCTATGTAGCTAATAGGATACAAGATTCTCTGTTAAATAACCTCTGTTAAAATTAAATACCCTATGCTATACTCCTCTGGCAAAGACATAAAGTGATAAGGCATTAAATGATTTTCCTTCTGAGGACTTTTCAATTACGCTGTTACAATACTACCACCATGGGGTTGTGATCTCATCCTTTTCCACATGGGATTAGATCTTGCTTCCTAGCCAGAATCCAAAAATATTTCAGAAATTATTTTCTCTACCTAAAATGTCATCCTGTAGATTCAAATGAATACATTAATCTTCCCTTTCCCCCCCGTGCAGTGTAGAACTAACATTGAGCCAACTTTAACACACATTCTTAAAATGTTTAATACTTTGCTTGCTTTAAAATCATTAAGTGACTATCTGAACATAATAGAATGTAGTCCCATGAGTCTCTGAATGTCAGGGAAAATGTTCAATTGGCACTTTTCTTTCTCCACTGAGAAGTGTGAATACAGGAGGATTAAATTTTTATGATGTAACTGGGTTTTTTTCCCCAGGGTGATCTAATTTTTTTAAGTACTCATTTCTGTTACTAAGTCTAAAGCTCTAGACTAGAGGCCCAGTCCTGATGTCATCAGCCAGAGCGGCTATTGTTGCTGAGGTGAGTTTTGCCTGCAAATGGAGTGGGACCAAAAGCAACCTTTCTACCAAGAGGAAAACAAGCATTTTGTCTCATAAATAAATGATATTTATATTTGAGATCGGGCTTCTTCAAAAGACTACTTTGCCTTGAATAATTTCCACTTCAAAGCTGAATTCATTTGTATACATTTTTGTGTTAGATATAGAAGAATATGATCGTTGGGTGCTGGGTAGCCGCCCAGTGAGAGCCAAGCAAAGTTTTGGATTTCAGCAAGACAAATGTGGGTAATTTCAGACGTTACGGTATTACGGTCAACCACAGTGAATCCCCTGTGGGGTGGCCTTGATTCCCGTAACGTCTATTTAGTTCCTGCCAGATGTTCACCACAGTGAACCACTGGCAGGAATCAAAATAACCACGATTCTGGACCTCTGGCCGCCCGGAAGTCCAGAATCATGGTTAGTGCAGCCACGATGAGTGATGGGCCAAATGTAATGCCTGTTACATTTGGGCCATCACACATCATGGTCCCAGCCATGATCCAGGATCGGGCGCAGTGGCCGGATTGGCCGCTGCACCCACCCGTTACACGGAGGGCAGGCAGCCGGGGGAGCGCGGGGGACAGGGCTGTGCAGCAGCACGTTGTGCCACACAGCTCCACCCCCTCCATGATCCCCAGAGAGAATCAGGCCGGCACGTCTAAAGGATGGCTGACCTGATTCCTGACCGGGATCCGAAATGGATCCCAGTCCATGATTGAGCGTGGTGGGCCTCCGGGCCCATCACTTCTAAAAATACCCTCTGACTCCATGATCCACAAGGAGGACAGAATATAGAAAGCCTATGTAGGGTGTCCATATTTCAGAGCATGTACTATGTATCCTAAATCAGAGGGCTATTAAGGGAAGGGGCAGCAATGTGCTGTAGGTGTGGGACTGATGTTGTTGGAATGGTTGCAACATGAAGTCACCACTAAAAACATCTTATGAGTTCAGCAAATTCTTGTAAGACTTGCAGTTATCAAGGCTACGACAATAGCTATGGAGCAGCTCCTAGAGGAGACGAGGAAAGTCTTTTGCCTTTATTTAGCCTGACTTTGTGTTGAGAAGGAAATTTTGTTTAAATTGCCCCTATGATCCATCAGCTGATCATTTTTTGTTATCTTCTGGTGGCACCCTTCTGCCAGCATAGCTTTTACCCAGTTTGCTATGGATTTAACCCAGTTATAAAAGCCCATTACACTACCATGCGACAATGCCTACAACAGAAATGTTACTGATGTTTTAACCCAGCTCCTTCTCTAGGTGTCTCTTTAATTATAACTGGATCCCCAAATGGGGGCCAAGGGGCGGAAATCTGAGGGCAGTGGTGCTGATCCCATGCCCTGCAGATCCCATGCAGTGCTGTGGGATAGTGGACACAATGGAAACTGCAGATGCGCATTGGATCCACAGGACATAGGATCTCAGCTACTGTGAGGAACAAGAAATAACTATTGAGGAGAGATAAAAGCAAACATAGGAGAAATGGATGATACAAAAAAAGCTACTACTCTTTCTTTTCCATAGCTACCATAGAGCTCAGTCTGTTCAGGAGCCCAAGGTCTGCACTGCTGGTTTTGAAGACTTTGTAACTCTCATTCAGTGTTCATGCTTCCTGAATGCCCTGTCTTGACTGTCTCCAGTCTGCATTGGTCTGACCACAGCTATCAATAGAACATTCCCTCAGCCTCAGTTTATATTAACTTCCTATTTTAAAGAAGAAAACATATTCAAGGGCAGCTAAAAAATTTGTCCCAATTTCTGAGTCTACTTTATACTACAAAGTAAACTTTACAGTAAGAGCGATTCAGCTACCTACCAGCAAAGTGCCATTGATAGAAATAGCTGTGCCAACGTTAGTACAAGAGAAAAAACAAACAGACATTAAAATGTGGTTTTATCAGCTCAGCAATAACATTGTGTTCACTGCAGTATGAATAACTCTCACTTAATATATATTTGAAAGGGTTAAACTGGGAGTAATACACACCGGATAATAGCATTCTCCTTTTACTGTTTAGTGTCAGTAGTGCTGTATCGAGCAACCACAGTGAAAACTGTTTCCATCATTTATTATTATTATTATTATT
>QEPC01006381.1:814197-835313 GCA_003113815.1 Sphenodon punctatus
GGCCGCCTCCCTGGTCGGGTGCACCCGTGTGCCCCCTTCCTGCACCTGTGCCCCCTCCACCTTCATCGCTGCCCCTGCCTCCACCTCCTCCCCCTCCTGGCCCGCCACTGTCGCTGTCTGTGCCTCCGCTCTCTTCCGCCTCCCTCCTCGCTCCATCCCGCCACGCTTGCTTGCTGCTGATTTCACTTTAAATCTCCCTCCGGTGTTTGTGTTGTTGCTGGTTGCCCGGCAGCGATGCTGCGTGCCTTGTCCCCGGCTGGGGCTCGTTTAGTTTGGTTCCGCGTGGGGATTGGCATCCAGACATTACTTTTCCTTGGTTCCCGGTGGGGGTCCGTTTGACCACGCTTCCCGGGACCTTCCCCCGGCTAGCCCGGGAAGCATGGTTGAAATTGACCCCATGTGGGTATTGAGCGTGATGAACATCTGGTGCGCGCCGTACAGATGTTCAGGGCCCTTTGGCCCCACCGTGGGGTTGAGCGTGGTTCACTGTGGTTGAGCGTGATCTCGTAACGTCTAAAAATACCCAGTGTCAGGCAGTGACAACAACCCCAGGTTGTCGAAGTTCTTGTCAGTGAGCACAACACTTACATGGGGATTAGGTTTGTTCTGTTCCAAGGATAGAGAACCACCCTCTTGGTCCATATGGGTAGTAATGTGGGTCATAATACTCAAATCATTCTTCACTAAGGCTTTATTCTGACCCTCTATCCCAGAATGACAAGGATCCAAATTCATAACCCCCTCAGTACTTTCTTGGGGTAACAAAACAGTTTCTGGAATCAGAGAAGGGACTATTACACAAGAGTCCACAGCTAAAAAATTAGAGCCCTGAGTTGTTAAAGGATTTCCTAGGGATTGAGGGTCTTTAAGAGGGGATAATAGCTGTCTAGTCTCCACTATATCCATTCCTTCATGTGCCAAGTTTCCCTGAAATTTGGACAAGACTGGAGTGGATACATCCTGTTGTGTCTCTCTATGACTCCTCAAAACTGCCTGTAAGTCAATTCAATTCAATTTAGTTTATTGGGCACTGGTTTCCACCATGGCCACAAGAAAAACATACAGGAAAATATCCATAGATACAAAACACACGTAATACAAATAATTCCAAATACAGATAGAATAAAATAATTTAAATTAAATTAAAATGAACTAAGGTCCATATACCTCCTATAACAATGAAGAAGATGGTCCTAACTTAAAGCACCCCTTATGCCCCCCAAAACAACCAGTCAAGCTTTCGCTCAACAGTTAGGGAACTGGGTGTGGATAAACTTCCGTTCTTTTGAGGCTAGCATTAGGAAATATGCCACAGAAATTAGGTCGTTCTGGTCAGATAGAGTACACAGGAAGGAGAACACTTGGGAGGGGCTGCCCCTTCTCCCGGATAAGAGGGGGGGCTAACCAGACTTCTCTCAAGGAGGCATAGTGTGGACATGCTAAAAGAAAATGTTCAAGGGTTGCCTGTAAGTCAGGGAGAATTTGTTGATTTTCATTCTTACCACCTTCCTTAGTTTCTTTGATTGTTACCAACTGTTCATAGAGATTAGACATTCTATTAAGTATGTTATGTTGTCCATCTAGAGAAAGATTCTCATATGCCCACAGAGTGCCCAATTCCTCTCTACCCCTCTCTTCAACCTGAGTCTCTATTTCTTCAGTGGAGGTCAGATCAATTATCTCATTATTTTCTTTCTCTAAATTAGAGAAAGGGCCTGTGGACCTGATTGAAAACTAGAAATTGGGCCAGACCTCTGAGTGGCAACACATTCTGCTTTGAGCTTTTCCTGGGGGAGGATAATACAGCCTGATTTGGCCCTCTAGAGAATACCCTTTGAGGAAAAATAGCCCTACTATTCAGCAACTCAGTATGGTTCATAATCACAGACACAATTTGAGAGGAAGCAAACTGTACCACAAAACACCACTGCCTTTCACATAGACTATATGATCAATTATCTTGATGGTGTGACTTGTGATTGGGAACTTCAAAATAAATCGCATATGTTCAGCCACCTCTCAAGTGCTGGACCAAAATGGTAACTTCCCATTAGGCAGAGGCATAACAGTAAAAGATACATGATCACTCATTATCCTAAAAGGGAATAAGTCATCAACCATTGTTCATCACAAGGATCAGAAAGAAAATATTCTTCCTGTAAACTTTCATTATCACACTCAGGAAGCTTAAGATCGTTACTTATATGCTTATTGTTATCATATTTTAAAAAAGATGACCTAGAGCGGTCCTGTTTCCGACAAACACAAGCAACAGTTGAAAGCAAATTATCTATTTTCAAATTTAACAAGTTCAACTGCTTAAACAAAAATTTCACTGTTTGCGCAGTTATAAGAACATGATCAGCCAAAAGAGTGGCTGGAGCAAAATCACCAGGATCCATATGGCCTTTTTCCTTGTAAGGCACAGATAGTGTATACAAATCATGTCCAAAAGGACTGTACAAAGGGGATTTAATTACAGAGTTCGAGTTCACCTGGCCCTTACATTCCACCAAACCAGGGACAGGCTCATCTCTGCTACTTCCATGAGGGCGAGATGAACCGGGTAAACACCTAAAGTCATCTGACTCTGTCAGAGGAGTAAATGAGTTACTTAATGAAACCACAAAATTCCCCTTTGTAGTCCTCCGATTATTCATAGCAGATGCTAGAAAGCCATAGATTCACCTTTGCTTGGAAGGAGGGGACACTACAATGACTGTGGTGAATGATCTCTTGGCTTTAGGAGGCATTCCAACTCTATTAGTCCAGCCTAATTCCCAAAATGATGTGTGCCTTACTCTTTACAGAGCTGGCTTCGACAAGGCGTGGCTCCTGGAGAATAAATGCCTCACTCTTTTGCAGAGCTGACTGTGGCAAAGCTTGACTCCTGATAAATAGGTGCCTCACTCTTTGCAGAGCTGACTGTGGCAAAGCTTGGCTCCTGGAGGGTAAATGCCTCGCTCTTTACAGAGCTAACTGTGGCAAAGCTTGACTTCTGATGAATGGGTGCCTCACTCTTTGCAGAGCTAATGGCAAAGCTTGGCTCCTGGAAAGTAAATGCCTCGCTTTTTGCAGAGCTAACTATGGCAAAGCTTGGCTCCTAATGAGTGAGTGCCTCCCTCTTTAAGGACTAACTAACAAATCTTGAATCCTGGGGATAGATTCTATGTTCTGTGGAGGCTTGTCACTTACATGATATATGAAGTGACTTTGAAGAAAAAAAAAAAAGAATCAGCAGTCACAAGGCCATACGCACAAGGGCGCGTCCTTGCATGTGCTGCCCTTAGGAGCGACACACTCCGGTGCATGCCTATGGCACAGCCACAGGCGCTGGGCTCACCTAAAAGCCCCATGGCCGGAAGTAGAAGGTCGGGGCTTCCCGGGAATATGGCAGGTCAGCTGAAGTCCTTCAATCAGGAAATTAAAAAGAATAAAAAACAAAAACAAAGTCTCCACGAGAGGAATGCCCTGACCTGTCTTACTCTCCTCGTAGCACAAGGGATCCTATTAATCTCGACATGTAGGCAGCGGCTTCAGCAAGGTCCCTGCCACCCAAAGCCGTTTTCCCACACCCCTCATAGCACTTAATAACCATTTTGCTTGTGAGTAGGGATGTGCGAACACGGTTTGGAAGTTCAGGGTTCGGCCCAAACTCGGAGTGTTCGACACATTTGTGAACACCCTAAATCCAAACCAACCCCCGACCAAACCAACCGAACCGAGTTTGGGTTCTGAACTTGGTTTGGGGGGGACCCGGTTTTCCCTCCCCCATCCAGACTGCATGGGTGGAAGGGGCACTGGGGACCACCTCCCCCCCCCCCCNCCCACTACCCAGCCTGGGATTTTTTTTTAACCCACCCCCAGGATCGCCTGCAGCCCTACCTGGTGATGCCGGGGCTCCAGCCCTGGGTCCGGTAGCAGGCGGGTCCAGCAGCGGGTCCCCTGGTGGCAGCGCTCCGGAGCGCTTCAGGCTGCTACTAGGTCTTCCGGGTCAAACTGGAAGGCCTAGTAGCGGCCTGAAGCACTCCGGAGTGCTGCCCCTGCTGGACCTGCAGCCACTTCTGTAGCCATCGCCGGACCCAGGACCAGAGCCCCAGCACCACCAGGTAGGGTCGTGGGCGATCCCGGAGGTTTTTTTTAAAAAAAATCCCAGGCTGGGGGGGGGGGGGGGGAGTGGTCCCTGGTGCCCCTTCCACCCGCGCAGCCTGGAGTGGGGAGGGAAAACTGCCCGCCCACCCCAACGGGTTTGGCCCCCCCAAACCGGTTTGGTCCAAACGGACTGAACCAAATGGTTTCGGGTTCGTCCGAACCCTGAATGGACCGAACACCAAACCGCTTGGTGTTCGCACACCCCTACGTCTGAGTAAGAGAAAGATAGAAGGAAACATACTTGTTCAAAGTATTTCCATAGGGAAATCTACAAATAGTTAAGGAATCTGAGAAAGAGCGGGTCTGAAATGTGTGCGTTAAACAGTTTGTATTTTAACAAGAACATCTTTGTTTACTGGGAATATTAAAAAGCCCTTTTTGAGAAGGGGTGTGTTGTTTGTAGTTAAAGTACCATGGAGTTTCCTTAGTCACTTTCTTGTAAATATGTGACTATGGATCCAGGGTCTTGTCTGTGGTTAAAATCCTAGCACAATCAGAATGAAGCTTTGATCAACCTGGAACCCAAATGAGATTAAAATACTTCCCTCCACTAAACAGACTTTGACACTCTCTTCCCTAATCTAATAAGCTGAAGAAAATGCAGCACAAAAAAATGTTGAAATAATTTCTCATACATGGGAGAAGTTAGTTTCTCATAACTAGGAGTAACTGGAATGCAAATCTTGGTTGAGGAAGGGGGAAAACAGTGAAGAGAGATATGGGCCCTTTTCAAATGGGCGTGGGTGCATGGGGGAATGGGTGGATGGTGTGGTGGGCAGGCGGTTTGTGGGGGTGCATTCCCACAGACCCCCACCAACCTCCACTCACGGAACATCGGGCATTGGCACCTGTTGCTCCATGTGTGGATGATGGGTGGAGGTGGGTGGAGAATGGGAGCATGCACGCACCCCCACCCCTGGCTGTGGCATTTGCACGGACACTTACCTATCCCCCCTGCATTTGCCGCAGCGTTCAAACGGATGCTCCCCCACCCCACCTGCACATGTGGGGAAGGGGGTGGGGGCATCCATTTGAAAAAGGCCATAGTTGGAGATTAGTGTTTGCTACCAAAAAAAAGATTGCTTTAGTCTCTCAGTCTGTGGCAAAGTAGCAGAGAAAACTAGGTTAGCTAAAGTGAGAGAATGCAAACATGTCAATCAGCCAATGTTGAATTAATTGTAAAAAAAAATCACCTGAAGCCTTGTTGTGACACATCCTGGGAGTGACATGATGAAATCTTGATCTATTAAGAGATAAGGCTTCACCTTTATAATCTGACAGGAATAATAATACTAATAGAAGATTTTTATTGAGTTGCAAGTCTCTCTTTGTTTTCATTGATACTAAAAATCTTCCTTGTTCTGCTGCTTTGCCCTATATCAATAACTGACCTACTTCAAAACTGTAAACAGAAGTTGATAGCTACTTGGGATTCAGTGAAAATCTGTTGTTTCAAAGTTGGGTGCTCAGTGTTACATACCCAGATTCACATTTATGGACCTAAATACCTGTCCTGATTTTCACACATGCTGTGCGCCTGTAGTTGCCGTTGAATACAGGTGTAATTATGAGCATTCAGTACCTTTGAAAATAGCCTGTGTCTATATTTAGATACCAAAATATGTGTCTAACATCAGGCAATTACAGTTGAAAATCTTAGCCAATGTGTTTTTGGATCATTGAACCATTATATGATTTTCATTGTTATTTCAGTGAAATTGGAAGTGATTCATCATTTAATGATAAAATGATAATGAAGGTTATGTCTGTTGAATAATGATGCAAGCTGCCATTTACTAAAGTTAGCATGGCTCCGAGGTTTGAACAGTCAGTAATCAGATGCCCTCTACTGAAGGAGATGGAGACAAAGTAGTTTAGAGGATATCTTTTATTGAACCAGCTTCTGTTGGTGAGAATATGCAAACTTTGGGGCCTTCCATAGTCTCACCAACTGAAGTTGGTCCAATCAAAGATATCATCTAAACTACTTTGTCTCCATCACTTATATTTGGGACTAACATCATAACCACCCTGCTCTACTGACAGCAGAGGAAGTTATGTTAATTCCTCCAAATGCTCCTAACTGCCAGCACCACCTCTATTTTATTCAAAATGTGTGTAGCTGTAAGCCAGCTGGCTTTCATTCATATCCTTCTCTGCACTAGACACTTGAAGAGTTGGGAAGATATTCTTCCTACTTTAGTGAGGTGACCAAAACTGATAACTTTGTATTATAATACTCCTCAATCCATCCCAGGGGATTCATATATACTTTTACCCCTCTTACTTGAGATATCATGTAGGATTCCATAACTTAACTGAAAGCCCTGGGGAAAGAGAACTATTTATTTATTTATTTATTTATTTATGTTATATGCCGCCCTTCCCATAATGGCTCAGGGCAGCTCACAATCCATAAAAAAGGAATACAACAAAACAATAAAACAATAATATAATTCCAAAAAACCCTCCCACACCCTCCCCCCTAACCGCCCCCAGCTGCCAACCCACCCAAATTCACAGACAAGCTGTATTTATCCCTTTCTGCCAAATGCTTTTTCAAATAAGAAAGTCTTGCACCAGCTCCAGAAGTTGCCCAGGCTGGGGTTCAAACAAACCTCCTGGAAAAGGGAGTTCCACAGAATTGGGGCAGCAACCGAGAGAACACCTTCATGAGCATCTGAGATGGAATCTGCAAGAGGGTGCCCATTAGGGATGTGCGAAGGTGGTTCAAATGTTCGAAGTTCAGGCTAAACTCAGCCTATTCGGACGACCGAACTGAATGTCTGAACTGAATGTTCGAACAGTTCAGAAAAGTTTGGATGAGTTTGGGGGTGGGAAAAACGTGACTTTGGGTGGGAAAAACATGTCTGGAAGGGGAAAGCAGCTGAGGACCAGACTTCCTGGCACCAGGAGTGGTTTCAGGGCCAAATGGTACAAAAAAATAATAATTTGATTTCAGTATTGGTAGCGCTATTTTTGGGTGTTCGGCCGAGTTCAGCCAAACCGAACTCCGCTGAACCGAACAACCGAACCCGAACTCGGGTTTCGAACCGAATGTCCGAACTTCCGAACTGTGTTCTGTTCGCACTTCCCTAGTGCCCATGACCAACTGTAGGGAGCCAATGCAGTAGGGGTGGGACACCGGGGAGAATACCGGATACCGGATGTACCGGTATCGGATCTCCCTGGTACCGGATTTACCTGTATTTACCTGGGTGTATCAGCTTAATCTGATATTTACCTGTACTGGCATACCGGATTTTTAACATTGGCCGTGGTACCAGATTTTTTACATTGCAGCTATTGACTTCAATGACTGCAATGTAAAAAATCCGGTACTGCAGCCAATGCTAAAAATCTGGTATGCCGGTACAGGTAAATATCGATTTAAGCTGATACACCCAGATACCGGCAATATCAGATCTTGGGAGAACCGGAATTCCCACTCCTACAGTGCAGACTTTGGAGCAAAGGTGTAATGTGCTTCCGATAACTTGTCCCTGAAAGGAGCCAAGCCACCGCATTCTACACCAGCTGCAACTTCTGAATAGTCATCAAGGGCAGCCCCACATAGAGCACATTGCAGTAGTCTAGCCTTGAGGTGATGAAAGCATGGATGACAGTGGCCAGATCCAAGTCAGAGAGAAAAGGGCGCAACCTCCTCAATTGAGGGAGTTGGTGAAAAGCACTCCTGGTTTTGTACTCCAGGTGCAGAGAGGGATCTCAAAGCACTCCAAGGCTGTGGACCTGATTGACCAGAGGGGGCTGGACTCCATCAATAACAGGAGTCCCAATCCCTTCCAAGTCACAAAGTCAGCCAACCATCATCACTTCGGTCTTGTCAGGGTTCAACTTCAATCGGCTCACCCTCATCCATTTCCTGACAGCTGCCAGGTTTTGCATAAGCAAGCACCAAGACTGCAGGACCTGGGTCAGATGAAAAAGAGTGATAGAGCTGAGTGTCATCAGCATACTGAAGACACCTCACCTCAAACCTCCGAATGACCTCTCCCAACGGTGTCAAATACACATTGAACAAGAGAGGAGACAGAATAGAACCCTGTGGGACCCCACATGGGAGGTTCTGAGTAGACCGTGAGCAATCGCCCATCACCACCCGCTGGGACCTCCCTGACAGAAAAGAACTGAACCACCCAAGAGCAGTTCTACACACCCCCACTAAGTCCCACAGTCATTACTGCTGTACGCTACCTCAAGCTGTTATTTTGCAGGAGGGTGCGGGATAAAAATATTTCTAAATAAATCGAAATAAAAATGTCACCAACACCTCATTATCAACTGTATCAGGCTGCTAAAAATCTAATAAATCAACAGGGTAGAATTCCAGTCTTGTGAATCTCAAGGTACCAATCATCCACCAAGGCCAAAAGCACAGTCTCTGTGCCACATCCAGGATGAAAGTCTGACTGAAACAGGTCAAAGGAATCTGATAGCACTGAGGTGAGCCTGGGCTGTCGGGCAGCCACCTGTTCAATAGCCTTCCCTAAAAAGGGGAAGGTTAGAGACAGGCCTGTAGCTGGCTGGGGAGTCAGCATTCAAATATGGTTTCTTAAGCATTTTAAGGATGTCCTACACTCTCCCATCCCATCCCGTAGTGATGCATTGACAACTGCAGCCACAATGGACCCAACATCGCCCTGCTGTCTTTCAGCCAGGACGGGCAAGGATCTAATTCACAACTTGTTGTCCTCATCTCCCCAAGCACTTCCCTCATATCAGTAGGTGATACTGATTGAAACCGATTCAAATAAACAGGACAAGAGTGAACTTCTGTAACCCCATACTTTGACCCTGCGGTTTAAAAGGCAGCACCCAAGTCGTGGTGAATGAGAGCCATTTTATCCACAAAGTAGTTAATAAAAATGTCACAGGGGGCACTAGATGACTCCATTTCCTGTCAGACCAGCTGGATTTATCAGGTCCCTCACTACCTGAAACAGGTCCACTGGATGAGACTTTGCAGACACTATGATTGCTTGAGGTGGGAACACACATTTAGGGACACTGAAAGGACTCCTGGAATGTTACTGTTGCAAGAGTCTTAGGATGTAGTCCTCCATCATTATCAATGGGAGCTGAACCATTCATCTCTATGGATAGAATACTGAGCCCCTAGTGTTAGTCTATAACGGAAATCTAGGAATAATTTCTGAAAGACAATGTATTTGATGCTTTTTATTATAGTCTCTCTTTGTTCTTTTCTGAATTTTCATAGGTGCTGAGCATGGACAACTTCCATTGATTTCACTGTTAAATAGAAGTGCTCAGCACCTCTGAAAATGAGTCCTATTCAGTCACATGACATTGGTTTTGTCCCTAATTAGGTGATTTTTGTAACCAGCCAAAGGTTGGTTATACTGTGCCCCTTTGACTACCACACCTGCTCTTTGCCAGGATTTATCCCAATATTACAGAACCCCATGCAGTTTCAATAGGTGTAACTTTGAAAATAAACTGACATCTAAAAAAATTTCCCATCCTATTCTTCATAAATGATGCATTTCCCACTCAGTATTATGCTTCAAATCTCAGAATGGACAATATTCATTTCTGGATCAGTGTCAGACATAAAATCATGTCAGATGAATTATTAGAAATAGTAGATTTGCACTAGGGATGGGCGAACAGAACTGAGTTCGGAAATTCGGTTCGGAAATTTGGTTCGGAAGTTCGGTTTGGTCGACCGAACTATTCGAGTGCAGTCCGAACTTCTGAACAAAGTTCGGAAATTCAAACCCCATTGAACTAAATGGAATATTATCTTTTAGGGATGGGCGAACAGAGCCGAGTTCGGAAATTCGGTTTGGTTCAAAAATCGAGTTCAGTTCATTAGTTTGGTTCAGTTGACCAAACTGATCGAGTTCGGTCCGAACTCTGAACTTCCGAACAGCGTTGGCCCATCCCTAATTTGCACAGCTGTAAACAGGAGATTCCCTGCTTCCCTCCTAGAACACATGCTTCTACCCCAGAAGATCTGCCAGTATAGGACATTAAAGTCATGACAATTTTAATGGAAAAAAATGCTCTTTTAGGTTAGGTTTGTAGAGGAATTCTGTACTAGGAATGCTTTTGCTTTGGCTTTGCTCTGATCAGTTGAAAGCACAGTGAAGAAGAATCAGCTGGACAGACACAAAAATAGCTGATGTAAAACGCTTTAAAAGGCTCTGAAAATCATATGGTAGTTTCTTTTCCTGATACATATATGGCATATACACAGTATGCGAGATTGTACAGACTTTTTCTCGGCACAGATTTGGGATAACCTGCACTTACAAATTCACAATTATAGGATTGTTTAAATCTTTAAACACACAATGCCATTTGTATGTGCTTACATACAAAGATTAGAAATGCATGGCTTTCTGTAAGTCACGTGTTGAAAGCCCCTCAAAATCTTAATACTCTGTAGATTTAAAAAATTAAACTGAAAAGAGGAATGTCTAGCATTTTGCTGGACTTCACTCCTGGGGCTGCCCAGTCCTTCTGAAGGCAGCCCGCCAGATGTGGAAGCGGAGCAGGCTGAGCTTGCTCTGTGGCAGCCCTGCTTGCTCTGCTAGTGGAGTCGTCCAGCCAAACCCAGGGCCTGAGTGGAGCTGTTATCTGTCTGCTTGGTGGACCTACATTGCAGCTCCACTCCCAGCTGCCTGTTGCCCCGGCAACACCATAGAGTTGCGTGTGCCAGTCTAGAACTTTGGGCGACGTGCCTGCAACTCTATGGTGTGGGGGGGGGAGGGGAGAGGTGCCGCACAGGTGGACCATGGCCAGGGGAACCCACTGGATCCATCTAAAGCAGACCCAGGCAGGGATGGGAGTGGGCAAATGCAGGGGTGCACCCCCGGAGCTGGTCTGGGAGTGGGCTGCCCCCACATCAGTCTAAAACCACCCATTTTCTTCTTATTTAAACACCTGTCCTGCATTTGTTCAGTCTGTAGTTCTGACTTGTTACATGAGTGAGGAAGGGCTCCCTGTGGCCTGGAAGTTTGCAGACTCTCACCATCAGAAGACTTATTTTAACTATCCTTTTCCTAACCAGCTTTACAGTAACAGAGGTTTTGATATCAGATTTTGCAATATAGCCAAAGCATATATGATCTTTTCCTTATTATGCCTTGTTTTGCAAAACTGATTTCCTTTAGCCCTACTTAACATAATCCAGAAGACTGTAGAAAACTACATAGGCTCAACGCTGGCTTTATAATCATCTTGTTAGATATTAGTTTACTGGTAAGGTTGCAGGGTTGCCAGTTGGTAATCTTTGCTTATTTTTTTTATTTATTTTTTACTGGCTTCAGTATTAATTTACTAACTTTTTTTAGTATGCAAAGAAATTTAAAAACAAAGTTTACTGGAAACGAGCATGACAGCAAACTTGTCTGGTGTAACTGTAATGTTAGCTTTTTTGGTGATCATACATTTCTATATTGAGTAAGACTATAATCCATGATATTAGTTTACTGGTATGCTTGCAGGGTTGCCAACTGGCACAGAGCAGGCTCTTTACCAGAGTAGTCCGACTGAAGCCAATCATTTTAATGGGACTATTCTTGGATAGTTTGTGGTTTGAGATTAATGGCCCAATGCTTTATTATCTTTGTCACCCTCAGAGCTCCCTATCAGAAATGCCCCATTTTCCCTGTCCTGTATTTCAGGTGCAACTGCCTGAGCATCACAGGGCTCACTTTTTCAGCAGCACTGTCCCATCCTGGGAAATTTGCAGGAGAGGTTTTTTTTAAATAACAGACTTTACTGACAGTCAATACATTTTCCTGGGGTTGAAATGCATATCTTGAAATTAATACTGATTTTGACAACGTTTATGTAATCTAATCTGTTTCAACAAAGTGGAGATTAAGCAATAAGCATGCCGTATATACTGTAGAGGATACTCAGATGACCTGTTGTCAGTGCAAAGTTTTTTGCAATTTAATTTTTATTAAATATCTTACCAAAGCTTCCCTTAACAAGCAAAATAAATTCCAGGTTTTAACATGTAAAACTAATACTTAGATAGTTTCCATTTGGGCTATGGCTCAATCATGGTAAATATTTAATAGAATCATGGAACTGGAAAGATCTCAGGGCTATTCAGGTCCAGTCCCCTACATAATACAGAATCTGCCATACCTAAACCATGTAGGGAGAGTGTGGTTGCCATGTTGGTCCCATAGCATCTGCAAAGTACCATCCAGTGCAGCTCCTCTGGATGGTGAATAGGCTACTAAATTCCAGCTGTCTCTAACTGGAGTTGGAGCCCGCTGTGATGACTTTGTCACTTACCTTGTAGATAAAGTTGCTTGTATTTGGCTCAACGTGGGAACTGCTCGTTTGGATGCAGAGTCAGACTGCTTTTAGATGAGCCACTCTACTTACCGACTTGAAGGAAGCACTTCCTGAAAAGCCACGTGGGGTGTGTTTAGACGCACTGGAAGTAGCTGGCCACCATAGGAATCGCGTATTTGGAAAGCCTTAATAGAGGGGCTTTCTAAATATGGCTGAGATGGAGTGAACTGTGATTCCTATGGCAGCTGGATACTTCCGCTGCATCTAAACACACCCCGCGCGGATTTTCAGGAAGCGCTTCCTTAAAGCCAGTAAGTAGAACCGCTCATCTAAAACTGGTCTGAGTTTGGGGTTAGGGAGGCTCAGTCTTGTCCAGTTTGTTTGCATTGGCTTCAATCATTTTGATGACCACCAATACAGAGGCTGTGCTTGAAGTGATGTGGGTGCAAGTTGTGAATTAAATCCATTCTTGTCCTCATTGATGAAAGCTAGGGTTCTGCCATTCGTATCGCTTTACTTAATTCCAAAAATGAATGGAGTGCCATTCATTTTCATAACTAAGGTGACAAAACAAATGAATAAGCAAACAACATTTATTTTATTTCATTCATTTTGATTTTTTTCTTTTATTATATTAAAAATAAAATAATAGGGGTGGGACACCTGGGAGAATACTGGATGTACCGGTATCGGATCTCCCTGATACCAGATTTACCTGTACCAGCATACCAGATTTCAATGGCCGCAATGTAAAAAATCTGGTACCACGGCCAATGTTAAAAATCCGGTATGCTGGTACAGGCAAATATCGGATTTATTGGATTAAGCCGATACACTCAAATACCGGCAATATCGGATCTCGGGAGAACCAGAATTCCCACCCCAATAAAATAAAATAAAAATAAAGTAAAAGAATAAAAAAATCACTCTACATGCTCAAAATGGCCACAGGGGCCGTTCTGCACCGCAGATGCATGGCCCTTTCCCAAAATGGCGCTGGCAGTAGTAGTAGTAGTAAGTTTTTATTATGTGTAGCCGTGGGCTATTACATCAAAACAACAAAATGAAAAAACAACTGTATCAAATACATCTGTACACCAATAAAATTGCACATTCCCACTAACTGTCCAAATTTCCAGAGACACATGATAACGGCTCGGCCAAGTGCCCGGGGTGCATTTATTGCTTTACTATAGATCTTGCCCATCTCCGGGCTACCGCTAGCCCAAAGTGGGCTGCCTGTCGAGTATTTGGAGAGTCTACTGGCTTAAGCAGTAGCCTTAGATTAACCAAAAAGTTTTTGGCTGAGAGCTGGAAAGAAAGAGAGGCTTGCAATTTTCTTCTTAAATCATTCAGGGCTGGGCAGTAGAAAAAAATATGCACTAACGAATCAGGCACATGAAGATCACAGAGATCGCAAAACCGCTGTTCGCTGGGTACACCCACATAGCGGCCCTCCAAGATACTAGGAGAATAGGCTCCACAACGGAGATGGGAAAAGGACTGTCTAAGTTGAACATCTGTCCATATGAATAAATAACTGGCCTTCGAAAATTGGGGATTTGGGGGGAAATAATCCAGAGCCACCTGCTGCAATCGGATTTGGGAATCCTCTAGCTGAATCTCCTGATCGATCAGCCTCTTAGAGATAAGAGATTCAGCTGCCTCATAGCCAGCCCCCAGCAAAATATCACACGAAAACCCCAGTTTTTGAATTTCAGTTATCACTTTAGAGTCCCAAGAGCTCAAAAGGTTAGAAGACACAGCCAGCGAGAGCAGAGATCTGTCCATGGGCGAAAACAGACAGACCCGAAGCCACTGCTTGATCATCACATGCAATACAATATGCCTTAATGTGTATGAACCGGTTTCTGCTATCAATAAAACTTGGGGCGTACCCCTTGGAAGACCCAGAACCATTCGCAAAAATCTGTTCTGGAGCGCTTTGAGTTTATGTAGGAATGCAAAACCCCAGACTGCGATTGCGTATGTAATCTGGGGAATCACCTTAGCCCTAAATAGTTTAATGGCGACTCCACCAACTTACCACCAGGGCCCAGAAAGAATCCCACTATCACCGCAGTGGTACGTTTTGCCTGGGCCCTTACCGCCTCATAATGGGCCTTCCAGGAACTGGAGGCTGAAAAGATCACCCCAAGATATTTGTTAAAAGGAACCTGCTCAATAACGGTTCCCCCCATAGACCAGCGATGTGCTTTGTGGTGTCTGGGATTCCCAAGACCAACACCTTGGTCTTGCCATAATTTATGGATAGGGCCTCCTTACAACAGTATGCTTCAAACCGATCCATTACCCTCCTCAGCCCCACTAGCGAAAATGAGACTAAAACAGCGGCGTCCACATACAGCAGGGTTGGAATGACCCTCCCCCCGATGATCGGGGGGTGGCAATCTTTGGAATTAATAAAGGAAATTACATTGTTTTAAAAAAGGTTAAACAGTGCTGGGGCCAATATGCAGCCCTGCCTTATGCCTATTTAAACCTGAACTTTAGACGTTAAGCCCATATTATTATTGCATCTGACCTGGAGGAAATTGTCCGTGTGCAACTTGATCATCAGAAACAAGAGACATGGGTCAATAGATGACTCACTTAGATTAAACCACAATCTTGCCTTTGATACGGAATCAAAAGCCGCCCGAAGATCTACGAAACATAAGAACAAATCCTGTTTCTGCACCAGATAGCTGTTTACCAGGGCTGACAAAACCTGGATATAGTCCAGGGTGGATTTTCCCTTCTGAAACCCCGTTTGTTCTGGTTCTAGAATAAGAGAGGATTCTATCCAATGTTGAAGTTTTAGTAACAAATAGCGAGCATACAGCTTCCCTACCATACTTAAGAGGCTGATGGGGCTATAGTTCCCCAGAGAAGCTGGGTCCCCTTTTTTAAATATAGGGCGGACAATGCTATTCAGCCATGAGGGAGGGATTACTCCCATCTCATTGATATACGTGACTAATGGAGCCAATATACCTGCCCACCACTCCGGGACACTTTTTAAACACTCAGCGGAGATGTAATCATCTCCGGGGGCCTTACCTGCCTTGAGCATTGTGATCAGCTCTAAGATTTGTTCCGGGGTTACCGGGGGCCACCGGGGGAACGAGTCCTTTGAGAATGATGGAACACTGAGCGTATCAGGAGGAATGTTAGAAAAGAGTCCAGTGTAGTGTTGTACCCACTTCACGGGAGAAATCAAAGAGGGTTTGTGGGGGGGATCCCACTTTCCAACTCGACGAATGTGTTCCCAAAACTTTAGGGAGTCCCCGTGGGCAACAGCACTCTGGAGAGCTTTCCAACCTTTGTGTTGGAATACCGATTTCTTAAGGACCAACAGCTTCCGGTACTTAGATCTGCTAGACTGAAGCTGGGCCCATAAAGGTCTAGTAGGGTTAAGACTTACTTTCCTTACTACTTTCCTCAGTGCGGCTCTCGCGAGCTGACACTCTTTATCAAACCAGGCGTAGTTCGGCTTGGGTGCTGTTGGATCTCTTTGTACTGACATGTTAGAAGCCAGTATCCCAACTATTTCCCCATAGTAATCTAGGATGTCATCGCCCATCGCCTGGATACCTAAGTAGCAAGAATCCACCTCGGGGGAATCAATAACCTTTATCAAATCCTTCTCGTTTTTTTCTGACCAAGTTACACGGGCCAGGTTCCAGTGCCACCGCGGGACCCCTCGGGCAGTAAGGCTCATATGTGAATGAAAAAAGTAATACTAAGGGGAAGTGATCGGATTCCACCCTTGGGAAAACTTGTAGTAGGCTAATGTTTTGCACAAAAGCTTTTGATGCCATAAAATAGTCGATAACATTAGAACCAAGCTGGGAATGATGCGTATAATTCCCCTTCAGATCTCCATTCAAACATCCATTTAGTAGGGCCAAGTCAAAACTATCACAGAGATCAAATAGGTGTCTCGCCTCCGGGCTTGTAACCCCACCACATGAACTCCTTTGTGCCAGGTTTGTTGGTACAGGTGAGTCATCTAGAAGGTTACTAGCAATTTAGAATTTTCCCAGTTCTAAAATTAAAGTCCCCTCCTATTATAATAGAAGCAAGCGGAAAAGACTTTTTAGCATCAAGAAGCAATGCGGACAGTGTCTTCCAGAGGTCCCTGGGAAAATAAACTGACGAAGGAGGAGGTAAATAAACAATACCAACAAGTATTTGCTGTCCACCGGGGAATGTGCAGTGAAAAATTGCCAGGTTCGATCTATAATGAGCAACTTGTAAGGCTTTAATTTCGCTTTTCTCTGAAACTAAGAGTGCCAACCCCCCACTTGGGTGACCCCCAACGGCCGAAGGTGTGGCATGAACACAATATACTTTGAATCCCTTACAAGAAAAATTGTACAAAGTCCAGGTTTCTTGAAGAAACAACATGTCAAAATCTTTAATAAAATCATAAAAGTCCCTATCTAACTGGCAAAACTTCCATCCAGCAATATTCCAGGAGGTGAGCTTGAACCCTAAGGGTTCAGTAAATGACTGTCACAAACCAATATCAGATTTGGCTTGCTGCACTAACTTCCCTCCCTCTAGCAGGCCCTGTTGAGATATCGTAGGCAAACTATCTATAGACTCGACGTTCCGTAGACAGGAGGCAGTCTGTGAGTGACCAGTCAGACTAATGTTTGGAGACTTCCCCATTGGGGTGCCCCTTAGTTTGTCTGGTGTAGAGGATGATCTACCTTGGGCTCCTCCTTCCACAATGGGGGGGCATAAACCCTCATCCCCATGGGTCGGTGAATTTAGAGAGACCCCCCTGATTGGGGATATCTCTGAAGGAGAAAGAGGTATGGACAACCTGGAAGATTGAGACAATGAAGATGGAAGTGCTCCCTGATGGATCTTCTTCATGTGGGGGGCCTTTATCTGTCTCAACTCCTTCAGTTGACTGTGCAGGGATTCTAGGCGAGTCATTAAGTTCCCCCAAGATAGAGCAGCACTGTGGGACCCTTCCGCACCGGGGGGTGGGTCTATTCCTCCTACTTCCAAGGGAGGGTGAGATGGAGAGCAATATGGGTCCACTTCCATCCCTGATGCTGCCGGAGCCTTTCCACAAAGGCTTACCGTCCCCACTTATCTCACAAACATCAGAAGAACAGACCTCCTGATTTGGGGGACCTGGCAGAGCTTTTTGCATAGAGACTACTTCTTCCTGGCAGACTAAAACAGCCTGTGTGCCATAAGCTTTTGAAGGAAATACCGCTAATTTATTTAAAAGGGGGAGGTTTTCCCAAATCAATTCTACCCAGTCTACTGAGGTAAATCTTACATTGACTAAGCTTTGACTTTATCAAAACATCCACAGAGGAAATGGCATGCCGGGTAAATGGTTCATTTAATAATACCCGTAAATGTGCTGCTGTGTCTAAGGGAGTGTCCCAATGGGGAATTCGTCCACCTTCACAAGGAAGAACAACAAATATGAGATTTGTTTGAAGCAACTCAAACACTTCAGGTCCCTGCAGCTCTGGGGATAGTTGTAACGCAGGCACCACTGGAAGAGCTGTGCTAATCACTGTTTTAGGCTGAACTTTCTGTGGTAGCCCATGGGGCTCAAACCGCTGTTGTTTTTGTGGGGCCTTAGGTAAGGGGGGGGGGGCATAAGCTGGATTAGCCTTCTGGAATATTAAGGTGTCCATTTTGCCATTTAGCTGATTCAATTCACGGAACATAAAACGCAACGTTTCAGTCGTTAACGAAACATGATCAGTTAAAAAGTCCGTTAGCCAACCACTAGACAGTAACACAGAGTCTGATTTCAGTGTCCCATCGGCCTGGCAAAAGTTATTGAGTGATGCTGCCTGGGGGGCTTCAGGGAGAATAGTAGTCAATATCAAGGAATCCCCCGAGACTTGGGTTCTCAATCGGGGGACATACCTTCCCAGCTGTGAAGTGTAAAGGTGTCGTCCAGGACTTCCTATGGGTGCCGGAGCCTTACGTAAGTGCCTGTCAATTTTCCTTTGTTTGGCCAGCGCTAATGTTGACACAGATACATCAGCCATATCGGCTCGAGGCCTTTTGTTATTCGCTGAAGCCATTTCTATTGCCAGAGTAATGCCTCAACGCCTGCGGCCTGCGCCTAAGGCCGCGCGCACAAGGGCGTGCCCTTGCGCGTGCAGTCCTTAGGCGCACTGGCACAGCTTTGGCTTTTGAGAGTCTCTAGGCACAGCGGGGCGAATCAGGTAAGTGCAGCGATCTCAGCTGTCCAGCAGTACTCAGAAGGGCTCCGTTCACGGGCAGCAGACAAACTTTTGGGTTCGCCAGACCCCCCAAGGAACTCACGGTTGGCAGCAAACTAGCAGGGGACCTGCCTCCACAGAATTTCTCCCCCTTTGGTGCTCGGTAGGGAACCCACCAGGCGCTGGCAGTATCAACACCATTTTGGGAAAGGGTGCATTGGGTAGAATGACCATTTTGCTCATGTGCAGTGATTTTAAGAAAAATATATGGTAGAGTCCTTTGCAACCCCACCATGAAACTGAAAGTTTTTTGTAAACAAAAGTAAAAATGAAAGCGAAAATGAGTAATATGCCTTCTGCACACCCCTAGCGAGAGCTAGCTGGCTGGGCTAGTGACTTGGAGCTGTTGCTATCTGGGGCTGTCAGTACCTTCCTTTGGGAGGTCAGGGTGCCTGACTGCCTCAAAACTGCAGTTGTCCTACCCCTGCTGAAAAAAAAAGCTCTTGAGGTTTACTTCCCTGCCAGCAATGGCCCCTTCTCTAATCTTCCCTTTTGAGGGAAGGTTATTTAACAAGTGGTTGCTTTGCAACTTCAGACACACCACGATGCTATTGGATTCCTGGAGCCATGCCAGTCAGGATTTTGGTTGACATTTCTGCTGGCCAATTGGCATCACAAACCGATCTTATACCACAGTGACACGTAAGAGAATCCCTGGCATAGGCTCCTCCTCTGCATATGCTGTGCAGGCATATAAAATTGGGACCCTTTATCACATCTTTCTGATATTTGGTAGAAATGATCGAGAAAGTGTGATATATAGTCCTGCCAAATTTCATTCAATACTTCTTATTTATTCAATACTTCTGAAAGTTGGCAGAGATAGTAAATATGGGAAGGAATATAATCATGCCAAGTTTCAACTACATCAAATGTAAGCCAAGACGTTAGAGCTAATAATGTATATGAAGATTTTTGTAAAATAAAATAATTCAACAGCTTCTAAAATTGGATTCCTTTATTCAATCTTTTTGGAATTTGGTATACTTAATGCCTTCCATTGGAGGTATATTCACCACCTGGTTTCAGCCAAATATAGTGAAAAACAAAAATGTTACAACTGAAAATGTGTTTTCCATTGAAACCAATGGAAAACGAAAATGAAAGCAAAAACGAAAACAATTTGATATTTATGAAAATGACATATTTAAATAACAAAAATGAAAAAATGAAAACGAAAACGACATGGGCCCCTGGTGCACACCTCTAGATTTGAGTAACCAGGGACAAAATCCCTGCAGAAGCCTGTTAGACCTAAACAAATGTTGCAGGTTCTTCACTGTCATTGGACAGGTCAGGGAAGCTATGTGACAAATTCTTTTCTTCAGAATAGACTTACCTCCTTTTCCCAATTGCAGACACCAAAACTGCACCTCACGCTGGACCAGTTAAACTTCTGTCTGTGTTAAATTTAAGACCAGATTTCTTGACACAATGCAACACCTGCTCTGTTCTCTGAATAGTCATTTCCCGCCCTGATCCCTGAATGAAGATATCATCAACACATTGCAGTACCCAAAGAATAGGGCCCTCTGTCTCTAGCCTATGCTTCACTGAAACATTGAAAATAGCTGGAGAATCACAATTGCCTTGAGGCAACACAGTCCAACAATATTGATTGCCATCAAATGAAAATCCAGTCCTATACTGTGATTTTTCACTAAAACTGCAGCTTGAAATGCCATTGCTTATCTCCAGCACAGGAAACCAAACTGATGCTGGGTCCAACTTTACTACATGTTCAGGATAGGAAGTCACCACTGATGCAGTGCACTTCGCTACTATGTTTAGACATCTGAAATCCATTGTAAAATGCCAGGTTCCATCAGGGTTCTTCAGTGGCCACACTGGCATGGAGCCAGAGGTTTGACACTACCTAATTAAGCCTCGCTTCTCCAGTTCACCTACCACCAGTCTCGGATCTCTAACTAGGGATGTGCAAACGTGGTCCGGCCATTTGGTGTTCGGCCCAAATTTGTCCCATTTGGACACCTGAACCAAACGCCCAAAGCCCCGAACAGTTCGGACGCATTCAGATGAGTTTGGGTGCGTTCAGGTGGGAAAAACAGGGCTGGAAGGCCCAGGGAGGGGGGGCAGCTGAGGACCAGACTGCCTGGCACCAGGGGTGGAGAGACTTGGACTAGCAGCCACCATGCCCAATCACTAGGGGCGGGACACCGGACCCATTACCGGGTACCGGATTTACCGGTTACCGGTTTCACAAAAACCGGTTTCCCGGATTAAATCCGGTATACCGGTGCCGGATTTATTGCATTGGTTTCAATGGGGCGCTGTGTCCCCATTGAAACCAATGCAATTAATTAAAATAAATTCCCTCCCCCTCCCAGGCTGCGCGGGTGGAAGGGGGGACACCCCCCACCC
>QEPC01006381.1:896214-910866 GCA_003113815.1 Sphenodon punctatus
GCGGGGTAATAAGAAATTTTAATAAATAAATTTAATATAAATTAATCTAAGTCTAAGGGAGACAGGGGAAGGGAAAATAAAAAATATTATCTAATAAATTATCTATATAACTATTCTAATCTAATCTATATGCCTATAATATATATCTATATCTAATCTATACTACCGATCTATATATAATGTACAGGGGGGTGAAGGGCAGGGAAAGGGAGAAGGTAAAATGTAGGGTATGAGGAAGGAAAGATATTGGTCGTAATACAATGAGGGCTATGGAGAAAAAAAATTTTTATGCAACACCACAGTTCTTTAAATGCAACCTGACAAGCAGAGAACAATCAGAGTCTCACAGAATGGAAAGAAAAAGCCTGGGTGTCTCATTATAAAGGGTTGCAGTGTCTATATGTCTATAATATATATCTGTATCTAATCTATATAACTATTATAATCGAATCTATATGTTTATATATGTGTTTGTGTGCGCGCACGTGTGTGTACGTATATATATATATATATATATATATATATATATATATATATATATATATATATACACACACACATACATACATACATACATACATACATACTACCTATCTGTACATAATGTACAGAGGGGAGAAGGTCAGGAAAAGAGAGATGGTAAAATGTAGGGTATGAGGAAGGAAATGTAGGATATGAGGAAGTATTGGTAATACACTGAGGGCTAGGGACAACCTGACAAGCAGAGCTCTCACAGAACAGAGAGAAAAAGCCTGGCCCTCCCATTATAAAGGTTTGCAGTGCCCTCCCCCAGAGCCCCCCTGATTGGTTGTGAGAGGCAGCAGGCATTGAGTAATCAGAGAGTACCATGAGATTGCTGGGGCCTGCTTATGCTGCTCATTGGCCAGTGATACATCCATCAGATACTGCTGCGCTGCTTGCCCCTCCCAACACAGGCAGTTCAAGAGTTCAACCCTGTTTATGGCTACGAGATGTCTGCTTCCTCCTCCCTTCTCCACATTTCCCCTCCAAAACCCAACTGCCACAGCACTAATAATAATGACAACGATAACAACATTGTCATTTTCATTAGCATTATCGTTATTTTTGGTTGTCATTTTCGTTATCATTATTGTTATTCCTGGTTGTCCTTTTTGTTATTGCAATAATGAAAACAAAAATGACAAATTTTGTTATTGTAATAACGAAAATGACATGCACACCCCTCATGATGTCAGAGTTGTATACAATTCTCCATTGGTCTGCTACACAAGTTTACAACTCTTTGATGTCCACTCCTTTATTCTTTACACTTCGCTTCACTATCTCCTTCCTGTGTATCCTTGCTCTTTCACATTCCCTTTTCCTTTCTCCTATATTTTCTTTCATAGCCACAGTTGCCCCTTCATTATACATTCAGCCCAACTCAAAGATGCCCTTTCTAGATTCTCCAATGCTGAACATCTCAAGTTCATTCTGTCCTTACTACTTCCATGTGTTTGCGCTCTGGCCACAAACCTCATTTGTCCAGTGAATAGTAATGTACCTGGGCAGGCATATGGATTAGTAGGTTGTGAAAAGATTCCCACACAGGTGAAGCCCTTCAGGCTCAGATTGTCTAAGAGACAATGACCTTAGCACAGTAGATTTTTAGGCCAGGTGGGTTTGTTTCAAAATAAATTTCATGCACCCTGAGTTATCTGCCATTCAGGAGGAACCATCATCATGTTATGATTGATCAGAGCACTGGTAAAATGCATGGACTCCTGAATGACAGCTTAATCCTGGTGCACAAAACATGTTTGGAAACACATATTCCTCCTTGCCTGCAAAAGCATCTGGGCCAAGGCCATTCTCCCCGGCCGTAAGCAATATAAGCCTGATGGGGAGTTCCTCTAGATGAGGGGATTTCTTCAAAAACTGCTAATCTGTCTGCCTACTCATATAAAAGGGAGCTCTCTGGGTGATTTCAGACGTTACGAGATCACAGTGAACCACGGTGAATACCCATCTGTGGTCACTGTGCCTCGAACATCTGTTTGGCGGCCGCCAGATGTTTGCCACGGTCAATACCCACACGGGGTCATTTTCAACCACGCTTCCCGGGCTGGCCGTGGGACTTTCCCGGGAAGCGTGGTGAAAGTGATCCCTGGCGGGGACCAAAAAAAATATCACGTCTTGTCGGGTGCCACGGCCCGGGATCACCAGCGGGATCCCGGGCCATGGCGATTTCGGCCAGTCACTGTGGCTGCATTGGCCCCGCCACCCACCCGTCTCCCCAGAGGGTGGGCGGGGGGAGCATGGAGGGGGCGGGGCCATGCAGCCGCACGTTGCGCCGCGCACCCCCGCCCCCTCCCAGATTCCCCGCCGGGATCCCCCGGCACGTCTGTTAGGGCGTGACAGGGTCATCCCAGTGGGGGATGATTTGGTTGTTTTCGGTACGGGGCCAAGCGGCCCCGTAACATCTGAAAACACCCTCTATGTGAGTTACTACCTTCAGACAAAAAGGAATTATACCCACTATCTCTCCTCTACTTATCTACCATTCTTCTCAGGATGTTGTCCTCTACCATCTCCATCTTCTTTTCTTTAGTCTTTGAAAGTCCTCTGTTTCCAAACTTAGAGCAGACAAGGTTCATACATGTAATATACATTATCTCTAGTAATGGTTATTTAGTAGTAGCAGTAAGTGTCATTGATAATATTTATGACAATATAACCGAATATGTAATTTAGCAATTGACAGTAAGTAAAAATGATTCTGAACTGCATAATACAATGTTAAAAAAATAGTATTATCTTTAATGACACACTATCCCCTTTTCCTCCCAATCAGCCCCCCAGAATAATGCCGAAAGCACTTCTTCCAGCAGGCAGGTGAGTACAGAGAAGTTGCTCTTCCTTTCCTTCTTGTATTACCCATTCTCACAGTTTCTGCCTTGGGGATGTATTCACTGGCTATGGAGTGTTTTTGCCGTTCTGTGACCTGAGAGAAAGGTGTGCTCTTAGAGTTATTCAGTAACTAGTTTGGCTACATGGGGAGAGTGATGTTCAGAGGACAGGGCCAGCCCTCACTATCCTGCTACCCGGACAACATATATTTTGCCACCCTCCTATTGTAGCATCAGTCCCAGTCCAGGCGTACATTGAGTAGGGCACTCCTGCCTCCCACCAGACATTTGATCAGCAGAGAGCAGGTACTCTCCTCTCCCCATCACATAATGTAAGTCTCGGATGCAGGCTTGCATTACCACTCCTGTTTCCTGCCAATAGTCCAGACCTCTAGGATAGCTAATGATGGAGGATCGGTATGACTCCAGGAGCGTCCAAAGGTACTGGGGACATCAGATGCCTTAAAGTTCCACGTGTCGTGTGGACGTTTTGAATTCACCATGAGGACCAAAGGCAAGAACCCTGGGCAGGATGTCCTCCTCAACTAATGGGCAAACTGGCCTCCTCACTTATGACCTAGGCACCACTTAAACCTCATTCAAATTTTTAGTTGACTTCTGGGCCTTGTGTGGGAATTTCATGCCCTGTCCACTGATGACATAATTTGCTCCATTATAAATTAGCCTCCCTGAGCCTTAGGGAAGGGCGGGATAAAAATTTTAATAAATAAAATATAATAAATAATTAGGCCCAGATCCAAACAGGTGCAGACTGTGCAACCATGCAGGGCACAAAGAATAATTGTTGGTCAGTGAGGATGAGCATGAATAAACTTGAAATTACAACATGAGCATGAGATACGGGCCCACAGGGCCTCAAATACAGGAAACCATGGACAATGCAGTTCCTGTGATAATTCAGGAGCAAGCCCTCAAAAAACCCCTACAAACAACAACTTATGTGTTACATAAAGGCACACAATGGGTAATTTCAGATGTTACGAAAACGCTTTTCACCATAGTGAACCCCAGTGAATTCCCTGTGGTGGTGGTGTTTGACCCCTGCCAGATGTTCACCACAGTGAATCTCTTGCGGGGGTCAAATTAACCATGGTTCTGGACCTCTGGCTGGCCGGAGGTCGAGAACCATGGTTAGATTGGCAACAATACGGGATGGGCCCAAAGTAACGTGTGTTACCTTTGGCCCATCCCGGAGTGTGGCCCCGACCATGATACGGGATTGGGCACAGCAGCCGCATTGGCCACTGCACCCGCCCATCTCCCCAAGGGCGAGCAGCTGAGGGAGCATGGGAGGCGGGGCCATGCAACCACATGTTGAGCCGTGCAGCCCTGCCCCCTCCCCGATTCCTGAGTGAAGGGGATATCCCCTGAAGGGGAAATTTTAAATTGAACATTACAAATTAATTACGGTAACATTCCTATGTTAGGAAACAGCCCACGCCACCATTTCACAGAGGTCCCAACTTCTCTGGATTTAGTACTGTCAATAATACCAACTTCTTATGGTTATCATTGTAAATATTCATGTGTTTTGTACTGTACAAGCCACAAAGTTATACTACCCAGTTGCCACCTGGACTATGTTGCAACCAACAGGAGAAAGACATTCGGTAACCAGGATGCTCTGAGACTCCTCCTGAAGGAGATAACTCATTATATTGTTTGCTTACCTTTATACTATTCAAATCAGCAACTCTCCTTGTCTGGGTCTCATGGACATAACTCTCTGTAGTCACTGACAGATCCAAGGTAGCTGGGGATCCATATGAAATGGTGGGGTGGACCCCTCCTAACATAGGAATGCTAACTCAGCCATTAGAAAAATGAAAGTGTTAGCATAATTAACCTTCATGAGCTGGAGCTCCATGCACTGCAGGCCTTGCAGGCCATAAGTTATGTATTTCTAATTTATTCATGGGCTCCATGTGTTGAGGAGCCTCATCTGAACTGCCATGGGCCCTCTGTAATCAGGAGTCCCTCTTGTTTGAGGCTGTGTCGGCTTGTATTTTATGCCAGTTGTCTCACACTCATGTAGTTATTTTATTTGTGGACCCCATATACAGTGTGCCATAAAAACATGGGGTCCATTACAACTGCCCAGTCTGCACTTGTCTGGCCCCAGCCCTGCCTGCAGTGTTGCCATAGCTCACAATATTTTCTAGGCTGTTATGATACTGAGTCCTTTTTAAGTCTCAACTCCAGGAATAAGATGATTAGTACATTAAAAGCTTGGCTTTCTGTTTTTTTATTATTAAAAAATCAACTCAGCCCTCGTGACTGCAGAAATAAACTCCGTGAACTCGAATGTCTCCAAAGGAAGAAAGCAAACGAGGATAGGGGTTTGGCTGGTTGGTTATTCTTTTTTTTTTTTAATCAGATGGCCGTTTTTACACGGACACCCACACCCACCACTGGATGTTCAGGCAGGTGTGATGTGCGGGGGACGGCGTCCATGTACATGGGCCGGCGGTGGGTGGGGGAATGAGTGTGCGCTGGGTGTAAGCCTGTGTGAACACCAAGAGTGGTGGGTGTGCATTCATGCACGCTCCCAATGCACACCCATCACCCACCTGTCTCCACGCACGGAGCCATCTGAAAAAAACAGAGGAGGCTCCGTGCGTGGAGATGGGTGGAGATCGGTATGTGTCTGTGTAAAAGGACACATACCCACCTCCACCTACTGCACGAGCACACCCAATCCCCCACCCACCCTCATCCATGTAAAAATGGCCTGATGGATTTTTAAAAAACCAATCTTGTGATTTTGAGGGATCAGAACTGGATGCACAGAATTGGCTTGGCATTCCAACATAATATAAAAGAAACTATAACTTTCTCATTGCTGCTTGTCAATTTGTTATTTTCTTTATCTCTTGGTTTGTTTGATGTTAGCTACACACTTCTTAAGGGGAGCGCTTCATTTCTGGTGGGGTTTGCCAGAGACCTCCTACACACCTTTGATGGAATGTAAAGTGGTCTCACAGCTAAAGAGATGTGATATGTTTCTCATTGTTTAAACAAATATTTATACTTTTAACTTAACTCCCTTCTTCATGTCACTTACACTTTAACCAGGGGCAGCCTGAACACAATTACTCTGGCGGAACTCAAAGACGTTCAAAGAGTTACTTTAATTACATAATAGCAATTACTGGCACACGTGCATTACACTCAAAGCATAACATGCCCTACTCTCCTCCTTTCCTGTAATCTGATTCTAATATATAGCATATATAATGAAAGAGTCCCATCATTCCTGGCTTGGGCTATTTTTAAAAAAAAATTCTTTCAATATTTTTGCTGACTCAGCATCAATTATTTTAAAAGCCAGTGTTGAGAAATGATATCCTTGAAATAAAGCTGGTTGCGCAAAGCATCTGTTGGCAGTTACATGCTGTAACAATGTGAGGCTATGAAAGTACCTAACAGATGCAAAAGGTGGCTTTCATCACAAAGAGCTTGCACTTGAAAGGAAATCATTGAAATGAACAAGGAACAGCTCAAATGAAACCACCCACCTAAAAGAGGACAATCAAATCAACTCCACTTGGGGAAATGGGAAGCTGAACAGGAATCAGCTTCCCATTTCCCCAAGTGGGAAGGTCCAGTTTTGTTGTCTTAATAGATTTTACTTGGAAAAGTAACCAAAGCATTATAGTACATACATATAAAGTGTAAGGCCCTTTTTACACAGACTCTCTAACACCCATAAAATGGGTGTTACATTTTATTATACATGTTGCAGGACACCACTGCAGTCAATCACCATGGGCCCTGTGCACACGATTCCTCCACCCAGTTCCTCTGGGTGGAGATGGGTGTTGGCCGGTGGGTGCGTGTGGGTGGAGATGGGTGTTGGCTGGGAGCAAACACTCACCAACACCCACTGAAAGTGATGTTTACACAGACGCCCCCACCCATCTCCACCCAGGGAAATGCTCCCCACCCACCGACCAACACCCATGTCCACCTAGAGGAACTGGGTTGAGGCATCATGTGTGCACAGGGCCCATGGTGATTGGCTGCAGTGGTGCCCTGCAACATGTATAATAAACTGTAACACCCATTTTATGGGTGTTAGAGCGTCTGTGTAAAAAGGTTCTAATATACATATTGGTGGACCCTAAGGAGGAGGTTGAGGCTGAGGCCATAGTCAGAATCAAACCAGGCCTAAAAGCAGGAGGTCAGAAGTACATCAGAGCCATGGGAATGAGCTGAGAATGTGGCCAGGATCAAGCTGGGTCAGGAGGACCAAAGTCAAATTAGGAACCATGAAGTGAAAGCAACATTAGAAACCTAGTAATTTAAGATCAGGTAGGGTTGCCAACTTTCCACCTTCACCTTGACACCATTCTGGACTTGTGAACAGCTCCCTGGTGGCAGAATCAGAGGTCCTACCTGGGTACAAGTTTAGTGAGGCCTTACAATGATAAGGCCTAATAATGTAATCACAATATCAATCACTAATCCTCTGTTTAAAATTCTCCTTTGCAGCAGACATCTAAGAAGCAAGGATGAACAGCTTTCAGGGCAGATCTCTTGGACACGTGGGAGATTTCCTCACCAAAAGGCAATAAAATTATTAAAAAAACAACCGTAGTATTTGCACTTTGTACTTTAAATGTAAATTCACTTTGTAGAAATGAGCTATTTAAACAGACTTTTTTTTAATCTGTGAAAATGTAACAGCTTAGTTGTGAAAAAAATGATCACATACAATGTATGTGCCTTTTTTATCCTCCAAAATCTGTATGTGTTGAAGATGTAAAAGTTTGCAAAACAAAGAATACCTTTTTGTCAAACATTAACACAGACACTTAACTGGTAGTACTATTTTCCACTAACACACCTTGTTTTCTTCTTAACCAACATGTTCATGTAGACATCATTATGCTGAAAAAACTGCTTGGTTTAAAATCTACTGTACTATTCTGTCCAATCCACGTGGGAGATCAGATGGCTCCAAGTCCAAGGGAAGTGATGTCAAATGCTGTTGACTTGTTTTTGCAGCTTAAGGCTGTTATTCACAAACCACTTACTCTGGAGTAAATGGTTTCTGGGTCATGGCCTAACAGTACAAGAACTTTTCACTGTCAGCAGTGTTTTAGGGTTTTCTTTTGTATTGTGTTGCTTTCCAATTCATGGAACAAGAATGCAGCCACTAACAGATTCAAGCAACTAGAGTTCCTGTAGTTAAATGTAATTTTCTAAACATTTTAAAGGTGCCTTCCCATAAAACCTTGCTTCTGGTCTTCCTTTTTTTCTTGTTGGTGGAATTAGTCATGCAACAAGGTGACATAAAATATGGTGGGTCATCATGTCATTCAAATTGGATTCTGCTGAGCCCTAGAGTAGACACAATAAAGGGACACATTTGTTCAGTATTGTAATCCTAATTACAAAGAGACAAAAAAAATGCTAAAGAGACTTGTCTTCTTTTTCTTTTCCTTACACCTGGATGAACCCAGATACACAACTTGGATATTCGAGGGTCCACTAGAACGTAAAACTATCACCTGAACAAATTATATACAGTCGCCACAAGTAAATGCAGTTAGCATAACCTCTGCCTTAGGCATTTTTCTCTTGCCATCTGGGAGATGTTCTTACAAGTTTTCATACTTTATCATTGTTTTTATTTTACTTTATTTTATTTTTGAAATGCCCTAAAGGGAACAAGAACATGCAGATGTGAACTTCATAGTAAAGAATTTGAACCAAAAAAAAGTTCAAACCTTGAATAATAATAAATTATATCCAGCTGAATTGATCGGGTCAATGGTAGATGGACTGCCCTGCTGGCATCAAAAAGTGTGATATGGACAGGTTGGATTGTAATAAAGAGCAGTCATTTTAGTTCATTTTATTAGAATAGAACATGTGGAAACTGAGAAATGAATAGATCAGCTAATCATAACTGTTTTCTGGCTGAAACTTATTCCTGAAAATTCTTCACTGAAAATAAAGAATGTTGCATTTATATTCCACATGTATGCTGATATTTTGTTAGGAGATTATGTGTACAAATTGGACTTGTACAAAAAATATTTAGCATTATAAGCTTTTGAGGGGCAGGGGAACAAAATGCAAACACGTGTGTTATCTTTGTAAAAAAAATATTCTTGATTCAAACTAAAGTTTATCGGTTATCTTTTTTATAATGCTCAACTTTGAATTTAATCTTCTCTGTAGATTAAAGCTCAGTATGCTATCAAACCTGCTCTGTTTGGTTATTCTTCTAGGACTTGTAAATAACCACAGACATTAAGATATTCAGTGGGTGTTCCCAGATGTAAAGAAAATTCTGTTGAAAATTCATTGTGGGTTGAAATCACTGATGTCATTCTGATCTTGTAGATGCTACTAAAGATGTTCATGATGTTAAAATTCCAGCATCTATCCAAGAGTCTCCTCTCACCAGCTATTGCCCAGATTATATCATATTTCTAAAGACTCCTGGGTTATCACACACCAAAAGTGAGGCAGTAGTATGCTTATCTATATGTAATATAATCAGCTATGTGCAAGGGGCAGATACTTGTTGTCCTTACCCAAGATTTTGCAAATCCCAGTCCATGATAAAAGAGAATAGATAGTGGAGTGTTAGCACATACAGACATAACAATTAAATGTGTATTTAACTCTGAAAACTAGTAGCTAGTGTTATATCTGATAAAACACATGAGCTAGCATTATATTTGGTAACAAAGGGTGAAAACAGACACGCACATTAACTCTGCTTTAGCACCACTTTAACATTTCTTATACATGTTTCAGAGATGCATAGGGCATCAATAAAAACCTGCAACACGCATAAGAAAAATTAAGACTGTGTTAAAGCAGAATTATATACATCATGTCTGTTTTCACCCACAGTGAGGCAAACCATTTCACATTTTTCATCACAATTTACTTATTTTTAATTAACTTCTCTTCTAGCACTCTCCACATTGACTACATACCTATCAATTCACTCAGATTGTCTATCACTGTAAAACATAAGGTTCTTTGTTGCAACTTTCTGATACACTTAAAAATAAACAGTTAAAACAAGAATCCAAAATATAGAATTAATATGGTTTTTAGACCTTGTCTACCAGGAACCTTTGGATATGCTGTACTTCCTTTGACCACATCCTCAAATGACATATTCCAGAGTAACAATGAGATTAATTGGCATAAATGGTTTGAGGACAGCACCTTTGTTACTTTGCCTGTAGTTCAAAAGATAATCTAATAGAGGAGATTATGCAATTTGCCCAAGATTACCACTGAAGCAGTATTCATACCTCCTCTTTTTCTCTGGAGAAATCCCACTGAAATGTCCCATTGACCTCAATGAGACTACATCAAAGTAAGAGTTTCACAAATTCAGGGAAAGACTTTTGGTAGCAGGGGCAGACTGGTTAAGGGAGTCTGACCCTTTAAGGAGAGTTAGTGCTGCCTGGGAGGTGTAGGCACTGAAACACTTCAGAGTAGCACCTTCAGCTGGTCTGGGGATGGCCAAGCCAGCCCAGGACTTAAGATCCCTAAAGCTGAGCTTAGTAAGGGTTGACTGACAGGAAGGAAAGAAGGAGAAAACCAGAAAGGCAGGAGCCATGGGGGGCTCTGTCTAGCTACCTGACTGCACAAGGGACAGTGCCTGCCTGGTCAGGGAGGCCTGAGGAAAAAAAGGTATCCAGGGGACTATCCATGTCGTTACTGGTCAGAGGGAGAGACCCATATCTATAAACTCTGTGTGGAATTGGCTATATACTGGCAAAATATAGGACACTTTTGATAATTTCCCACATGGGCTGGCCTTGGTGGTGTGTGGATCCTGCAATGATTTACCCCAGAGATACACACCCTGTTACATATGGTGGAGAACACAGGCACACCCCTATGGAACTGCTGTCCAATGCCCAGAAAAAAAAAAGGGGGGGGGTTTCCTGACAGAGTGAGTGGACTGGGGAAAGGAGGATTGTGCCCTAGAAGCTCCATAGGTTGAGCTGAGCACCCAAAGAGGATTGTGCAGGAGCAGCTGCAGAGACCTGGGGAGAGGCCAGATGTGGATCAAGAGTACTCAAAGGACCCAGCGTGATGAAGCAACTGGAACTTCATGCCACAATGGAAATACTGGGAACCCCAGGGCAGTGAGGCCGTGAAGTTTTTTTGGATTATAATGGGGTTAGAGACCCCGTTAATGCACCTCAGCTGAGCTGGGTGTGGCCAAAACATCCCAGGACTTAAGGCTCTTGAGCTGAGCTTAGTAAGGGACAACTGGCAAGAAGGAACCAGTCAACCAGAGAAGCAGGAGCTATGGGGAGGGCTTTGCCTCGAAGCAGGTTACCTGGCTGCAGGAGGGATGGTGCCTGGCCAGGGAAGCCCAAGGGAAAGAAGATATCCAGGGGATTACATAAATTAGGCTGCCTGGTTTCAGTAAGGATTGTGACTAACCAGAGGGAGAGACCCATATGTATGTCTGTGTGGGGATATATACTGGAGAAAATGTCCTTTTGATTCTGTTGCTGGGGAACTGACACACAAGGTAGGCCGTTCCAGCCACCCAATCTAAAATGCTTCCCTTTCTTCCTTAGAATAAATTCTCTTTACAATCTGCCATCATGCATCACCCAGAAGAATCTTAATCATAAGACTGATAGACAAAACTTCACAAAATTTCTTTGAGTGCAAATGTTGTCCTTGTGGATATCATACAGGAGATAATAGGAGTCAATGGATCAACTCAACTAAATAAAGGATACTTACGATATGGTTCCGCTTGGACTGGCCTCAGTGGGAGGTGGATCCTGAGATTACTTACCCCAGGGACTCATGCTCTGTTACACTGCTAGCCTGGGGGCCTGGTATGGTCCTGTTGGAAAGTGTACGTATAGAGAAATTCTTTTCAGATATCAGTTAGTATGTGTCTTGAGATATTTTCTGTCTTGGTCACATGCTCTGAATGATGTCATTTATTTTCAAAATGGCCACCAAATGTGACATGTTTTCAACCATAGAAACAGAACACAATGCATTTTAATGAAACAGAAACGGTGCATAGAAAGAATTTTCTATAAGATTTCTTATGTTAATGAATAGTGAGGATATTCCCTCCTTTAGCAGAACTCTATGGTTTTGAAGGGGGGGAGGGGAGAGTGGTCAGGGCAAGGTCAGAGCTTCTGGATTACAAAGTGGGGAGTGGTGATTACAGAGGCGAGGAGTTTCTGGGAGAGATAGGAAAGAGATGGGGGAGACTGGGAGGGAGAAAGGGGAAAGAGACAGGGCACACTGGGAGGGAGGGAGAGAAGGAGAGTGCTGGGGACACTGGGAGGGAGAGAAAAAGAGGTGGTGGAGACTAAGAGGTACCCGGAAAGTGATATGGGAGAAATTTCACCAAATTTGTTCCATCAGCTAATGTTCCATCAGCACTGGTAGATTCAAGTGAACCAGCAAAGACAGCAGTGCAGATTGATAGTGCTTGGTTTCTAGCTCGTTTTCTTTGGCAATCATACCTTCCAGAGTATGAGTTTCCAGAGTTCCTTCAAGTGCCTTCTTGGAGTTCCTTCAAATCACTGACTACTACCAAAGCATTGCCTAAGACCAACACGGCCTACATTCCAGTTCTACGTCACCCTGCCACAGATGTGTCTGCTATTTATACAACAATGCTGAATTTTCAAGATGTGATGTCACAAGTTCAGCAAGATTCAGGTTCATTATGGTGTGACGAAGGAGTTTACAGGCTTACCAAGGAAATACAACTTTGGTTTCCAATTGAGTTTGCAATCATTTTCATGGCCCTTGGCTCAATCCACGTATGCAAAGTTGTCATCAGCTGCATTGGACTGTACCTTCAAGATAGTGGGGTAAAGGAAGTACTAACAGAAACTGAAACATTTCAGCCAAAAGTAATTGATAGCATTCTAAATGGAAGTCATTATGTCCGAGCAGTTCGTGGGATGAATCAGTTTGCAGAAGCCATTCAACATTTACAGTAGTTACAGCTTTTCAAGGACAATGATCCACACAAGTATGCAGATCTACTAGATGGTGTAGTGAAGTTTCGGCAGTTGTCCTGCCAGGAAGAAGACTGTGTCAAGACAAGAACACAGGTTGTGACAATATCCCACCTAACTGAAGCCCTTAACAAAGATTTTGATGCATTTGTACGTGAAGGCATCAGTAAATCAAGAATTTTTTGATACGGGAACACATTCCCAATGGTTGTTTTCCCAGTCCTGTGAGACATGGTACAGGATGACAGAAAAAGTAATTGGGACTTGCACCTGTAGGCACTTGATAGGGTACTTCCATTGTTCTTTGCATTTGGCAAAGTTAAAAATGATGTGAGATGGGGCTTGTTTATCTTGAAGACTTCATGAAGCTGGAAGAAGTACACCTGAGTATTCATGCAGCATGTAAGGGAGGTGGCTTTATTGTTCAACATGGGAATTGAAAGTTTAGTAGTGTTGGAATGGATCAGGTACTTGAGTAACTATATAATAAGTCTGCAAATGATCATGGCAGAATCATACAACTAACTCACCAAAAGCAAGCTGCGGTACAAAGAGACCTCATTAAACATGAGAAGTCAAGCATTAACCAGTTCCACCAAAACATGTGTGGTCTACAAGATAATGATGAGTACACATTGCATCATGAATTCTCACCAACCGTAATGCGCATGGATTAGGGATGCACAAAGGTGATTCGGATGTTCAGAGTTCGGCCTGAACTCAGCCAGTTCGAACTCCCAAACTGGACGCCTGAACCAAACGCGGAAACCCCCAAACACTTCAGGCGCATTTAAGCAGGAAAAACTTGGCTGGCAGGCCCAGGGAGGGAGGGGGCAGCTGAGGAGAAGACTTCCTGGCCCCAGGGGTGGAGAGAGGCTTGGACGAGCAGCCAGCCTGCCCAATCAGCATCCCTCTTTTCCTCAGACCACTGGCTTGGCAGTCTACGATTGGCCATAAGCTAGGCTGCACAGAGCCAATAGGGCTTGTGGTAAGGCAGGCGCAGCAAATAAGAAAAGTAATTGCCCTCCCCCCCTTCCAATTCGTTCTGAGCTAGTCACTGATCCTGTCAGCAGGCGTTTTCAGAACTCTCCCTCTCCCAGCAGTTTGTGTTCCTCCCAATCCATTGCTATCCTCCTCCTATTTCGCCCATTTCCACACATTTACCTTATAGTTTCATTTATTTAGTTTAGTTTAGTTTAGGTGTTATACCCTGCCTCAGCCAGGCTTCTGCTCATGCCAACGTGCCTTTCTGCCCGCCCTGTGAGCAAAGCTCGAACCCTGCCTCTCAGCCTGCCTTCCCTACTGCCTTTCATGCCATGATGCCTGTCTGCCCGCCCTGGTTGCCAAGCTTGCACCCTGTCTCAGCCTGCCTTCCAATGCTCATACAAAAGTACCTGTCTGCCTGTCCTGTGGGCAAAGCTCAAACCCTGCCTCAGCTTGCCTTCCTAGCCTGCGTGGCACTAGTGGTGTGGTTCAGTGTCGCCTCCTGCCAGCATCCTCCACTGCCAGACAGGGCACTGGAAGGCCTGCAGTCCAGAATGCTGTGGCTGTCTCTGCTGCGGGTGCAGGAGTAGGTGCAGGTGTTTCAGGGTCGGATGTTCATCATGGGCCACAAATATCCCCCATTATTCATGTGATCCCCAGCAGTCCAGGACTGGTGGATCCCACCCCGGCTGCAAGAGGCAGAGTCCAATCCCCGGGCAATGGCAGCAGGGAGAGGAGCAGCAATAGCAGCAGACGTAGCAGCAGCAGCAGCAGCA
>QEPC01006381.1:913809-965360 GCA_003113815.1 Sphenodon punctatus
CCATCATTCCACTTACGGGGAGCTGTCATTCTACAGCATGAAGAAGCAGCCACTCCAGCCCCAGGACCCACCCTCAGGGTTCTGGGGCCTATGTTAAGGACAGGGAGGGCTGTCCATCCACATCATTCAGAAGCTGCAACTCCAGCCCCAGGTCCCACCATCAGGGTTCTGAGACTGGGGCCATAATTCTGCTCACAGGAAGCCCCAGGATCCACCATCAGGCAGGGAGGGCTGTCCATCGATGTCATCCAGAAGCTTCCATTCCAGCCCCAGGACCCACCATCAGGGTTCTGGGTCCATCATTCCACTCACAGGGAGCTGTCATTCCACGGCATCAAGAAACAGCCAGCTGCTCCAGCCCCAGACCCACTGTCAGGGTTCTGGGGCCATCATTATGCTCATGGAGAGCTGTCATTCCACGGCATGAAGAAACAGCCAGCCACTCCAGCTCCAGGACCCATCATCATAGTTCTGGGGTCTACGTTCCAGCCTGGGAAGGCTGTCATTCCACTTCATCCAGAAGCTGCCACTCCTGCCCCAGGACCCACCATCAGGGTTCTGGGGCCATCATTCTGATCACATGGCGCCGTGGTTCCACCGCATCAAGAAACAGCCAGACACTCCAGCCCCAGGACCCACCATCAGGGTTCTGGGGCCTATGTTATAGGCAGGGAGGGCTGTCCATCCACATTATCTAGAGATGGGGTGGGGGCAGCTGCCAAGTCCAGCAGCAGCTGCAGAATGTGAAGGGTGGCATGGCTTTCAACTGAAAGCCACGTGCATGTTGGGGGAAATGATTGCACTCGATGGGTAGCCTTTTTCAGTGGTTGGGGACATGAGGTTTAGGTGCCTGATTGGTTTCCTGACACCCCCCCCCCCAGTTTAAACTGCCCTCGCACACCACCCTGAGTCAGGCTGCCACCTATGCCTGGCAGCCTACAACGCCCAGTCAAGTAAGGGTGCCAGACACGAAGCCCTGGCTGCGCCTCTGGTGCTGCTCTGCTGATGACTGGCAGCCTGCAACAACCGGCAGAACAGGGGTGCCAGCCACGAAGCCCTGGTTGGGCCTTTGCTGCTGCTCTGCCGATGTCTGGAAGCCTGCAACACCTGGCCAAGTAGGGGTGTCAGCCACCAAGCCCTGTCTTGGCCTTTGATGCTGATCCACCAATGCCTGGCAGCCTGTAACGCCTGGCTGTGATGGTGACTAAAACTGGAGAATACAGCATAGAGCGAGCAGAACTGGAGGCCTGCAAGTGTGTCTGTTTAAGATATTAAACAGCCCAAACCCCCACTAGTCCTACCCTTTACTTCAGTTGGGGACACATACCTATCCAACAACAAAGGACACATATCTATCCAAGTCCAATTGCCCCTCATGCCATGTTTCTTGGAGCAAAATAATGTCAAAGGATCTAATGAAACAACAAAGTCATTATCCATTGATTTGGTTTTCCAACCCTAAATGTTCTAAGAATCTATAGAGATTAAAGACTTCCTTGGGGGCCTGCCCATCATTCCTCCACTTCATCTGTGGTTGCAAAACCCAATTGGTTTGAGGGGAGATCAAATTCCGCCATCCCCAATATTGAGGGAGGGAGAGAGAGGTGGTGGAGGCAAAGGATCCTTCTTAACTGGACATAATCCTGAAGGATCAGAACCAGTATTACCCAGCACTGTGTGTGCATGACCACTTCCCATGTGCTGCCAAAGCACCCAGGGAAGTGGCCTCATGCTGAATATTTTGTGACACAACTTCTCTTGCCTGCTCTGTTACTAAGATCACTTCCTCTTGAGGATGGTACCCTTCCTGGCCTCTACTGCTGCCGCTGGGTCTCAAACAGCCAGCCTTGACACCACAGGCACCCCCAGGGGCCAAGCGCCAAGCCTGCCTGCCCAGGCAACCCAGGGTGCCAAGTGCCAAGCCTTCCTGGTCCCTGATGCTGCTGCTGCTGCTGCTGCTGCTGTGTCTCAGATGGCCTGCCATGCCACCACGGGCACCCATGGGGGTCCCTGGAGCACCACAAGCCTCCAGCGAATTTTCCGAATGTTCGGGGGGGGGGGTCCGAACTCCACAGGACCAAACTACCGAACCCAAACTAAGTTTTCAGTCCCAACGTCCAAACATCCAAACTCCGTCCTGTTTGCGTATCCCTATTCTGAAGTATATACTTTAAAAACNCGGCCAAAGATCTGAACCCCGTTCTGTTCACACATCCCTAGTATGGATGAAATACATGTTGACAGAATTGTGAGTTTTATCACTGAACTAAGAACCCATTTGATCTGATAAAAAAAAAACTAGTTGCTCACCCTAATCATGGCAGACATTTCACTGAAGATGATGTGAACTTCAAATTGACATGTATTGAGGTTGGAGAAAGGAAATACAAATAATTCAGACAAGAAAGATTCACTGACAAGACTAAGTAACTGTTCAATCTGCTGCTAAGAATGAAAAAGTATATTCATAAGCAACAATGGACAAAACGTGATGTCCAAAGAAAACTGCTGACACCCTCAGAGTTATTGATGTGGCCAGAGAGAGATGATACTCCTATGACCAGTTGCTCTGCTATGAAGTGACCTCCACTTAATTCTTTCTAACTAAAGATGATTTTCTTCAGAAATCTAATAAGTCCAAAATGGTTCAGGAACTGGAGAAAGAGCTGAAAGAACCAAACCACAACCTTCCTCTCCCTTCATCTCTCACTACTGCCACTGTATTTGATTTTATGCTACATGCAAGAGAAATCACAGCAAAAGCAAAGTTGATGACCACATTTGGTGACTTTGCAGAACTTATCATTCATCAAATTCAATCTCTGTCAGGAGGCTCTTCAAGGAGTGACATGTTTGATGTGTACTAAGAAGGAAGCATCAAATCAGAAGAACAACTTAGAAGAGCTACTACTGATGCAATTGAGATTAATATTTCAGGCATGAAAATGCCTCCTCCAAAAGACATACATGCATTCTGGGTTTCATCAAATAACAAATAGCACTTGCAACTGTTCTTTGCAGAGTATGTACTCAAAACTTGTAATCAAGGCACTGGTACATTCATTTACAGTCGGGCTTGGAGAGGATCGAGAATAGGGATGGGCGAACACGGTTCGGATGTTCAAAGTTCGGACCAAATTTGGTCTGTTTGGACATCCAAACTGAACATTTGAACCAAACTCTCGACCGACCGAACAGGTCGGTCGTGTTCGGATGAGTTCGGGGGCAGGAAAAACGTCTTTCCAGGACCAAAAATTAGGTTTCGGTTTCTATTTCGTTTTGCTTTCGGTTTCGCTATTTTTGAATATTCGGCCAAGTTCGGTCAAACCAAACTCGGCTGAACCGAACCATCGAACCCGAACTCGGGTTTCGAACTGAGCGACCGAACATCTGAACATCCAAACCACGTTCTGTTTGCCCATCCCCGATGGAGAAACCAGTGTAGTGTACACACTGCAAACATCAATAGCCAGAAAACTGAAGTTCCTGGCCTGATATCTCACCTTATGAGGCTTATGAAAGACTATTTCTTCACATCTACCATGCAGTTGTGAGTAGAGGTGTGCACCAGGGGACCATGTCATTTTCTTGTTCATTTTTTCATTGGATTGTATCTCCAATGAAAGTCATTGGATACCTTTATCCAGTCTTCTGGAATTTGGTACACTTAATGACTTTCATTGGAGGTACAATCCCTCCAGGTTTCAGGCCAATATAATCAAAAACAAAAAAGTTATAGCGGAAAATGTGGTTTTCATTGAAACAAATGGAAAATGAAAACAAAAGCAAAAACGAAAAACAAAAATTTGATATTTATGAAAATGAAAATGGTGTATTTAAATAAAGAAAATGAAAAAATGAACAAGAAAATGACATGGACCCCTGGTGCACACCTCTACTCACAACTTAATGGTAGATGTGAAGAAATAGTCTTTCATAAGCCTCATAAGGTGAGATATCAGGCCAGGAACTTCAGTTTTCTGGCTATTGATGTTTGCAGTGTGTACACTGGTTTCTCCATTGGGGATGGGCAAACAGAACATGGTTTGGATGTTCAGATGTTCGGTCGCTCAGTTCGAAAGAAGTTACATCTAACAATTTATATGAAGATTTTTACAAAATAATATAATTCAACTGTTTGGATACCTTTATCCAGTCTTCTGGAATTTGGTACACTTAAACAGTTGAATTATATTATTTTGTAAAAATCTTCATATAAATTATTAGATGTAACTTCTTTGCCTCACATTTAATGTAGACGAATATTGATAAGTTTACACCCTTTCCCATATTTACTATATCTGCCAACTTTCATAAGGATTGGATAAAAGGTCCTGATGGTATAAGCAATTAACCTATAAATGTATGTCTGACTGTAACATCTTTGTAGTTCAACCACTGTACATGAAAGTTTGCAGGACTGTATAGCATACTTTCACGATAATCTCTGACAAATATCAGAAAGATGTGATAAAGGGTCACAATTTTATATGTCTGCACAGCATATCCAGAGAAGGAGCCTATGCCACAGATTCTCTTGTGTGTTACTAGGCATTTTTACACATACGTTAATGTTCCGGATTTTTCAATCTTCTGGGTTTACAAGTCCACAAGTAAGTTCCGGATTCATTTTTCGCACACACGCTGCCCTGAGGAAGTTCCTTAATGCATTCTTCACACAAACACTGCCCTGAGGCAGCCTAAAGGAGCCACAGTTGTAGATGTGACAGGCTGCCATAGAAACCAAGTGACCACAGCTGCCTCGAGCAAAGCAATTTACCAGAAGAACTTTTTGCACACAAAAGTTTTGGGAAATGTTCTATAGAGAAGTTCAAAGATCTGGATGTTTAAGATCTGGGTGAGTGATTTAGACACACACAAAGTTCAGGATGTAACAGCAAACATGCAGGAGAAATGTGTGTGTAAAACACCCACTGCGGTATAAGATCTGTTTGTGATGTCAATTGGCCATCATAAATGGCCAAATATCCTCACTCTGTGCTGTGACCATCCCAACATCTCTCCCTCACTTGTTACTGGGAAGCCAGAAGCATCTGTTTAGGAAAGAGCCAATAGAGATTCTCTTATGTCCTCTGTAACAGTGCTGCAGGATGTGATTATGATGATAATTGGCTGTCCTGGATGTGTAAACTGAACATCCTGATTGCTGCAATGCTATCCCCAAAGCCCCAGTTATGTCCCTTCTATGCCCGCCTCAGGGCCGCCCCCAATCCCTGCCCAAAGCCACTACAGATTGGCCCAGTAAAGCTCTCAGCTAGCCACTGATCCTGTCAGCAGGCATTTTCAAAACTCTCCCTCTCCCAGCAGTTTGTGTTCTTCCCAATCCATTGCTATCCTCCTATTATTTCAACCATTACCACACATTTACTTCCATAGTTTCATTTATGTAGATTAGATTAGATAAATTTAGGTGTCATACCCAGCATCAAGAAGCAGCCACTCCAGCCCCAGGTCCCACCATCAGGGTCCTGGGCCCTATGTTAGAGGCAGGGAGGGCTGTCCATCCACTTCATCCAGAGGCTGTCACTCTAGTTCCAGGACCCACCATCAGGGTTCTGGGGCCGTCATTCCGCTCATGGGGAACTGTCATTCCATGGCATCAAGAAATAGCCACTGCAGCCCCAGAACCCACCCTCAGGGTTCTGGGGCCTACTTTACAGGCAGGGCTGGATGTCCATCCACATCATCCAGAAGATGCCACACCAGTCCCAGGACTCACCATCAGGGTTCTGGGGCCGTCATTCTGCTCACAGGGAGCTATCATTCCACGGCATCAAGAAACAGTCAGACACTCCAGCCCCTGGTCCCACCATCAGGGTTCTGGGGCCTACATTACAGGCAGGGAGGGCTATCATTCCATTTCATCCAGAAGCTGCCACTCTAGTCCCAGGACCCACTGTCAGAGTTCTGGGGCCGTCATTCCCCTCATGTGGAGCTGTCATTCCACCGCATCAAGAAATAGGCAGCCACTCCAGCCCAGGACCCACCCTCAGGGTTGTGGGGCCATCATTCCACTTACGGGGAGCTGTCATTCTACAGCATGAAGAAGCAGCCACTCCAGCCCCAGGACCCACCCTCAGGGTTCTGGGGCCTATGTTAAGGACAGGGAGGGCTGTCCATCCACATCATTCAGAAGCTGCAACTCCAGCCCCAGGACCCACCATCAAGGTTCTGGGGCTGTCATTCCACTCACAGGGAGCTGTCATTCCACGGCATCAAGAAAAAGCTAGACAGTCCAGCCCCAGGTTCCACCCTCAGGGTTCTGGGGCCTACGTTACAGTCAGGGAGGGTTATCATTCCACTTCATCCAGAAGCTGCCACTCTAGTTCCAGGACCTCCCAGGAGCTTTCATTCCACCGGATCAAGAAACAGCCAGCCACTTCTGCCCCAGGACCCACTGTCAGGGTTCTGGGGCTGTCATTCTGCTCATGGGGAGCTGTCATTCAGTGGTATCAAGAAGCAGGCCGTCATTCCTCTCACAGGGAGCTATAGTTCCAAGGCATCAAGAAGCAGCCACTCAAGCCCCAGGACCCACCCTCAGGGCTCTGGGAACTAGGTTATAGGCAGGGATGACTGTCCATCCACATTATCCGGAAGCTGCCACTCCAGCCCCAGGACCCACCATCAGGGTTCTGGGGCCATCATTCCGCTCACAGGGAGCTGTCATTCCATGGCATCAAGAAACAGCCAGCTACTCCAGCCCCAGGTCCCACCATCAGGGTTCTGAGACTGGGGCCATAATTCTGCTCACAGGAAGCCCCAGGATCCACCATCAGGCAGGGAGGGCTGTCCATCGATGTCATCCAGAAGCTTCCATTCCAGCCCCAGGACCCACCATCAGGGTTCTGGGTCCATCATTCCACTCACAGGGAGCTGTCATTCCACGGCATCAAGAAACAGCCAGCTGCTCCAGCCCCAGACCCACTGTCAGGGTTCTGGGGCCATCATTATGCTCATGGAGAGCTGTCATTCCACGGCATGAAGAAACAGCCAGCCACTCCAGCTCCAGGACCCATCATCATAGTTCTGGGGTCTACGTTCCAGCCTGGGAAGGCTGTCATTCCACTTCATCCAGAAGCTGCCACTCCTGCCCCAGGACCCACCATCAGGGTTCTGGGGCCATCATTCTGATCACATGGCGCCGTGGTTCCACCGCATCAAGAAACAGCCAGACACTCCAGCCCCAGGACCCACCATCAGGGTTCTGGGGCCTATGTTATAGGCAGGGAGGGCTGTCCATCCACATTATCTAGAGATGGGGTGGGGGCAGCTGCCAAGTCCAGCAGCAGCTGCAGAATGTGAAGGGTGGCATGGCTTTCAACTGAAAGCCACGTGCATGTTGGGGGAAATGATTGCACTCGATGGGTAGCCTTTTTCAGTGGTTGGGGACATGAGGTTTAGGTGCCTGATTGGTTTCCTGACACCCCCCCCCCCAGTTTAAACTGCCCTCGCACACCACCCTGAGTCAGGCTGCCACCTATGCCTGGCAGCCTACAACGCCCAGTCAAGTAAGGGTGCCAGACACGAAGCCCTGGCTGCGCCTCTGGTGCTGCTCTGCTGATGACTGGCAGCCTGCAACAACCGGCAGAACAGGGGTGCCAGCCACGAAGCCCTGGTTGGGCCTTTGCTGCTGCTCTGCCGATGTCTGGAAGCCTGCAACACCTGGCCAAGTAGGGGTGTCAGCCACCAAGCCCTGTCTTGGCCTTTGATGCTGATCCACCAATGCCTGGCAGCCTGTAACGCCTGGCTGTGATGGTGACTAAAACTGGAGAATACAGCATAGAGCGAGCAGAACTGGAGGCCTGCAAGTGTGTCTGTTTAAGATATTAAACAGCCCAAACCCCCACTAGGCCTACCCTTTACTTCAGTTGGGGACACATACCTATCCAACAACAAAGGACACATACCTATCCAAGTCCAATTGCCCCTCATGCCATGTTTCTTGGAGCAAAATAATGTCAAAGGATCTAATGAAACAACAAAGTCATTATCCATTGATTTGGTTTTCCAACCCTAAATGTTCTAAGAATCTATAGAGATTAAAGACTTCCTTGGGGGCCTGCCCATCATTCCTCCACTTCATCTGTGGTTGCAAAACCCAATTGGTTTGAGGGGAGATCAAATTCCGCCATCCCCAATATTGAGGGAGGGAGAGAGAGGTGGTGGAGGCAAAGGATCCTTCTTAACTGGACATAATCCTGAAGGATCAGAACCAGTATTACCCAGCACTGTGTGTGCATGACCACTTCCCATGTGCTGCCAAAGCACCCAGGGAAGTGGCCTCATGCTGAATATTTTGTGACACAACTTCTCTTGCCTGCTCTGTTACTAAGATCACTTCCTCTTGAGGATGGTACCCTTCCTGGCCTCTACTGCTGCCGCTGGGTCTCAAACAGCCAGCCTTGACACCACAGGCACCCCCAGGGGCCAAGCGCCAAGCCTGCCTGCCCAGGCAACCCAGGGTGCCAAGTGCCAAGCCTTCCTGGTCCCTGATGCTGCTGCTGCTGCTGCTGCTGCTGTGTCTCAGATGGCCTGCCATGCCACCACGGGCACCCATGGGGGTCCCTGGAGCACCACAAGCCTCCAGCGAATTTTCCGAATGTTCGGGGGGGGTCCGAACTCCACGGGACCAAACTACCGAACCCAAACTAAGTTTTCAGTCCCAACGTCCAAACATCCAAACTCCGTCCTGTTTGCGTATCCCTATTCTGAAGTATATACTTTAAAAACGCAATTACTATAGATGAGAATGGTTTATAAGTAAATGTTGTACCATCTATTGCATTACCAGGATTCTGAGCTTTAACTTGATATGACACCGGGGAGAATACCTGATACCGGATGTACCGCTGTCGGATCTCCCAGGTACCAGATTTACCGGTATTGGCATACCAGATTTTTAACATTGGCCACAGTACCAGATTTTTTACATTACGACTATTGACTTCAATGGCTGCAATGTAAAAAATTCGGTACCATGGCCAATGTTAAAAATCTGATATGCTGGTACAGGTAAATATCAGATTTATCAGATTAAGCCAATACACCCAAATACCGGCAATATCGGATCTCGGGAGAACTGGAATTCCCACCCCTACCAAATATGATTAAAATAGGTTTCATAAAAATACATTGTGTGCATTTTCTGAAGTTGAAAATATGTCACATTTGGAAGCCATTTTGAAAATAAATGACATGATTCAGAGCATGTGACCAAGATAGAAAACATCCCAGGACACATACTAACTGATATCTGAAAGGAATTTCTCTATACGCGCACTTTCTAACAGGGCCATACCAGGCCCCTGCACTATGTGGCTACAGTGAGAGCGGAACCAATTCTAAGGTAGAAAGGTCTGCATATTAGATTGGGTGGCTGGCCTCCCTTGTGTCTCAATTCCTCAGCAACAGAATGCTTTCCTACCTCTCAAGCATATTTTGAAGATAAAATCTGTTAATAATGTACTCTGGTATGAGAAAATTTATTCTTATGCTCTTTTTCCCCCATTAGATCTACCAGTGACAGCAAAAATCTAATCGATGTAGTAAATTATTCAAAATATGGACTTTGTCCAGTTCTTCAGCTGTTATAAAATGGCAGAGGTTCTTAATCTTTACCTTTAGACTGGCTCTTTCTATTTAAATTGTCTGCAAAGTACCATGTACACACTTACAATGAGGTAGAAATAACAATCAGCTCAGTCCTCTACTGAGACCTCCAGGAGACTCTGAACTTCATCAGCTGCAGCTGCTTTCCATATGGAAGAGGGAGGGGGGAGTTGCCAGAAATCTTAAGAATGCTCGCTACCTTCCAGAATCAGGTTTAATTTGAGTAACAATAGCATTTATCAACAGACAGTGAAACTGCATCACTGTAGGTGCTTTCAAACATGATGGCTCCTGCTGCCACCATGGAATTTTCCTGGCAGTGGCAGGAGCCATCACTCCATCCAGGAGTTTGCTCAGCCTCCAAACAAATGTTACGGTGGTGGGGAGACATGGATCCACCCTGCCCCGCCACTGTGTTGCATGGACTTGCCCGCCCCCCAGCTGACTGGCAGCCAGTGACAGCCATCATGGTGCCCAGCCCATGCTACCACCTGGCCAGGCAGTATCCTAAGATCTCGTGGAAGAACTTTGCAATCCTTTGGTAGTTCACTCACAAAAACCTGTGAGGTAGGTTATTCCTATTTTTCAGAAGAGGAACTGCGTCTGAGAGATAGTGACTTGTCCAAGGCCAAACAGTAAGGATGCCACCTCAGGGTTTTGACACCGAGCCAGAAGACCCCAGGGAATCCCCAATTTCTTTAGGTCAGCCAGCAGCATCTATGGCTATCCTGGAAAATCAAAGCTCCCGAGGGCTTCAGGGGATGGCCACTTTAGAAAGCCTTACGGACTTTCCCACCCCGTTTCTAATGTGGGCCTGTCCCTATGGATCATCATAAGGTCATAATTTGCCCAACTTCATTTCCAACATGGACCCACTGTAGCTAAAGTTTTGACACCTTTTACATAGACAAGACGAAATGGAAATGAACCACAGAATGAAGAAGCTGTTTGCTTCAGCAGACGTTCATACACACGTTGATCCCACACTTTGCAACTGGCATGTGAGGCTCCACCATATGGAGTGGGTGTAGTAGTCCTTCATATTTTCCTGATGACACAGAGAAACCAATTACTCTAGTTTCACAAATGCTTAACAACCCTGAAGGTTTTTTTTTTTTCAACAAGTAGAGTGGAAAGTTCTTGGTATCATCTTTGGAATGAAGAAATTTCACACCTGTCTTTATGGGAGGTGCTTTACTTGCTGACTGACCACTGTCCTTTACATTACATTTTTGGACCAAAACAGAATATTCCACTGTTAGCTGCGGCCTGCATGCATTAGATGGCTGTTGTTACTTTCAGCTTATTTCTATACCGTAAAGGGGGTGAACATACTAATGCTGACAGATCGTCATTCCTGCCTTGCTCAATCCACCAACAATCCAAAGACACTTTGGATGAAGTGTTCTATTTCAATTTGATGATGTACTTTCTCTTGTAATGATATTACAGAGTACAGTAGTGATAAACCATGCAATCCTCAAAATACCAAATAAAAAAAAATGAGACGGGGCTAGCCAGATCCCCTGGCCTCCACTTCTCAGGTTGACGGGGAGGGTAGTTCAAATGAGTAGTCCCACAGGGAATCTGGGCGGGTGGGAACCATCACAAGTCCCTCTATACCATTGATTGGCTGAGGAGCTGTCCACATGGGACCCTGCTGTCAATCAGGATCAGACCACCGGGAGGAGCTGCTACCAAACAGCTGATCTGGGGGGCCTGGGGAGCCCACTCACCTGACCCATGTGTTCATGCCAAACAACTGATGGGGACCCCAAAGGAGCAGGATTAGTTGGCACGGGTGCACATGCCAAACAACTGATGGGGGGGGCTGGAAGAGCACAATCAACTGCCCCAGGTGTGTGCACCAAACAGCTGATTGGGGGACCCTGGAGAAGCATGATCCCTTTGTCCAGCTGCATGTGCTAGAAGCATGTGATTTAATTTCCCTATCAGGGTCAGCAAATGTGCAGGTTGCAGCCAGTTTCCTCAGCCTGGTGTGGTAAGCATCAATTGCCTCTGCCTTTTGCTGTGTGACTTGCCTAAACTTTTGTACCCCATATTTTGTAACGCACATTGCTTAGTGAGTTAAAGTAATGTGTGAGGCACTGCAGGGCTGTTTGAACGTCATCGTCCTCCCCTGTGGCTGGGAATGTAGCAAATATATCATATACTTCTTCCCCTGCATAGTGTAGCAAGAAAGCTCTTTTCCTAGCACCATCATCCACCCCCATAGCTATGAATAAATTTGCAGTCTCTGAGCCCATTTCTGCTACCTGAAGCCAACAGCTCCATCAGCATGTATCTGGAAGGGTAGGAATACAGGCAGTGCCTGAGCAGCCATTTTGCAGCCAGGCTGGATACACTTGCAGTTTGTTTCTGCAGTGAAGATTCAGGGGCAGCAGCACTGTCAGTTCTTCTTCAGACTGTTTGTGCTTGTATTCGCTGTGTGGTTGCTGGCAGAGCATGAATTCATCCTCGTCGCCAGATGTAATGTTGCGAGGAAATGAGTAGGCAGACAGCCAGGAATGCTGCAAACATTAACACAACTTTATTAACACTAACCACTTCTCTTAGCTGGCTCTTAAGATGGCCGCCTCCTAGCTTCCTGTAGGGGATTCCTGCTTCTTAAAGTGGCAGGCACATCTTAAATATTGAAGTTTTTGGGATAAGTGTTACATCTCTGCAGGACGCAGCTCAATAAAATCACTTCCTCAAGGAATCAGCTCCATGTGTTCTTTATTACAGTCAATATCCCTCCACCATATACATAGTGTCTAGTCTATATATATTCTCTCCACACAGTATGGTTTCTACAGGCTTAGGACTCCTCTGAGTAAGCCCCTCTGCTCAGGCAGTCCCTCCTCAGGGTCTGAGCCAAGCCTCTATCCTAGTCTGGTAACTATTTATAGAGGAGTTATTTGTCTAAGCTGCTGGCTCCTCTGCCTACACCCTGCAGTCTCTATGGCAAACTCTCCACTCAGGTAATTTCCTCTCTGCAGGTTTTATGAGGAGATAGAGCCCAGCTCATGGCTCGAATCTCCCCCCTGTCTGAGGCAAAGCTCTTCCTTGGTTACAGTTGATTCTTATTCAAAATGGTCTGAGGTTTTCAGAATTGTTATGACAGCTATCAAGTCCATTGCCAAGACCAAGACCAAGGCCTATTTGCAGTCTTTATAGGCCAGGCACAGTCCCTCCTGCAGCCCAGCCAATCCTAGTACACTTGTCTAGACTGCTGGCTCCTCCACCTACACCCTGCAGCCTTTATAACAAACCCTCTTCTCAGATCATTTCCTCTCAGCGGGGTTTATGAGGAGATAGAGCCAAGCTCATGGCTTGAGTTTCCCCCTGTCTGAAACAAAGCTCTTCCTTAGCTTGTGCCTCTTCCACAGTCTCCCTGTACTGAGCCTAACTCAGGTGTTCAGTCCTATAGCTGACTCCTGCCATGCCCAAACTCAGTTGTGTTATTTCAGGCATTGTCCTTTACTGTGCACCGCACCTGGAGCTCCATTAGCATCTGCTGCCCAGCTGGTCCTGGTTCCCTTAAAGGGCCAGCATTTCCATGAGGCTGCTCCCTGCTACAACATTTCTCTGGGCTGCCACGATCAGCTTTTTGGTGCATATACCTGGGCCATATGAGTGCCTCCTCTGCCGCCCTGGTCAGATGTTTAGTGAACAGGATGAGCACACTCCTCCGAGCCTGATCCTTGGGCCTTTTTCACACAAGATGCCCCCCCCCCTTGCCTACATGGATGACTGGGTGGGGAGGGGGGTGTCTGTGTGACCACAGGGGGGTGTACACTCCTGCACGCCACCCATCTCCACCAGTTCCACCCACATGGAAGCAATGGAGAAAACAGAGGTGTCTCCATTCGTGGAGATGTAATGGGCCACCCACATGCCACACACCCACTGCAGTCTCCACCCATCCCCCCACACCACGGCTCCTCCTGGGCCCATTTGAAAAGGCCCTCAGTCCTCATCTCATGGCCAGGCTGGGCCTAACAGATTGGAGGGAGCATGTTAGCTCGGATTAACCTGAATGGGCACGCCTTCTCTGCAGAATGTGTCTGATAGCAGCCGCCCACTCTGAGGCCACTGAACTGACAAGCAGGTGACTCACGGGCTGCCGCCTCGTTTGTTTTCATGCCAACTGGATTATCTGTGCATCTTTAGGGGACAGTGAGTGGTCATACCAAAATCTCTTGTTCTGAAAGCTTTCCATGAAAGCCATTTTGGTATGGTGCCATAGCCAGGAGTCATGGTGAGTGGCGATTAATGAAGTCATTGAGATGAAGACAAAGGGCTGTGTTACATGTGAGCAAATTCAGAACAATTCTGGCCCAGCTCATCTATACAACCTTTGACATGTTTGCGACCTTCGACATGTATCCATATGGATTTTGAAGGACCATTTGAAGGTTATAAGTTTTTGCAGTTGATTCTTATTCAGAATGGTCTGAGGTTGTCAGAATTTTTATGTCAGCTAGCAAGACCATCTTGGTACTTTTGGCATCTTTGTATTTTTTTTAGTCAGTTTGGTCTACCATTACAATGTAGTGACAATGGATCCCAGTTCCTCACTTCAAATGTAATTCAGTATATATGTTCTGCTCCATGTCACTCTGCTAACAATGGACAAGTGGAGCAATTTGTCTTAAGCAGGCTTTATAGACTAACCAGTCTGCTTTGAGTCATTTGCATAAATTGGGTAACTTCTTACTTGTCTACAGAAGAACACTATATACAATTTACCTGGAGCTTCCTGCAACTCTTAACCTGGAGAGACATTTCATACTTGTTTGGACCTGCTGCACCCTGGCATTGTCTCATATGTAAATCTCAAGATAAGCATTGTCTCATAGCTAAATCTCAAGATAAGCAAATTGATCATGGGCAAGGGACTGATCATTTATTCCAAGTAGGAGGCTCAGCATTGGTTTGTAATTATGGCTGTAAAGTGAAACTGATACCCAGAAAGCTTTTAAAATTCACAGAATCTGTGTCATTTGTGGTCAAACTATCCAGCACAGCAGTACTTTTTGGAAATGGCATGTGACCCAACTGTGACCTCAATAAGTATTGGAGTCTGAGGATGTTCCATTTGGACATCCTACTCCTCCAAACCTCTTATTACAACTTCAGATTTCAGTTGCTTGTTGGAGGAATCTATAGCAACAGATCCTGTTGATTCCTTACTACTGACTATTCCTTTTGCTTGGGGCACAGCTGCACTGTCATTACTATGTCATTCCAAAATACTATAGTGAATGAATGAATTGAATTTATTAGATTGTAGCCGTGGGCCATTGCTCGAAAATACTATAGTGTGAAAACCAGTAGTGCACCTTAAGTTAAAGTGCATCTTGTTTAGTTAGTGAGTTACTGTTTCTGGGTAGAATAATCCTATGCAACTTGTAAGTTTCTGGTAGTCTACCCACTTTCAGATAGATTTATAGTTTTCTTGTTACTTATGTAAATTATAATTTATATATTTGAACTATATTTTAATGTGGTGGGGGTGTGAGATACTGTCCTTTTAAAAGTTTGTGAGCTCTGCATTGGTTGCAGGCAGATCTTTACTTCCTTTTTTTTCTTGCTTTCCCAGAACAATAAAGTAGCCACGCAAAATGACTGTGTTATAAGCAACTCTCCTGTTTTGGTGTCCTTTTCTGTGAGACCTAAAAATCACCCTTCTCTTCCTGCCCCCTCCACCTGAAATCTCTCCACACAGTTTGTTTTAATTTTCTTTCACGTAACATGAGCTATTACAGATTGTGGCTATTTTTACATCGATGCTAAATCTGAAATAACATCTCTCAGCCCAGGTTTAAATGTCCTTACATCTGATGTAAAGCTCTTAAACCAAAGCACCGGCACTCATTTCAATCAATAGGGCTTGTACCATCACAGCACTTTGAGGACTGAAGCCAAAGGGGGAATGATCCAAGAGGCAAGAGATTTCATGACAGTTACTAATGGAAGTAACCAGAGGACACTTGAGAGAGAACATTGCTAAAGGCATTTACAGGAAAACTGATCGATTTTTTAAAAAAGAAATGATTTAGTTAATATTTTCTTTTTACAACAGATCATAAAAGGTGACAAAGTGGAGGTTAAGAAATCTTTCTTGGGAAAGATAATTAAGATCTCCACCTTCAATATTTACTCATGGGTATTGTGTAGCTGAGAGATACATCCAGAACTGGTGTCAAAGACCTTTTAATGCAGAAAGTGAAAGTTTTATTACTTTATTTTCTTTAAGTTGGCAAATTGATATAGTTTTGGAGTAATTACTTTGACGTGAAATGCAAACCAATTAAGTTTATTGATGTCAGAAACATTAGACTGATTGCAGTAAATTACAGGCACACACAGTACCCTCTGTTCTACTTAATCATTCCAGCTTAAGTTCTGTCAGCGAAAATATTACACTGTGTTTAGAAAGCACGACTCTTTAATGGTCATTCTTTGTCATCATCTGTGCTGATGAAGGAAAAACCAATACCTGCATGCAATGGGTTTTAGAAGGCCATAACCTTTATTGACTAGAACAAATCTGATGGCCAGTAAATTATCTTGGCTAGTTACCCAGTTAAATATATCTGGAGAGGTACCCACAGTGCCTGATTTCCTCTCCTTACCCATACACTTGCTCTTAGAGACATTCCATGACATGTTTGTTCATTACTTCATGGATAAAATTGCTCATATTCACCACGATTTTGATGCTGCACTTATTACGATAGGAGAACCAGAGGTTATGGAATCTCTGTCTTGTCTGATTTTATGGATCAGTTTCAGTGGGTATTGCCCACTGATGTGGGGGATGCTCTTGGGGCAGTCAGGATCACCTCTTGTGAACTGGACCCATGCCCGTCCTGGCTGATTAAGGCCAGCTGGGAGACATTAGACTGTTAGTGGCGGGGGTGCTCAGTGCCTCCCTTCGGGAGGGCAGAGTGCCGAGCTGCCTCAAGGAGGTAGTGGTATGGTCTCTGCTGAGAAAACCATCACTTGACATTGACTCCATCGCCAGTTATCAGCCAGTCTTCAACTTTCCCTTTTTGGGAAGGTTATTGAATGGCTTGTGGCTTGGCAGCTACAGAGGCATCTAGACTGCATCAGTTTTCTTGATCCCTTGCAGTTCAACTTTTGCCCAGGCTATGGCACTGAAACTGCACTTGTGGCTTTGGTCGATGACCCCTGCTGTGAAAACCCTGCTGATTCTATTAGATCTGTTGGCTGTTTTTGATACAGTTTACCACGAGATGTTGGTGCCTCACTTGCAGGACCAAGCCAGGGTGGGTGGGATTGTTTTTGAATGGTTCTGTTCCTTCCTGACTGGAAGAACCCAGCTAGTGGTGCTTGGGGATAATTTTTCATCTCCCCGAGTTCCATATGCAGCTGTTGGGTGAGGATGTGAGAAGTTTTGGCTTTCGGGACCATCAGTATGCTGATGACACCCAACTCCACCTCTCTTTTTCGTCTGATCCAGACCCAGTAGTCTTGGTCCTTACTTGGTGTCTGGCAGCTGTGGGGGACTGGTTGAGGGAGAGTTGACTGAAGCTGAATCCTGACAAGATGGAGGTGATGCTTTTGGGTAAGGTGGTGGGGTTGGCGTCCCATGTCATTGATGGGGATCGCCTCCCACTGGTTCCCCAGGTTCACAGTCTGGGAGTGCTTCTTGATTCCCAGCTCTGCTTGGATGTCCAGGTTGGGGCTGTGGCGAGGAGTGAATTTTGTCAATTACATCTGGTGTGGCAGCTTCAACCATATGTCTCAGACTCCAACCTGGCCACTATCATTCATCTTTTCATCACCTCAAGACTGGACTATTGTAATGCACTTTATGTGGGGCTACCCATGGCGATGGTTCAGCTGGTGCAAAATGCAGCGGCTCATCTCTTGACTGGGATGGGCCACCGGGAGCACATTACATCAGTGCTCCATTCTCTGCAGTGGTTGCCTATAGTCTTCTGACCCAATTCAAGGTGTTGGTGTTACCTATAAAGCCCTATATGACCTGGACCTTTCCTATCTGTGGGACTGCTTCACTCCCCAAGCTCTGAAGTGGTCAGCCAATGGCCCCTTTCTTGAAGTTCCCTGGGTTCTCCGGATGGTGACTATAGAGAGGGCATTCTCGGTGGCCGTGCCGTGGCTGTGGAACTCCCTCCAAGCACAGGTCTCAGTGACCCCGGACCTGTCCTCTTTTCAGAGACAATGCAAGACCTGGCTGTTCCACCAGGCTTTTGGCGAGGGAGATGGGTGTAGGGTGGGAGGTTGGGCTAGGGTGGGTTGGGTTTGGATTTGATGTTTTATGACAGCCTCCATATGGATATATTTTTTTATGATGTATTTATGTTTATATTTATATTTATTATTGCATTTTATTGTATTTTAAATGAATTTTTAGTAGGGGTTGGGAATTCTGGTTCTCCCGAGAACTGATATTGCTGGTATTTGTCTGTACTGGATTTTAAACCGAGATCTGATAAAACTGGCTGTACCAGTTTTTTGTATTGGTTTTGGATCTCGGATTTTTTAAAATGAATTTTGGCCTTGGGCAGTTGGGCACAGCTTTTTTGTTTTTGCACTTGAGTGGAGTCCCTCCCTGCCCCCTCTCTGTGGTAAGTAACCGTTACATTTGGCACTTTTTTTTTTAACTCTGCATTCATTGGTTGCCTTTTTTGAATTTAAAAAAGGAATCCAATCCTGAAGGTTCCCTAAGATTTTTTAGAGGGGGTAGGGCTGTGATTAGAGGGTTGGCACTTGGCTGAGCTGGCCAATAGTAATGTAGATTCCCCCTCCCCACCCTTTCTGGTACCTTCTGGACCTTGGGTTTGGAAGCCATTCTACAGCAGGCTTGGCATCTGGAAGGACTGCCACAGACTGCTGGAGGCATGCGTGCGACTGTTGGTAAGTTATGGGTTCCTTTGGAGTTTTATGGGATTAATTACAGGACCCCCTGGTGCCCCTTAGCAAGGGAAGGAAAGGGAAGTAATTGAATGGGGACCTAGTCTCTTGGGATCCCGGGGGCAGGGAGGGTGCAGGCAATGTGGCCAGGCCATATTGCAGCCTGCATGAGGAGGCTTTTTTTGAAGCTCTGCCCATGGGGGAGGGGTAAATGTGGCTGGCTCCTGGTAGTTTCAGGGTTGCATGTGCCGTGACCATCTGATGTTTGGGAGTGAGGGTTCCCCAAGGTGGTGGTTTTGTCCTGGACTGTTTCCTTTTGGGGGGGTGTGGTAATGGTAAATGAATTTATTTTTGTGGGGCGGGGGGTGGGAGTTGTCCCAAGGTTGTTGTTTTGGTGTGACTTTGGTTTTTTAAATTATTTTTGTGGGTTTTTTTGGGGGGGGTGATTCCTTTTTGGTGTGTGTGTAAGCATCAGGCGCCTCCGGCGCAGCCGCCGCCCGGGTGGCCGCCCCGCAGCGCCACCCGCACCCCCCCGGAAAGCGCCGACAGACCCTAAAGAGCCCGGAGGCGTGGCCAGCCCTAGCGGAGCAGAAGGGGATTCCCCGCAGACTCAACCACTTCCGGCAACAGGGCCAGGGCCGCCGCCGCCGCTGCCGGCACAGGGGGCGGGGCCTGGCCTGGTGCGGCGCTCCCAACGCCTTTTGGCACGCAGGCAGGGCGGAGCCTGCCCTACAAAAGCCGGCGCCGCATGCTGGGCGGCGCCGGTGATCTGAAACTGGCCCCTGGTGCGCACGCTGCCGAGTGCTTCCTGTCTTCCTGCCTGAGCCTTACCTGTGTTGCTGTTCCCTTCCCTGCGTGCCTGAGCGGAATCCTGAGTGACTGTGGTCGTGGTGAGTGCCCCTTTGTGTTCCTGTGGAGAGTTTGAGTGAGTGTGTGAGTGAGTGGGAGTGTGCGTGAGCGGAGTGCCTTGAGCCCTTTCCCTTCCCCCCTGGGGGGGGAGTATTCTCCCCGTGGAGCGAAAGAGCGTCTGTCCCGTTCCCTTTTCCCTTGGGCCTGGTTCCCCCTCTCCTCACTGGACCCACACACCACCTTTCCCCCTGGTGCGAGCAAGTCAAAGATACAAGTGGTTGAACGGTGGGCAAGGTTCCCCGGTCTTCACTCCTCGGCGCCCTATGATGATAGGGGCCTAAGTTCCAGGTGCGCAAGCCCATGGAACGGCCCACACACTATCCTGACGGGCATCCTACAACGCTCCCTCGTGCCGAGAAGGTGGGGCCCGGGCTACCCGTGTCGCACGCCACTCTCTGAGAAAGTCCGAACCCTCCCGTCTCCTATCCCCCTGCGAGAAACCCTCCTTCCCTCGCCACTGACAGTGTGTGGTAAATGTATTTTTGTGAGTGGCTGGGGGTTGTCCGAAGGTTGTTGTTTTGTTGTGAACTTGGTTTTTTTGGCTTCTTTTTTTTTTTGGTTTGTTTTTTTGGGGGTGGTGGTGCAATTTTATTTTTTGTGGGGGGTGGGTGGGGCGTGCCCTTGCACTGAGAGTTTTTGAACTTTTGGCTGCACTGCAACGTGTGATTTTTTGTTGAGATATAGGTGTCCTGTGCCCCACAAGGCTAGATGGTGGTTGGGGGTGGGGTCCCAGTTGGCCAGTCAGCCTGTTAACCTGTGGAGCTCTACGCCACAGTCCTGCATCAGTGTGGGTGCTCACTTTGGTTGCTTGGTGTCAGGGTCCTGTCCCGGTGGGGATGGGGTGGCTCAAGCAAGGCTAGGTGCTTGTTGTGGAATTGGGGGTGCCCTAACCTGAGAGTTGATTGGACTGCAGCGTGTGACCTCTTATTTTGGTGCAGGTTTTTTAAGCTTGTTTCTGAGGAGGTGGTGCTTTTGGTACTGCCTGCTTGCCTTGCCTTGCTTCTGGTTGGGTCACGCTCTGGGATGGGTGCCCCCCCGCCCCTAAGACTAGATGGTGGTTGGTGTGTGTGTGTCCCAGTAGGCCAGTAGGTCTGTTAACCTGTGGAACTCCACGCCACTGCTTGCAACAGTGTGGGCGCTTGCTTGGTTGGTTGCTTCTGGGGTCCTGTCCCTTTTGGGGTGATGTGCCCCAAGGCTAGATGCTTGCTTGGGGAATTGGGGGTGCCCTGCCCTAAGAGTTGTTTGGGCTGCAGCTTGTAACCTCTTGTTTTGGTGCAGGTTTTTTAAGCTTGTTTCTGAGGAGGGGGTGCTTTTGGTACTGCCTGCTTGCCTTGGCTGCTTCTGGTTGGGTCAAGCCCTGGTATGGGTGCCCCCCGCCCCCCAAGGCTAGATGGTGGTTTGGGGGGTCCCAGTAGGCCTGTTAACCTGTGGAACTCCATGCCACTGTCTGCTTGCCTTACCTTGCTTCTGGTTGGGTTATGCCCTGGTATGGGTGCCCCCCCCCGCCCTCCCAAGGCTAGATGGGGGTTGAAGGTGGGGTTCCATTGTCCCAGCAGGCCAGAAGTGACTCGTTAACCTGTGGAACTCCATGCCACTGTCCTGCAGCAGTGTGGGCATTCGCTTTGGTTGCTTACTGCTGGGGTCCCGTCCTGGTGGGGGTGGGGTGGGCCAAGTCTAGATGCTTGCTTGGGGAATTGTGGGTGCCCGAGAGACAGTTGTTAAAATAAATTTTCTTCTTTTCTTTTCCAAACCCAAGCTACCGGGAGCACCTTTTGATGATTGACTGTTGGCAACGTGTCAGACGTGACATACGAGTAGCCGGCTGCTAGGTATGCAACACCCCTTCACCCTACACACCGATCTATTCTTCACCCACCCACACCTCTAGCCTCACATCCTTTCACCCCACACCCCACCTCTAGCCGCATACTCCTTCTCCCCACCCCCACCTCTAGCCCTATACTCCTTCACCCACTCCCACCTCTAGCCCCACACTCCATCACCCCACACCTCTTCACCCCATACCACACCTCCAGCCTTCACCCCTTCACCCCACACNTAACACCCCACACCTCTTCACACCATACCACACCTCCAGCCTTCACCCCTCACCCCTTTATCCCTCAACCCTCACTTTCACTCCACACCCCACAGCCTTCACCCCACACCTTTAGTTGCCCCAGTTACCCCCACTAAGTTCCCTGCACTTAGTTCACCCCTTAGTTCCCCCTAGTCAGACCCCCAGTTCTCCTCCTAGTAGTTAGTTCTCCCATTAGTTAGTTCCCCCATCCCCTAGCCCTAGTCAGACCCCGCAGTCAACTAGGTACCCCCAGTTAGATAGCCCCCCCCGATTATTTTGTTGCCTTAAAGTTTGAACCCCAGTAGTGTTAGGTACCACACACACACACACACACACACATCACCACATCTCATCCTCTGTTGCCAGTGGTTCTCTCTTCCTTTTTACGGCTGATATGAGTGATCGAGGAATTAAAAGACCGACCAAGCGTGGGAGTGATGCAAGAGGCCAGCCTCTTCCTAGGCAGCCCACTCAGTCTGGCACAGAGACACCTGAGGTAGGGCCACCTGTGGTCCCCACCTCCCACACACCAGCTTCAAGCACACCTACGGTTATGGTCTCTGGACATGTCTTGAAGCCTCCAAAGAGACTGGAATGGGGGGAGGGTGCTTCCTCCTCCCTGCTGCTGACTACTACTAAGAAGAAGGGGTATCCTTCTTCCTCTGCTAGGGCAGTGGGCCATCCGCCGGCTACGGCTACTGCTGCTGCTGCTGCTGCTCCTAGTGCGCAGCTCTCCCTTGCACAGGCGCTTTCCCTCATGCACACGCCTGCTTCCCCGCCCTCGCCCACTTCTGACACACATACTAGCATGCCTGCTTCCCCGCCCTCTCCCCTTGCCGACACGCAGTCTAGCATGCCATCTCTGGCCCTGCCCACCACACCCACACACTCTGCTGCTCCTGCCCTCCCAGGAACCAGCACAAAGAAGAACACATCCTGGGTGTGGTCTTATTTTGATATCTGGGCGGAAGATACCTCAAAGGTAGTGTGTGTGCACTGCAAAGCCAAGGTCAGTTGTGGTGGCACAGATCCCATTAGATATGGCACCTATGACCTTCACAGTCACTTGAAATGGCACCACGGGAACATTCATGACCCTACGGAGTGCCATTCCAAGTGACAAAGTGGGGTGGTTCCAGTTGCAGAGGGTGCGGATGAGAGTTCAGAAGAGGAGGAACCCTCTTCTACTCCTGCTGCAACTGCTACTGATAGGCCGTCTGGTGATGGTTCTACCCCCACCACCCAGTCCCCGCAGAGGAGGAGCACTAGCGGCTCCACCCAGCCCGCCCTTTAACATTCCCAGTTCTTGTCCCAGCCCACTGCAACTGGGCTCTGGGAAAGGAGGATGCCTTTGTATGCAGCCACCCTTGGGCTGTGGCCATCACCAAGGCAAATGGGGAAGTGATTGCCCTGGATGAGAGGCCATTCAACCTTGTTGAGGGTGTCGGTTTCAAATGGCTGCTTCAGTTGCTGGAGCTCCATTACAGTGTCCCCTGCCACAAAACCTTCCGCTCGAAGGTTATCCCATCTCTGTACGGGAGGGTTCAGTCCCAGCTCCATGCAAAGTTCTCCCATGCGGAGGGGTCGGTGGTCCATTTTACCACAGACCTGTGGACTAGCCAGAGTACGGTCCACACCTATGTGTCGTTGACTACACACTGGTGGCAGATGTCACCAGTCCCTGTCACCAGCGCAGCAGTGGGCAGCAGCAGCTCTGGGGGAGCAGTGTCGACTGTAAAGCATTGGTGGGCATTGTTGCATGCCCAGGTGCTTGACAGCCCACACACAGTGGACAATATCATCGATGTGTTGAATGGCATGCTGGATGGGTGGGTCCACTGCCAAGGTGCAAGCATCAAGGTTGGTTACTTTGTAATTGATAATGCCAACAACATGATTGCAGCCATTACTCATGGTGGGTACTCTCATGTTTGCTGCGGCGCGCACTTCCTGAACCTTGTAGCTCAGGTTGCCTTGGATGGAACCAAGGGCTTTGAGGCACTCCTTGAAACTGCCAGGAAGATTGCCAGCTCCTTCCATCAATCAGTTTCAGCCAGCCAGGCGCTGCAAGAGAAGCAAGAGGAGTTAGGCTCACCGCTTCACCGGCTGGTACAGGATGTGGCTACAAGGTGGAACACCACCTTTTTGATGCTGGAACGCTTCCTGGAGCAGAAGGAGGTGCTGCATGTCCTTTGCTTGTTGCAGAGCATTGGAGCAACACCACTGATCGGGGAGGACTGGACAGTGGTGGAGCAGCTGATGCAGGTTCTGGAGCCATTTCACCAGGCCGCTGGCGAGATTAGTGTGAAGGTCGCCTCTCTGAGCCAGGTGTTACCGCTCTTCTTGATCCTGCTTCGATGTATGCGAGACGTGCTCTCTCGCACTGATCTGCATGGGTCTGTGAGGGTGCTGGCGAAGAAATTGGTAGAGGAGCTGAATCGACATTTCAATGCCTTGAAAGTGAGTTGACCACATTTCCTAGCTGAGCTACTCGACCCATGGATCAAGCACATGACCTCATACGTTGAATCCTTCAACCACTGTACTGTTTCTACAGGGGTTGCAAGTGCGAACTGATTCACCTGGTGGTTTTCTGGGCTGGCAAACTTGACGGAGGAGGATGCAGATGACATTGCTGCTGCTGCGGAGCAACAGAATATGGCAGACACATTTGTGTTGCAATATCTTGCCAAGCAAACCTGCCCTGTTGACACTGACCCCTTGTCCTACTGGTCCCAGGTGTGGCCCCCACTTGCAGGTGTGGCCCCCACTTGCAAAGATAGCATTGCAGTACATCTTGTGTCCTCCAATGAGTGCAATGTTGGAGCGGATATTCAGTGTGGCTGGAGACATCATCAGCCCACATCGTTCCAAGATGGACCCGAAGACTGTGGAACAGTTGGTCTTTCTCAAGATCATCCTTCCCCTTCTTGGGTTCATGGAGGGTGATACCCTTGACATGGGGCCTGATGATGTCTGATTGGCCATGCCTGTGGATATCATCTCCTGCTACCTTCAGTTCCCTGCACCTGTGTCCATCCTGACAAGATGCAGGCAATTCCATCAGCCTGCAAATCGGTCAGTGGTGGCATTGACGAGCTTGCAGCAGCAGCCCTTGGTTTGCACTTAAACCACAGCAAGGCAACATTCCCAGTCCGACCATACCACCAGGGAAAAGTAGTACAAAAGTAGTACTACTTCCTTCCCATTCAAATTTATTCGTCCACCACTTGGGTGTCTGCCAGTCACTGAGGATTGAATTTGTATTCCCTCCTTCAATCTCATTCCACCAGGAAGGGCAAGGAGGTACGCTTTTATTCAGAACTCTTTTAGGAGCTGTTTCAGAGCCCCACTGGGGTTCCTCTGTTTGAACCCCATCATTTTCCTGTGGGTCACACGGCATTCACAGTGCATGCATGCGTGTGCACACACACACACCCTCCCACGCTCCTCCCAAGAGTCTGAGGTGGAAACCTCTAGCCTCCCCTGAGCCCCACTCTCCTCCTCACACTCAGGGGTACCCTCCTTCACCCTCTCACGCTCCTCCAAGGAGGCTGAGGTGGTGTTGACCCCTAGCCTCCCCTGACCCCCACCCTCCTCCTCACACTCAGGGACCCCCTCCTTCACCGTCTTGCACTCCTCCAAGGAGGATGGGGGGGTGGTTAGTCCCCCTGAACCTCCTGATCCCCACCCTCCTCCTCACACACCACCCAAGTCTCTTGGGATGGGGGCTCTGTGTGTGAGGAGGAGGATGGGGATCGGGAGGCTCAGGGTGACTCACCACTACCCCATCCTCCTTGGAGGAGTGTGAGAGGGTGAAGGAGGAGGGTTGTGAGTGTGAGGAGGAGAGTGGGGATCAGGGAAGGCTAGGGGTTTCCACCGCAGACTCTTGGGAGGAGCGGCACACACTGGAGTGGAGCGCCCCATCAGGGCCCTTTCCATTGCCACACCTCAGTGGAATGGAGTGCCCCATTAGGGCCCTTCAACCCATCAGCCCCCATACCCAATATCCACACTCTGGAGTGGAGGGCCCCATCAGGGCCCTTTCCACCTCATTAGCTCCCACACCCCATAGCCACACACAGGAGTGGAGTGCTCCAGCAGGGCCCTTCACCCCATCAGCCCCCACACCCCATATCCACACACTGCAGTGGAGCACCCCAGCAGGGCCCTTTTCACCCCATCAGCCCCCCCACCCTATTATTGGATAGGCAAACGCGGTTCAGAAGTTCAGAGTTTGGACCGAACTCAGTCCTTTCAGTCGACCGAACCGAACTTCCAAACTGAACTCAAATTTCAAACCGAACCGAACCGAATTTCCAAACTCCATTCTGTTCACCCATCCCTCGTGGCTGGCAACACACACCCAAAAACCTGGTTTTGAATGACCGAACTTGGTTCAGAAGTTCAGAATTCGACCGAACTTGGTCTGTTCGGTCGACTGAACTGAACTTCTGAACCGAACTTAAATTTCAAACCGAACCGAACCAACCCGAATTCCTGAACTCGAATTTCAAAGCGAACTGAACTGAATTTCTGAACTCAGTTCTGTTCACCCATCCCTACACCCCATATCCACACACTGGAGTGGAACACCCCAACAGGGCCCTTTCCACTCCATCAGTCCCCACACCCCATATCCACACACTGGAGTGGGGTGCCCCAGCAGGGCCTTTTCTTGGGGGTGCCCCCCATGAGACACCCCAGCCCCCCCTCCCACATGCACACATGACAAAGACTTGCACAAAACTTTGCCCGCTCCCACCCCCAGGAAGAGGTGCAGTGGGCATTGGGAGGGCAGAACCTCTTGCTGGAGGTGGGGGCGTCCCCCTCATGAGACACCCCAGTCCCCCTCCCACATGCATGAGATCTCATCGGATTCCACACCTCGCATCACTCTCCCTGTGTGAATGGGACATGGCAGAACGAAGAAAAAGCAGGGCAGAAGAGAGAGCTGCAGCAGACAGCGGAGTCTCCTTTTCCCTGTTCCCCACTGAACCCCTCTCTTCCCCCTGCCTCTTCTCGTACACCCAAACAAAAACCTTTCCCCTCCTATTTCTCCTCTGTCCTGTTCTTCTCTTCCGTTTCATCTCTTCTGATTCGGCTTGTTGCAAGACTGGGAGCTAACTCAGTCCTCCCAGTTCTCCAAGCCTGAAGGTTGGAAGGCTTGTGTCCCGAAGCCTACACCTTCGGAAAACTACAGGTGGCCAAGGAGGGCATGAAAATTAAGGATTCAGAGGTTCAGGATAAAGGTAGGTTATGGCAATGTGATCTATTTTGGGGATTTGGTTGGGGGAAAGACTCCTGTAGGCTGTGAGACCAGGGGTCAGCTCCCGTAATAGTGGAAGAGCTGTTCCTTGGCATAAGGGCCATTGTCTCTCCCAAAGGGCTCTGTAGAGTGCATGCCCCTGTGGACTGTGAGGCCAGGGGTCAGCTCCCCTAATAGCAGAAGAGCTGGTGCTTGGCATAGGGGCCTGGTGGACTCACTGGCATGATGTGGGGGGTTGTTCTCAAATTCCTGGGAAGGGAAGTACCTCGAGTTGCATGCCCCTGTGGGCTGTGAGGCCATGGGTCAGCTCCCCTAATGGTGGAAGAGCTGGTGCTTGGCATAGGGGCCATTGTCTCTCTGGTGGGGACGATGGCAGCGCATGATAGTGATAAGAGTGCCTGGTGGACTCACTGGTGTGATGTGGGGCACTGTTCTTGAATTCCTGGGAAGGGAAGTACCTCGAGTTATGGAAAGCTGCCAGGCTGCCCTCAAAGCCATGGAAACCAACCACTACTCTGGCAAGAGTTCCAAGCGGTGAACCAGGGTCACTGGAGCCAGTGGGGCCACCACAGGAGGAGCCGGAGAGAGAAAGGTAAGTTTCTCCCTCTGCCAATGTGTTGCCAGTCAGGGATACCCCCTGCTTCCTCCCCCACACACACTTGCAGGCAAAGGTGAAGCAAGGGCCCTATGGAGTGCCCCAGCAGGGCCTTTTCCACCCCATCAGCCCCCCATCCCATACACACACTGGAGTGGAGTGCCCCAGAAGGGCCTTTTCTTGGGGGTGGAGGCGGGCCACACCAGCCCCCCCCTCCCACACGTACACACACAACAAACACTTGCACAAAACTTTGCCCACCCCCAGGAAGAGGTGCAGTGGCCATTGGGAGGGTGGAACCTCTTCCTGGGGGTGAGGGCAGCCCCTGACCCATGAGTCACACCAGCCCCCCTCCCACATGCACACACACGACAAACACTTGCACAAAACTTTGCCCACCCCCAACCCCAGGAAGAGGTTCAGTGGACATTGGGAGGATGGAACCTCTTCCTGGGGGTGGGGGCGCCTCCCCATGAGACACCCCAGCCCCCCTCCCACACACACGCATGCACATATGACAAACACTTGCGCAAAACTTTGCTCCCCCACCCCCAGGAAGAGGTGCAGTGGGCATTGGGAGGGCGGAACCTCTTCCTGGGGGTGGGGGCGGCCCACACATGAGACACCCCAGTCCCCCTCCCACACGCATGAGATCTCATCGGATTCCATGCCTCACATCGCTCTCCCTGTGTGGACGGGATGTGGCAGAAAGTAGAAAAAGCCGGGCAGAAGAGAGAGCTGCAGCAGATAACGGAGTTCCTTTTCCTCTGTTCCCCACTGAACCCCTTTCTTCTCCCTTCCTCTTCTCGTACATGCCCCCACCACATGGGTCAGGCAGTTGACCACTTGGGACAAGTCCATGGTTGCCATGGCGGCCATGAACTCATGCATCGCTCCGACAAGGCCGGCGTCGCGTCAGCATGGGCGTTGAAGACCCCCAGGACCAAGGTCCTGGAGGAGTTCAGCACCACCTCCGAGGCCAGCTCTGCTAGAGTGGCAAGGGATGCTGCCAGACAGGAAGGGACCCGGTATACCAGCAGCACCCTAAGGTTGCCCCCAGCCAAATCAAACACCACATGAAGGGCCTCAATACCTGGAATCTCCTGAACTGGATATCTCCTAATTGGCCATCCCTCTCTAAAAATAACAGCTACACCTCCCCATCAACCCCCCGTGTGGGGCTGGTGCTGCACAGCATACCTTGCCGGAACGGGGTCCACTAAAAATTGTCCTGCCTCCTCGTCCAGCCAGGTTTCTGTAATATATGCAAGGTCCGCTGCCCCATCCAGGATCAAATCCCGGATCACTGGGGCCTTATTCACTATGGAACTTGCATTCAGCAGCAGCAGCCCTTTACAGGCAGACCTTAGACCCTGATCCTCTCTCACCCTCATTGGGGGGGTGACTCTCTTAACCTCCACCAGGAACCTCAGTCCCCTGGGAGGACGAGTTCCCTTGGACCATACCATCCTCACCCCATAACCACCCCTATAGCCGCTCCTCCCCTCTTGTCTGCTCCATCCTGTTCACCCTTCCTCCAGAGTTGCCCCCCCTCACAACCCTCCCCTCCCCATTCCCACTCCCCATATCCCATACCCCTGTTTTTTCTCCCAGCCCCCCACCCTTAGTCGGACCTCCTGCTGCCACTAGGGGCTGGCATCAGGTATATTACCCCTTCCCCACCCAATTTCCACCTGCCACTGGGAGTTGGGCAAAAAACCCCACCTGATGCCACCAGGTGGTCCCTCCCCCAGCACACTCCCCTGCTGCCACCAGGGATCAGTGTGGGGGAAACCTCTCCCCTCATCCCTCCCCCCCACTTCGCCCATCCTCAAATACCCCAACCATCCCTCCCCCTCCCCAACAACTCTTCCCAGACTTCCCCACCCCCCACTCCCTTTCCCCAACTAAACAAATCTCACCCAACCAGAATCTCTCCCTGGACCACCTGAGGGCCCCAAAGAGCAGCACCTGTGGCAGCTGTGGAGCCACTGGCAGCTCCATTTTATGCCCCCCACCGGTCAGCTTCTGGGTCTGGGGCCAGGATCAAGCCAGGGCACCCTGCCCAGGTATGCCGGCTTCTTTGCCCCCCCCCCCAGTACTGACTTATTCTTTTTCTTCCTGCATGTGTTCAGCGGGGAACAGGAGCGGCACAGGAGCAGCCTGGTGAACTCAGTGGTGGTGACAACAGTGGCAGACTGCCCCACGGGGTCCCAGCCAGATGGAACAGGTGAGTCTTTAGCCATTTGAGCCGCGGGCAGATCCTTTTTATGCCCCCCCGGTCAGCTGCTGGGGTCAAGCCAGGGCACCCTGCCCAGGTGCACCGGCTTCCTTGGCCCCTCCCCCCAGTACTAACATGTTCCTTTTCTTCCCGCAGGTGTTCGGCAGGGAATAGGAGCAGCACAGGAGCAGCCCGGCGAACTCAGTGGCAGTGACAGCAGCAGCAGCCCCATGGGGTCCTGGCCAGATGGAACAGGTGAGTCTTTAGCCCCCCATGTTGCCCCCCACCCATAACCATTTAATTTGTGCCCCCAAGGCAGCATAAATTGATTATATGGAGGTGGGGATGCAAATGAACTGGTTATGGGGTGAGGGCAGTGTGAATTGATTATGGGGGCACAACTGAAGTATAATGCGCTTAATAGGCTAGCTGAATTTTGGGTGTCTTGTGTGTTTGATAGCAGCACCTCTGGACTAGTCACATCATGTGCATGCACAAGGCACAGGCAACATCGGCAGCAAGAAGCAACAGGCCCTGGAGGCCAGGCTGGCTAAGCTCCCCCCTTCTCCCCCCCAGTAATGCAGTCAGTGGACACAGTCAGTCTCTCTGTGCCTGCCTCACTGCCTGCCTGGCTGCCTCTGCAGTGGAACCACTCCTGGAGTGGTGGTAGATGCTTGGCTGGGGAGGTGGGAAGGGAAAGCATTGGAGGCCATGCTTGTCTATGACCGCTCGGAGGGGTGGAGAATGGGAATCCTTCCTGTCCAGAGGGAGTATATTTTATGTAAATTTACACATTTGCATAATTAGGTAGAACCTAATTATGCAACTTACACCCCGCACCAAGACTTCGTACATGGTCTCACAAACCCTGGGGCCGGCCCTGGTTGGAGGAGAGGTCTAGGAAGTGAAAAAGCGATTCTGAGGAACACAGAGCAAGGGATGGAGGAAAGGAAGAAAGGGGGAAGAGAAGGTGAGTAGCACTGGTTGTGTTGTGTAAGACAATGGTTTTTGAGGTATGCAGCAGTCAGTGACATTATTATTATTATTATTATTATTATAAACATTTATATAGCGCCAGCCATGTACCTGGCTCTGTACAGAACAGAAATAGATGCAGTCCCTGCCTGTGGCTTACAATCTAAAAGTCAAGGAGGGGGAGACAGGGAGAGGGAACAGTGGGAGAGACAGGGGAGAAGACAAACAAACATTCAGGTGGATGCGAAGTCTCAGGTGCGTGTGCTTGGCTTGGTTACAATCAGGTTGGTTGCAGCAGTCTGCAGAGGAGGGCAGACAGTAATATACAGGGAACAACTAGCAGGCATTGGGAAAGGTGGCGAAGAAAAAGTGGGTCTTGAGGAGGGATTTGAAGGAGCGGATGGAGGGGGCAAGGTGGTTGTGGGTAGGGAGGGAGTTCCAGGCATGGGGGGCAGCTAGGGAGAAGGGTCGAAGGCAGTTAGGTGAGCAGGAGAAACAAGGGAGAGTGAGGGAGGGGACAGAGGAAGAGCGGAGAGCGCGTGCAGGAGTGCGTAGGGAGATTAGGTCCAAGAGGTAAGGGCGAGCTTGGTTGTGGAGTGTTTTGAACGTGAATACCAGGAGTTTAAACAGGATACGTTCAGGAAGGGGGAGCCAGTGAAGAGAGAAGAGGAGAGGCTGCACATGGTCGAAACGACGGGCAGAGTGAATGACCTTGGCAGCAGAGTTTTGGATGGCAATAAGGGGGGACAGGTGAGAGCGAGGGAGGCCAGCAAGGAGGAGGTTGTAGTAATCGAGGCGAGAGATAACCATGGCATGAACAAGGGTTTTGGCCGAGGAGGTAGAGAGAAAGGGGTGGATCAGAGCAATGTTATGGAGGGCGAATCGGCAGGATTTGGCAACAGAGTCAATGTAAGGTTTAAAAGAGAGGTGTGTGTCAAAGATGAAGCCCAAGCTACGGGCTTGGAGAACAGGGTGGATGGTGACTCCATTGATGCAGATGGGCAGGTTAGAGGGAGAGGAAGAGGAGGGAGGAAAAATGAGGACATCACTTTGGGCTAAACATTTCTGGGGGATGCGGGATCACCTCAGCCCACATAAACCCCATCCCTATGGCCATGGAACTGTGGGAAGAGAAATTTGTGAGGGATGTATCCACTACATCCCTAACTATAATTACACCCATATAATTATGCACTCCACTGGAAGTATTTCAAAAATGTTAAGATAGGGGGATCAGACCTCTCAGTCCTCTCAACTGTTCTCCAAAATCTCAGGTTTCACTTCTTTAAAAATGGTGCTGTTATGCTTGCTAACTACTTCATACAGATGCACAGCTGCCTGGGTTTGGAGAGTGTGAAACAATATCGTGGAGGTGTGAGCTGCCCCATTTGTTTCATTGGTGTTTGCTCATGTAGATGCCACTGGTGATACTATAAAATATTATTATGCGCTTACATATCAGCAAAGGGAAAAAGTATCATATCACAAACTCCTACTCTGGGTGATCCCACATTTTGGATAAGTACATCAGGTAACACATTTTGGATAACATATTGGTAGGAATTAAAGGGGCATCATGTCTTACAATAATTTGGGGGAAGAGTGAGCTAAAGAGTTTATGCTATATCATAAGTAGGGATGGGTGAACGCAGTTCGGATGTTTGGAGTTCGGACTGAACTCAGTCTGTTCGGACGTCCGAACCGACGGTATCAATAGCGTTATTTTTGAATGTTCGGCCAAGTTCAGCCAAACTGAACTCGGCTGAACCGAGCCATCGAACCCGAACTTGGGTTTCGAACTGAACGACCGAACGTCCAAACATCCGAACCGCATTCTGTTTGCTCATCCCTATTCATAAGCCCAGAAATGTTTGTATTAAGAAGAAATATTCCTCTTTAACTATACTTAGTGCCTGAAACTGAGCTGAGTTGTCTTTAGTATCAATGCACCAGGGACAAATTTGGTCCCATATGTTCCAATTGACTGTGCCTCTCAGACTAAAGAGATACATAATCATGGCTAATTCTGAGGTCTTCAACGAAGTCAGGAAAGCAAAGCAATATTTAATGAAAATTTGAAAGCACAAACCAATATATATGCATAAATTGGGAGCAGATTTGGATGGAATGAGGAAATCAGAACCACAACAAAGACAAATTCTCTTTTGTATTTTTTTCACGTAACAAAGCTGCGAGCAAAATATAATGAGATTTTTTTTATTTCAGTCAGTGGACTAATAGATCATCTTAAAGCTGATACCCTGCACTTTAATACTTTCTTTAATCAACACATTGACGACAAAAGATTATAACTGAATGTCGACTTCTCATTGCCTTTTTTGTGGTTGCCTTTATGTTAACTCCTGTGGAGGCTAAAAACTAATTATTTATATATTTTTAAAAATCTTTAATCTGTGGTTAAGAGTATTCATGAGGAAGTGAGATGTATTCAGGAAATTTTGGAACCCTCTAAAACTTCACAGGTTCAAAATAGAACTTTATGGAAGTGCTGTGATGGTCTGACTGCAACAACCTGATTTCATTAGATTATTCTTGCATGCTGATAGCATGAAAAATGAGCTTAAGAACAACTAATTCTAGGAATGGCTGCTACTCAGGTAGTCTTTGGTAGTGTTATGGTTTCTGTTGGAAATGGTCTGTAATGCCTAAGATAGGCAGAAAGAGAGAGACATCTGCATTAGTTTCCCTCATCCAACCAATGTCCCAAATGCCATATGCAGTCATTATTATTTAACATTTATATAGCACTTTCAGTGTTTATAATTCTTTGCAATCCGCACCTAGATTATAACCTCACAACAACCTTTAAGGTAGGTCATAATTATCTCCATCATATAGAGGTGGGGAACCACTTTGAAAGCTTCCACAAGCTCCAAGGGCCACACAGAAGTTGGGGCAGGGATGCTTAAGGGATGCACTCAAGGAAAGGAGGGTCCAAAGCATGCATCTGTGCCATAGAACTGCCCCCCTCTCCTTGTTTGCATGACCTCATCTCTGCTCCCTTCCCCTGAGCTCAGTTTTTCAGTGATTAGAGGTAAGAACTGGATCCAAGGGCCAGATCCAGGAAGTGGCAAGGGGCCACATAAAAACTTGCTGTAGGCAGCATTTTGCCCCTGGGCCTGAGTTTCCCCATCCCTGGTATAGATGGATAACCAAGGCTGAAGCATAGCAATTTATCCAAGGCCACTTATCAAGTTCATGGCAAAGACAGGAGTTGAACCATGGGCTTCCAGGTCAAAGTCCAACACCGTCTCCACTAGGCTACACTGACTATCAATGAGTTAGTTATTGGGACCCATCCCATGCCCGATATAAACACACGTGTGCACAACCGCACAGTTTGCATGGGCATAATAGGCCCTCTGCTGGGGGTGCATGCAGATTGCACACATATCCGGCTCTACAGGACATGAGGTTGGCCCTACTGAGGCTTAAGGGCTGATCCAAAATCTTCACACAAGCACGTGTGCAATTTGTGCGTGGTTTGTGTGTATGCTACATTCTCCATAAAGAAGATGTGCGTGCTTCACGTACACCACACAGGAGTTAGGATTGGCCCCAATGACTTTTTATACCTTTTCTAGCCATAAGCCATTCTGGCTCTTATGTTACATCAGAAGCCTCTTTATTTATTAATAGGAAGATCAAACTTTGATTATCCCTGTGATTCTCACTTTTCTGCTTCAACAGAAAAGTTCCTAATGGATAGTCACAAAACACTACCAATTTGTACTCTTTATAACTTAGCTTTTAACAAGTATTTTATGTATGAATCCTGAATTGTCATATTTTCCTTCTGATTTCTAGCTTAGGGCATTTTCAGGCAAGACACTCTCCACCCACTACCCACCCATCCACTATGCATGTTACAGGGCACCCATAGGGCAACACTGCAGCCCTGCAACATGTATAGTGGGTGGGTAGTGGGTGGAGTGTGTCTTGTCTGAAAATGCCCTCAGTTTGGGTTTTTTTGTTCTGAAATGAGTCTGCACTTCATGAATCATAGGAATGAAATACCAATGATGTGTGTACTTCATTTCAGAAATCTTTCCACATATGTCTCGCTTTAGTTTCCATTGCTTCTCAAATGGGAGATATTGGGTATTTTCAGTCGTTACGGGCCTCCCTCTTACCACAGTCAATCCCCTGTGGTGGAGGAGAGGCCCGTAACATCTAAAGGATTCCCACTAGATGTTCACTCCAGTGAACCTCCGGCGGGAATCATATTAACCACAATTCCGGAAGTGAGGCCGACTTCACCTCAATCATGGTTAGAGCACCCACGATCCGGGATCAGCAGAAAGTAACATCTGTTACCTTTCGCCGATCCCGGATCATGGTCCCAGCCACGATCCGGGATCTGGCGCAGCGGCCAGATTGGCCGCTGTGCCTGACCATCTCCTGGAGGGCAGGTGGCCAGGGGAGCATGGGAGGGGGTCTGTGCGACCGCATGTCGCACCGCACAGCCCCACCCCCTCCCTGATTCCTGAGCGGAATCAGGCCGGCACATCTATAGAACAGCCAGCCTGACTCCGGACCGGGATCCAAAACGGATCCCGGGCCGTGGTAAAAGGGAGGCGTGTCACACCTGAAAGTAGCCATTCTCACAGGGGAGAAGACAGTAATATATGCAAATGAAACCTTAGTTGGTTGCCTCCATTAGCATAATTTTGTTTTCACTTTGATGTTGGCATCCAAACTGATCCTCTGACAACATGGTATGTTGCACTCACACCAGATGCTGTCTAATGAATGAAGCTAAAATTCTTCCCTTGGATAACAGAAAGTAGTGATGGAAAAGCCTGTAGCTTATCTTGACCATCCCCTTGAAAATGCAGAATTGTTTCCTACTGAACATTTTTTGGCCCTCGTTTGCCCACAGCATGCCTAAATTTTAATACTCCACGTATGTAGATTGTAAGAAGGTTTAATAATCCTTCCAGCAACCACTTATAATTATATAACTAAGAAAACACTCTATTTAATATGAGTTAGGGTTGAAAGTATGCACACACTCCCTTTCATCAAATGCCAGCATGAAAGGAAATGAAAAAAGCAACAGCACAATACAGCATTTCTGCAAAAAAAAAAATTAACAACAAAATATTCTGCATGTAAACACTTTTCAACAGCGCTTTCAGAAATGCAAGGCCTGTCTAACAACTCTAGGTACTCCAGTTGCTATTCTTACTCATAGACCATTCTCACTCCAGAGGAGTAACTGGTTTTAATGGGGCTCCCCCAGGACTAAGTGCATTTTCACACAAGACACTCTCCACCCACTATACATGTTGCAGTGCTGCAGTGTTGCCCTATGGGTTCCCTGTAGCATGTATAGTGGGTCGGTGGTGGGTGGGTAGTGGATGTAGAGTGTGTCATGTGAAAATGCCCTAATTGGTTTGATGATCACATGGCCTTGCATCCTCTGTTGCTTGAAGTGCATTGAGGATGACCTGGGTGACAGCAGTCATGATGACTCGTACAGTTACCTGGTCAGGAACAGGACCCAGGAAGAAACAGCCTAGTAGCTTCAGGAGATGGAAAATGGCAAGTACTGGATGGGATTCAGGAGGAACCAAACAGAGCTCTCCTTCCATTGGCTGGCTGCCTGCCAATCAGGCAAGGACATGAACAGGGATTGGATGAGTTATCTGTCAATCAGAAGTAAAGGGGTGGGAGCAGGGAATTATCACACAGTCACATAATAATTTTCACTATTTTACAACTGTTTTTCTAACTAAAGTGACTTTTTCTCCCAAAGTAAATATATATATATAGCTATCTAGACTTTATTCTATCCCTGAAGTTTGGTTTGGTATATTTAAGGACCTTGGGGGTGATACCAAAGCCCTGAAAATGCGAGATATGTGTATATAGTGCACGTGCACGCAGCTTGCACACAGCCTAACAGAGCTATGCACGTTTTCCACACAAGGGTTGCACACAAAATACACGCATATGACTTGAGTGGTGCATGAGGTTTGGGACCGATCCCCTTGCTGATAGCTGGTTTTGATTTTTAAATCTCTAAACTTGGTTAAACAAAATATCCAGTCCTGAAAATTCACAGTGAAATTATAAATGAATGGATAGATGTGCACATACACATTTTATACAGGAAATTCAAGTTTCTCTCAAGGATTAAAACAATTTAATGCTTCTCAATGCCTTTCATTGTTCAAAATTTGCTAAGAAACCTTTCCCCACTTTATCTAGAAATCTGTTAGTTATCATACTCTGCTGGCTGCTACATGCACAGCTATAATTAACACTGATAGTGGAAAACCGAAATAATTCCTCACCTCTAGCAGGAATAGAAGGAAGTCAACTTTTGTACTGTAAATTGACAGAGAATCCATTTAAATATAAATCCCCACTGACTTATAAGCATCCCACATGCACCTCCAGGGGGGAAAAACTGCCTTAACAGATCAGCAGATGATTAAATTGGGCTATGAATTGCACTGTACTGATCTTTTGTTTCTAGGATGTTAATTCATAAATGGAAAAGAGTTCAGTGATTTCATCCTAATTCTCATTTGTCCATAACATGTCCAAAGCCACTAGATAATTTGCCATGACCGACACCCTTCACCTGAGAGAAAATAAAAAAACTAGTATACAGGTGATAGTGTAGGTGCAATAAGGGTGAATTCATTTAGGGCATGGGCCACAAAATGCTGGGTCAGAACAGAAGGATAATGCTTAGGCTTCCTGAATGGCATTTAGTTCAATCTGGCGGGGGTGGTCAATGCCTCCCTTCAGGAGGGCAGAGTGCCAAGCTGCCTCAAGGAGACAGTGGTGTGGCCTCTGCTCAAGAAACCATCAGTCGACATTGATTCTCTTGCCAGTTACTAGCCTGTCTCTAATCTTTCCTTTTTAGGGTAGGTTATTAAATGGGTTGTGGCTCGGTGGCTACAGGAGCATCTAGACCGCATCTCTTTTCTGGACCCCTCGCAGTCTGACTTTCATCCGGGTTATGGCACTGAGACAGCACTTGTGACTTGGTTGATGATCTCCACTGTGAACTGGATCAGGGTTGATAGATCCTTCCGATTCTGTTAGTTCTGTCGACTGCCTTTGATGCCATTGATCGCAAGATGTTGGTGACTCATTTGTGAGATCGAGCTGGGTTGGGCGGGACTGTTCTTGAATGGTTCCATTCCTTCCTGGTCAGGAGAACTCAGCGAGTGGTGTTGGAGGAATGTTTGTGGATTCCCACAAGGTTCTATTCTATCCCCTCTCTTGTTCAACGTGTATATGCAGCCGCTCGGTGAGATCGCAAGAAGGTTTGATGTTCGGTGTCATCAATATGCTGATGACACCCAACTCTACCTCTTTTTTTCATTGGACCCAGGCCTGGAGGTCTCAGTGCTCACTCTGAGACTGGTGTCTGTGGGGGTCTGGCAGAGGGTGAGCGCCATCTGAAGCTGAATCCTGACAAGACAGAGGTGATGCTAGTGGGGAGGACGGTGGGGTTGACATCCCCCATCATTGATGGGGTTTGCCCCCCACTGGTGCCTCAGATTCATAGTCTTGGATTGCTCCTCAACTCTCAGCTCTGCCTGGATGCCCAAGTGGGGGCTGTGGTGAGGAGCGCATTCATCCAGTTACATCTAGTGCAGCGACTTTCGACATATATCTCAGACTCCAACCTAGCCACTATCATCCATGCCTTCATCACCTCAAGATTAGACTATTGTAACACGCTCTACGTGGGGCTACCCACGGTGACTGTTCAGAGGCTATAGCTGGTGCAGAACGTGGTATCCCACCTCCTAATGGGGACGGGTCACCATGAGCACATTACACCAGTGCTCTGTTCTTTGCACTGGCTGCCTATTTTCTTCTGGACCCAACTTAAGATGTTGGTGCTTACCTTTACCTATAAAGCCCTATACGGCCTGGTTGCTGCCTATCTGTGGGACCGCCTCACTCCACGGCCTTTGGATCAACCCGTGTGGTCAAGCGGGAGTGCCTTTATTGAAGTTCCCTGAGTATATTGGGGGGTGACTTGGAGAGGGCATTCTCGGTGGCTGCAGCAAGGCTGTAGAACTTCCTCCTGGCAGAGGTCCATGTGGCTCAGGACCTCGCCTTCCTTAGATGGCAATGCAAGACATGGCTGTTCTGCCTGGCGTTTGGCGAGGGGGATGGGTAAGGGGTGGGGGGTTGAGGATTGGGGGTGGGCTTTTTATTTTTAGTGCTTCACTGTATGGTTTTATTGTATATTTATTTTATTGTATTGTTTTATTTTATATGTTTAATTTTTTTATATTGTTAGCTTCTCCAAGCTGATATTGGCAGAAGGGGTGGGGTATAAGTATGTAAAATAAATAAATAAATAAATGTGCACAAGTTTTGCACTGAAACAAACACCCTTTCCCTGCATTTAAAGGGGCTTTGCTTACACATTCTACATTCCCTCCAACATTTGATACAGAAAATCATATTGGACATTCCGAGAGGCCACCTTACTCCCATAAAAAAGAAAAAAAGAAGTAAGAAAAAAATACTTGCAGATGCTGCAAAGTCTCTGGGTGCTTCCCCACATTACTGTCTGTGCACAATTTGCTTCCGGGAAAGAATCTGGGAGGCAAAGCATGAGCAGGGTTTGTAGTGTGGGATTACCTCCACTTCCCCGCAGACATGCATTTTTGCTGGCAATCCTGTGGAAGATTTCAGAGCTGGATTTCCTTTCTCTGCAATCCCCCACAGGTTCTCCAGCAAAAATGAATGGGGGGAGGGAGGGAGGAGGGTTTCCCATATTACAAACCCTGCACATGTTTTGCCCCTTGGATTCTTTCCTGGAGGCAAATCGTGCATGAACAGTAACATGGGAAAGCACCTTCTGACTTTTTGCACACTTTCTCAACCGCATCTCGCACTGAATTTGGATATCAGCGTGCATACTTTTCCAAAGATGTCTTGCACTGGTCACTGCTACCGATGTGGGGTTCACTGCCTTAGGCTCGCCACTGTGACCGAGATTTGGGGTTCCCCTCTCTATGACAGTCCCCCAAAGCACCACTGGACCAGGCATGACTCAGTTACCCTGCTTACAGCAATCACTGAGCACCACTCTTCCCAGAGTGTGCCAAACTGTAAAGGGTAAATGAAATGCTTGTTGCCTGTATCTGAGGGTCCACAGTCATCAGAAAAGTAAAAGACATTAGGCCCATCTTGGTGGTAGACGAAGTTCCCAGTCAGCACAGTGCCGGTAACCACACAGATACACGCTTTATAATGAGAAAGGTTTACATAAGAATTAAGACAGATAATACTGGTTCCGAGTAAATACAGAAGATGCATCATGAAATGAAATCTAAAGAGTGCGTAATGCTAGAAAACAACTTCGAAAATTTAGAAAACTTAGAAACTGTGCAACTTCCACCCTTTTCACACGAGATGCCCCCACCATGTAGTTTCGCTGCATGGAGATGAGTGGAGGCGTCTGTGTAAATGTCTTGGGGGATGGGTGGGCATGCATGTGCGCTCTTGCACTACACCCACCTCCACCCATCACCCAGCGACGGAGCAATGGGCTCCAGTGCCCAATGTTCCATGGGTGGAGAGAATGCAGATAGGCTGATTCAGATGCAGTGGCAGCTTCTTCTCAGGAACTGTATCTCCTTCAGATGCGCAAGCCCCTTAAATATTCATGTTGGTTCTTTATTCCTCTTCCCACCTTTCCCTTGGTACCTGACTGAGGTTACATAGGCTGCTTGGATGTGTTTTCGGGCCAAACCCCTTTGTCTTGATTAAGTTTCCTGTTCCAGTTTCTAAACTTTTGCTATGACTTTCATTCTGGATCATACAATCAATTATTCACATCATATAATTAACACCATGTTGTTCTATACATTACACTGAGCATTTAGACAGCAAACACTCCCAGGTTACAATAATTGATTTTATAATATTTTAGTACTGAGAACCGATGTACTAATGACACATCAGTTATACATAACCCCCATGACGGCACGTGTTCATGAAAACTTGTAATAGTCCACTAACTAACTTTGGGACTAAGCTGGAAAAAGAATGTCTCTGTGAGAGCCTCTATGTACACGTATTTGTGTGCGCAGAACCGATGGTTCAGTAATCAAACAAGACAATATCCCACTGCAGTTTGGGTTCACTCTGTGCAGCCCCCACTGAGCTCCCACTCAAATGTTTAGCATGTCCAGCCTAGTAAATGGGTAGCCCACTATGTGTATTTCATGAGCTTATGGGCAGCCCCCACTGGCAATGCCAGTGAGAGCAGAGAGAGGCGCAGGAAGCAGTTGCTTCTCAGATGCTGTGTGTATATATATATATATATATATATATATATATATATATATATATATATTAATGAGCTTGATTGCTATCATCCTCTAGGGATGGGCAAATACATCGCGGTTTGGGTTCGGCCATTCGGTTTGGTCCGGTTCGGTTTGCCAATTCGGTTCGGTCGTTTGGGCCAATCACCGCGTTCAGGTTCTGTTGTTCGGTTGAGCCGCCGCGTTCAGGTTCAGCCATTCAGTTTCGGCCGAAACCGCATGGTTGCATGATTGCGTGATTGGGTCGGAAGCCAGAAACAGGAAGTTCGAAAGCGTGCGACCTTGTGTGTGAGAGTGTGTGTGTGTGCTGTGGCTGGCTGGTGTGTGTTTGGGTTGGCTGGTGTGTGTTTGATGGTTGGCTGGTTGGGTGCTTGCTTTAGACTGTGTGGTGGGTGTGTATTTGAAAGAAAAAAAATGGGTTGGTGCTGGAGGTCACCCGCTCGGGCTCATCAGCTGCTGCTGCTGCAAGATTTGTAAAGTTAATTTGTTTATTGTTCTATAGAACAATATAGCAGGTTGCAGCCTTGCACAAAAGGTTCCTCAAGCTGGCTCCGCACATTAACAACTCTCAGGATCTGAAACTATATTGTTCTATAGAATACTATCCCTTAAAGCAAGCTCACTGGTATGCGGGTGGGTGGGGTGGTGGTGGGCACTGGCAGTCAGACACAAACAGTGGGCATCAGTGGGTGACTGCTGGCAGTGGATGTCTTCCACAGAGAGATACAGGGTGTGTGTGTGGGACTCTTCCTGTAGTCAGGCACAAGCCAAAGGAAGCACCCACACAAACAAATGTCAGGCTTCCAGCCTGCCAGCCATCCCTACCAAGGGTCCCCTGGAAGAGCAGCATTTCTTTGGACGTGCTGTGCCAGAAGCCAGGCTATACTATTAGTCCAAAAAAGGGGAGGATTTGCCAGTGCCAGCATCCCTCCTCCTAGCAGGGGTCTCTCTCCCTCCAGTAGCCACCCTCCCTACCCAAGGGTAGGGTTTGCACATGTCAGCCAGGGACCCCAAGGAGAGAGAAATGGAGGCATCATCATAAATCATCAAACTCAACATGGCTAAAACTGAACTCCTTATCTTCCCCCCTCATCCTTCCTCTCCTTCCTCACTGTCAATAACTATTGATGGAGTCACCATCCTGCCTGTCCCCCAAGCCCGTAGCCTAGGCTTCATCTTTGACTCAGCCCTTTCTTTTAAACCCTACATTGACTCTGTTGCTAAATCCTGTCGCTTCTCCCTCCATAACATTGCTAAGATTCGCCCTTTTCTCTCTGTCTCGTCTGCCAAAACTCTTGTTCATGCTCTGGTCATCTCTCGCCTCGATTACTGTAACCTCCTTCTCACTGGCCTTCCCCGGTCTCACCTTTCTCCCCTCATCTCTGTCCAAAACTCTGCTGCCAGGGTCATCTACCTCGCCAGTCGCTTCGACCATGTGCAGCCCCTCCTCTCTTCGCTTCACTGGCTTCCCCTTCCTGAACGAATCCTGCACAAGCTCCTAGTCTTCACCTATAAAGCTCTTCACAACCTTGCTCCCCCCTACCTCTCTGCACTTATCGCCCTCCATACTCCAGCCCGTGCACTTCGCTCCTCCTCTGTCCCTTCTCTCACCCTTCCACGCCTTCCCTGCTCCCCTAAGCGCCTTCGTCCCTTCTCACTTGCTGCCCCCCATGCCTGGAACTCCCTCCCTGTCCACATCCGCCTTGCCCCCTCCCTTCATACCTTCAAATCTCTCCTTAAAACTCACCTCTTTCGCTCTGCTCTGTCTGACTCTTTATCCTGCTGAGCCACTATTCCTATACCTACGATCGGTTTACCCTTATCCTTGCAACATGGACCTGCCTGCTGTCATTCTCATCGTAACCAAGCCAAGTACGTGCACTTGAGACCTCGCATCTTCATGAATGTTAGACCCCTTGTCTCTCCCTCTGTTCCCCTTCCTAAGTCTCTCCCCCAGCTCCTGTCTCTCAGATTGTAAGCCCTAGGGGCACGGACCGTGTCTATTTTATTACTTTGTAAAGTGCCAGGTACACTGCTGGCGCTATATAAATGTTTGTTAATAATAATAATAATAAATGCATTATATTATGTGGTGTTGTTTTGTGTTCTGCTTTCAGAGAGGGTGCTGATGAAGGTGGCCCTGCCACTTCTGCCCGGACCAGGGCCAGAAGTTGGCAGAGGTTGGAGCCGGCGGTGAGAGACACCGCAAGTCCAGAGGTGGTGATGGAGGAGGTTGGCTCTTCAGTGCCAGAGGAGCAAGAGCAGGATGCCACTGCTGCTCCCAGGTTTGTAAAGTTTATTTTTGTTTATTGTTCCCCAGAACTTTGAGGACAAGAAGAATATTATCCTTTAGAGCGAGCACACTGGCATGCGGGTGGGTGGGTGGGGTGGTGGTGGGCACTGGCAGTCAGGCACAAACAGTGGGCATCAGCGGGTGACTGGCAGTGGATGTCTGCCACAGAGAGAGAGAGGGTGTGTGGGGCTCGGCTCTTCCAGAAGTCAGGCACGAGCCGAAGGAAGCACCCACTGAAACATGTGCCAGGCTGCCATCCATCCCTAGCAAGGGTCTCCCTCCCTCCATTTCCCCTCCCTAGACACGAGCATCCACTGGAAGGGCAGGATTTGCACGTGCCAGTCAGCCAGGGTCACCGCCTCCCATTGCCATCCCTAGCACCCCAAGGGAGGACTAGAGGGCGAGGCATCATCATCATAAATGCATGATATTACTTATGTGCTGTTTATGTGTTCCTGTTTCAGAGAGGGTGAGGACTCAGAGGACTCCAGTGCTGGTGCTGGTGCTGATGCCAGTGCCAGCACCATCACATGCAGGACGTGAAGGCGGAGGTCACCAGTGCCACCCCCAGACAGCAGGCAACAGCATTCACAGTCTGATGTCTTCCATTATTATGAGAAGGAGGGGCGGCGATACACCATCTGCAAGGTAAGGCACAGGGACTGTAACAAAAGGGAATGGATGGCCCTATGACCAGTTAGGAACGGAAGTCCCCTGCAGAAAGATTGGCCACCCACCCGCCCTCTTGTGGAGACAGAATGCAGGCAGGGCTTGACAGACCATTGGTCTGACAAAGTATGGCACTTCTTATGTTCCTATTTTTTTTATGTTCTTTAGACATGCTCCAAAATATTTAAAAGGGCCAGAGAGGGGACCACATCAGGGCTCATTGCCCATGTTGAAAAAAAACATGGGATAAAAGTGAGGCGGCCACAGGACTCTGGCGTGGTGCCCAGGGAACATCAGAGACTCCATAAGAGATGCAGTCAAAGGCCTTCCCCTTCCCCCTCCTCAATCTCTGTGGAGGAATCTGAGGAGTCCCCTAGACTAAAGGCCTTTATGGCCCAATTTGAGAGGCCCAACAGGGCCTTTATGGAGACTGTAAAGGCGATGGAGGGCCAGGTGGCCTGATACAAGCAGGTGGAGGTACAGGAATGCCAGGTAAAGACGTATTCCCATTACCTCCAGACAAAATTGACAGTGTCACGTTCCATCACAAATTGTGGTGAAGTGGCAGGAGGCCATGTCAGGGGCCGTAGATTTTGCCACTGCAAGGGGCTACAAAATGCAAGAGGATGTGGCCGCCGTACGGCCAACGAACCTGTTCTGCCTTTCCCCCATGTTCCAGGGGACAGGCCCACATAGATCTTTGTTAAGTCTCCTTTGTTTTTTACATATATAAATGTTCTGTTCTCCTTTTATAAAGCTGTTTGTTGTTGTTTTTCACCATGCTTTTATTAAAGTTATATTTCTTCTTGTTATGAGCTTTGTTTCTCCTTTCCAATCTTTTATCCCTCTGTGCTGAAGTTCTGGCTGGCAGGTGGCAGAATCTCATACAGGTTGTCGATCCCTACTAGCAGCATCTGGCTGGCATGACATGTAGCATAGTAAAGGAACCCAAAGATGTGCCAGGCAGCAGCAGGGCCTCTCAACTTGCAGACAGCCCATCAGGAGGGGCAGAGCTTGTGTCTGTGTGGGTGTGCCAGACAGAAAGAGAGACAGGCTTCTTGACAGCAGTCATGGGCAGGCAGCTTGAGCTGGATACAACTCTCCCCTTCCACCCTCTTCTCTCCATCTTTCTAGTGGGGAGCCTCTCTCTCTCTCTGAACATATAGTGCAGGTGACAGCATGGTTGAGGTCATGTCTTTCTCTCCTTCTCGCACTGGGGAGACTTTCTCTCTGTTTGTTATTTATCTCTCTCTATCTCGCTTTCACCATGAACAGCAGGTTGCTAACTCGTAAAGAAAAGGTGGGATGACAGCGCCCCATGAGTGGAATGAGAGGGCACAAGGACCCTGAGGGTGGGTCCTGGCCTTCGGCTAGAGTGGCAGGCAACTTACAGATATTGGCCACAGCCCTCCCTGCCAGTAACATAGGTCCCAGAACCCTGATGGTGGGTCCTGGGGCTGGAGTGGCTGTTTCTTTTTTTATATCTATCTATCTCTACACTAAATCTAACTGCTATTAACTATTCTAAAACCTATTGAACTAATGAAATATCCTAATAATTAACTACAAAGGCCTTGTCCTACAAACATACTGCATCTCTATCTATCTCTATAACTAAGCTATAACTACTATGTATAGCTATCTAGTAAGTATCTATCTAATAACTATCTATATATATATATATACACAATATAACACAGGGGGAAACACAAAGAACACAGGGAGGGGTACAAAATTGAAATGAAAATCAATCTAATAATAATCCTACTCTAAATAAATCCAAAACTTAAAACAGAGGAACAGAATCAGGGATGGAAAAGAGGGAGAGGGAAAGGATTCAATGGAGGCGAGGGGGGGGGGAGGAAGGAAGATTGAACACAGGGAACACAGGGAGGGGTAAAACCAAAAAATAACACCTACATCTATCTAATATAATCTAAATAAATGATAATATGGAGGTAAATGTGTTGGATGGGTGAAATAAGAGGAGGATGGCAATGGATTAGGAATAGGAAGGAACAAGAACTGCTGGGAAAAGGAGCCTTCTGAAACGCCTGCTGTTCAGGAACAGTGACTAGCTTAAAAGGTGTTGGGAAGGGGGGGGAAGCAATCTGTTTTGTTTCTTGCTGCACCCGCCTCACCGCAAGCCCCATTGGTTCCATGCAGCCTAGCCCGTGGCCAATCGCAGACTGCGAAGCCAGTGATCTGAGGCGAAAAGGGATGGTGATTGGGCAGGCTGACTGCTACTCCAAGCCTCTCCACCCCTGGTGCCTGAAAGTCTGCTCCTCAGCTGACTCCCCCTCCCTGTCATGTTTTGACTTCCAGTGACACGTTTTTGCCACCCGAACTCACCTGAACGTGATCCAAACTGACCAAACTGTTCGGTCATTTTGACGTTCGGAATTGAGTTTGGTTCGGTCAGTTCATGTTCGGGTTCGGTTCTATGAACAGGCCGAGTTCAGGCCGAACTCCGAAATTCTGAACTGCGTTCGCCCATTCCTATCATCCTCCATTAAGCTTTTTTTAGTATAGCAACTCCCCTGGATTGTCATTAGGTTGAGGAGATATGATGTTACTGTTTTATCCATTTCTACTTATCACTAATAAAGGGATTTTCATGTAATTGTATTTGACTGAGAGTTAGAGATGCTATACTCTTCGCTCCATTAGGGCAAGATCTGGATAGGGTCAAGTTGTAAATAATTCTGTGCAAATGTGGATTAGTTTGTGAACAGATTGATTGATATTTTAATCTGTACACTCTAGTCGATATTTTAATGTTTGTACAGACTGCATCATGTGCAGTCTACTGGATATTTTATGTATGCATAGTATATTTGATAACCTTTTGTTGAGGTGTATTTTTTTATTATTTTAATTTTGAGTTTAAAAATTGTTTGGTTAATATTTAATCCTTGTTATAACCATTGGTTAAGACAATAAAGAATTATTTATGTATTTATTATGCATTAAAAAATTATGCCGCCCCCCCCTCCTGCCTCAGGCATCTCGGGGTGGCTCACAGCATATTAAAACATTTAAAAACATTAAAACATACAGTAATAATTCAATTAAAAAACAATATAAAACCCCATCCCCCCTACCCTACCCTACCCTAATCCAATCCACCCACCCCATCTCCCTCGGGAAAGGCCTGGTGGAATAACCAGGTATTACATTGTCTGCGGAAAGAGGGGAGGCCGGCAGCCAAGCGGATCTATGGAGGGAGGGCGTTCCACAGCCGCGGCTCAGCCACGGAGAATGCCCTCCTCATATTGGACAACCAGGAAACCCAGGGGACCTTGAGGAGGGCACCCCCAGTCAATCGCAGAGACCGCTCCAGGACCCGGAGGGTGAGGCAGTCCTGCAGATAGGCTTTGGCCCAAGCTGTTTGGGGCTTTAACGGTCAGCACCAACACCTTGAATTAGGCCTAGAAACCTACTGACAGCCAGTGCAGAAAGCAAAGCACCAGTGTGATATGCTCGCATTGGCCCATCCCCGTCAAGAGACGGACCACCACATTCTGCACCAGCTGCAGCTTCTGAACCAACACCAAGGGTAGCTCCACATAAAGCGCGTTGCAGTAATCCAGTCTCGAGGTAATAAAAGCATGGATGACTGTGGCCACCAGATTCGAGTCAGAGACATATAGCCTAAGCCAACGCACCAGGTGTAACCAACAAAATTCTCCCTTCACCACAGCTGCCACCTGGGCATCCAGGCAGAGCTGCTGGCCTAGGAGCACCCCCAGACTCCGGACCTGAGAAACCAGGGGAGGGAAGACCCCATCAATGATGGGGGCCACCACTCCCTCAGCCCTCCCCACAACCATCACCTCCATCTTGTCAGGATTAAGCCTCAGGCAGCTTGCCCTCATCCAATCCCCCACAGCAGACAAACACCGGGTAAGCACCAAGAATGCCGGGCCTGAGTCGGAGGAAAATGAGATATAGCTGGGTGTCATCAGCATATTGATGACATCTCACTCCATACTCCTTAACAACCTCTCCCAGAGGTTGCATATACACATTGAGGAAGAGAGGGGATAAGATGGAACCCAGGTACTCCACATGTGAAGCCCCAGAGAGAAGATGAAAAATCACCCAGGATCACATGTTGGGTTCTCCCAACCAGGAAAAAGTGGAACCAATCAAGAACAGTCCCGCCAATCCCTGCCTGGTCCCACAGCAGAGTCACCAACAACTCATGATCAATGGTATCAAATGCAGCTGAGAGATCTAATAGGATCATCAGGGTCGAACAACCCCGGTCCAACTCATGGGAGAGGTCATCGGCCAAGGCCACAAGCACAGTTTCCGTGCCATAACCTGAAAGAAAGCCCAACTGCGAGGGATCGAGAAAGTTAACCCGGTCCAAATGCCTCTGAAGCTGCTGAGCCACCACCCATTCAATAACCTTCCCTAAAAAGGGAAGGTTAGAGACTGGCCAATAACTGGAAGGGCGTCAACATCCAAAGATAATTTCTTGAGCAGGGGCCGCACCACCGCCTCTTTGAGACAACATGGCACCCCGCCCTCCCCAAGGGAGGCATTGACTATCCCTGCCAGCAACAGCCCCAATGTCTCCTGGCTAGCCTTAACCAGCCAGGATGGGCAAGGATCTACTTCACAATAGGTGGTTCGAACAGTCCCAAGAGCATCCCCCGCATCTGAGGGCGACACTGCCTGAAACTCACACCACAAAACAGGACAAGAAGGGGTTTCTATTGCCTCTGACACGTTCCCTGCTGAAAATGTCACATCAAAACTGTGGTGAATTTGAGTGATTTTATCTGCAAAAAAGTCCGCAAACAAATCACAGTGAGCATTCGATGGTTCTACGTCTAGGTGGAGGGAGGCCGGACTGACCAGCCCCCTCACCACCTAGAACAGCTCAGCTGGGTGGGACATAGCAGATGTAATGAGGGCAGCAAAGAAAACCTTCTTTGTTGTCCGCACCGCAACGGCATAGGTACGTAAACAAACTCTATGCCGTAACCGGTCAACTTCAGTACGCAAATGACACCACCATCGCTCTAACCACCGCCCTTCCTACTTCATCCACCACAGCTCCCCGGTAAACCATGGGGAGCTGCAGTGTCAGCAATTCGGGAGGGGATGCCTGGGAGCCACACAGTTGATGGCCTTCGTGAGCATGGTATTCCACCTGGACACGAGGTCATCGAGTGAGCAACCATCAACGTCAGAGGAAACATCCCCTAGAGCTATCTGGAACCTTTAGGTTCCATAAGCCGGGGGTGAACCAACCTAACTGGTTTCACACCCTCCTGGGGGCTGACGTGTCATGATATCTGCCTGGAGGAGATAATGTTCCGTCCACAATAAGGGCACTGTTGTGACTCTATGATGCGGGCAGATCTGTATGTGCGGAGGCACTGCACGCAACCTAATTGATGAGACACAGACATGTGGGAGCACATTAGTCTACATTAGCCTGCATTCACCTGCACAACAGGCTCCACATTCTTTGAGATCCCACTGTAAGTAGGTGCTACGTGTTAGGTGAGAGGTGAGTTGGGAGGGTGATTTGGGAGGGAGGGAGTGGAGTGAATGTATCGAGGGCGGGAGTTCTAGGCATGAGGGGCAGCAAGGGAGAAGGAACGAAGACATTTAGAGGAGCAAGGGGTTTGCGAACAGGTGAGGGTGGGTGCAGAGGAGGAGAAAAAAATCCTGGATAGGAGCATGGCAGCAAGAGCAGAGAGAGATGGGGAAGCAACGCCATAAAGAGCCTTGAAGGTGAAGACCAGGAGGTTGTGCTGAATGCATTCCCATAGAGGGAGCCAGTGCGGGGTGGAGAGGAGGGGATGTACATGGTTAAAGCTATTGGCAAGGTAGATGATTCTCCCTTAGGAAATGTAAAACTGTTGAGTCTTTCCCTTGGGTTGGGTTCTTTTTGCAAACTGCTTTCCTGCCTCCCCATGTGAGAGTTCTGCTCCCGTACCTGCCCCACATGTTGTGTGGACTGAGCTCCCAGTTTGTGAGAAGTCCTCTACAATCTTTAATAAGTCCATGGATGGAAATAGGATTCAAGAAAAAAAATAAATTCAATGGGAGTTCAATTCAAGTCATTCAGTTGCCTTAGACTTGCCTTTGACCACACAATCTTGAATCTTCAAACAGGCCTCTCCGGAAGATCCTGGAGACAGAATGCCACATGGAGGCCACTTATTCCATCCTCAACTATATTCAAACCCACATTCTATTCACATTGTGGGCACTCTTTTGATGAGGTCCAGAGCATATTGCCCTTTTTTCCCTCCCTTCTTGGTTGTCCTGTTCTCAAACCATTTACTCCAGAGTAGTCCCATTGAAGCCAATTAAATTATACTTTAAGAATTTGAATGGAATTTAGTGATCAAAATATCTTAAGAACTGGATCTCTTCTGAATAAAATTTAAAAAGCATCTGTTTTACAGGAATTTGGCAAGTCTGTAACCTGCATGGGAAAGCTGTTGTAGACTTACATATGGCCCAGAAAGCCATGGGCAAAAATTCTGAGAAGAAATTATCAGCATGGCTTATCTCAAAATGAGTTTTCAACATGACTAAGATACTTATTTTGAAAATTGGCCTCAGAGGAAAATCATAAAGTGATTTTCATAAGGTGTAGTTCCAGCTGGAGGACTGGAGAAGAGCAAACATAGTGCCTATGTTTAAAAAGAAAAAAAGAAAGACTCAGAGAATTTTGGACCACTTGGCCTGACTTCAACACTTGGGAAGATTCTAGAGTAAATCATAAAACAAATAATTGTAAACACCTAGAGGAAAATGCCTGATTACCAGTAGCTAACATCTATTTCTTAAGAACAAATCATGCTAGACCAACCTTGTTTCCTTCTTTGACAGTTACCCCAGAGCTGTGCTTGCTCTGGGGCAGCCGTGTTGGTGGCATTCCAGAACATCCTGGACCACTTCCAGCAGAGCAGGTTGGCAAAACCTGTGGCACCAGCCCAGAGTGGAGCTACTGTTTGCCCAGTGTGCTATAGCTCCACTCCCAGCTGGCCATTGCCCCAGCAACAATACAGATTTGCGGCCACCAGCTTAGAACATCGGGTGATCATCTGCAACTCTATGGTGTGTGTGTGTGTGTGTGTGTGTGTGTGACCATGCATGTGAACCACAGCCACAAGAAGCTGCTGGGTCCATCTAAAGTGGGTCCATTCCAGGTGGGACTGGAAGAGGGCAGAAGAGGGGTTGGACCTCCAGAGCAGCTCATGGGGCGGGCTGCCTCCGCATCCATCTAAAAACACCCATTGTGATGCTGCTGCAAAAAATGCCAAAGCCATCTGGTTTTTTTTCTGTATACACAGTAGGGATGGGCGAACAGAACCGAGTTCGGAAATTTGTAGGGATGGGCGAACGCTGTTCGGAAGTTCAGAGTTCGGCCCGAACTCGGCCTGTTCAGACGACTGAACCGAACTTCTGAACATGAACTGGCCGAACCGAACTCAATCCGAATGTCGAAATGACTGAACAGTTCAGTCAGTTCGGATCGCGTTCGGTTGAGTTCGGGTGTCAAAAAAAGGTTCTCTGTAAGGTCAAACGTGACAGGGAGGGGTAGTACTAGTCACTGAGGAGCAGACTTCCAGGCACCAGGGGTGGAGAGGCTTGCAAGAAATGAAACTATCTGCCT
>QEPC01006381.1:982907-1003093 GCA_003113815.1 Sphenodon punctatus
TGGGGGTTCGTTTGACCACGCTTCCCGGGACCTTCCCCCGGCTAGCCCGGGAAGCGTGGTTGAAACTGGCCCCATGTGGGTATTGAGCGTGATGAACATCTGGCGCGTGCCGTTCAGACGTTCAGGGCCCTTTGGCCCCACGGGGGGGTTCAGCGTGGTTCAGTATGGTTCAGCGTGATCTCGTAGCGTCTGAAATCACCCTAAGTTATCAACTGAACCCAAGGAGAGTATGACAAGTTGCCATCCTATTTAACCACTGGGGCGAGGCCATCGGCTTGCCACACAATTTTAATTGAATCCCATACTGTGGGAAAGGTGACAAACCAGTTCTTGTATGCCAGTCTGAGGTTCTGGGGAAAATTCCTTCCTGACCCAAAATAGTGACCAGCTTGGACCCACAGAACTTTATGGGGGCAGGTGGGTGGGTGCTTGTGCGTCCTCCAAGTTCCCCCCACACCTAAGGCAATGCTGGGGTTTGCTGCCCTGCTTAACAAGCTGCCCAAGGAAGTCTCATCTTGTGGGGATATCTTTGAGCCATAAATGGGGGGGGGAGGGGTTTACCAAGTAACCACCGAATCAAAACATGCCTGCCCTAGCAACAACAGTGAGGGTCCCTTTTCCCCCAAGGAAGAGGGAGAGGAAACTTTGCAAACAAAAAAAGAAAAATATTCTACCCTTTTCCTCACTATATCCACACCCTCCAATAATTTTGTCAAATTATTCTCCAATTTTATTTTGAAAAATATCAGGGTTTTGAAGGGAAAAAAATATCTCTAACTTAAATGTCAGCTGAACTGTTGTCCATGAAATGCTGAGCATTCTTTGGCTGCTGAAATTAGACAAGATCTGTTTAGTGTAGACTGTGATTGCAGAGAAATCATCTTCTGTAGTTAAACACCTAGCATCCTTAAATATTGTGGTGCCTCCTTAGCCAGTATCAATGTGGCAATATTGATATATACCATAAAAAGAGGGTGTGTTTAGACATAACATCAACAGATGTCTGAATGTGTGTTTTGACCTTGATATAAACACTGTTTTGGTCCTGTGTTCACCATGTGGCGCTGCTTAGACACACAACCCATTCTGAGGAAAATTGGTGTTTTACTTGATACCTGATCTCAGCGTGCAAGCACTGCCACCTCGTTCCTTGTGATGTACCTGCTAACACAAACAACCACAAGGGAAAACAACATGAACCACAATAGCAGAAAAACAAGAAATCATTAAAAAAGCTACTGCATACTGTAGCTAGGAAATTTAGGTCTGAAAAATTCTGAAAAGTAGACCCATTTCAACCTTTGAATTGCTAAAAGACAGGTCAGTTTTAAATGGTCAGTTTTTGGTTCTATGCTGAAAGATGTTTATTAAACAGGTTCTTTCTTATCTATTTGTTGGCTGTACACCTGGAAAACCCTGTTTTCTTGGTTCCTATGTTAAAATAGTGGGTGTTTTGTTAAGTGGGTAATGGTATGGTAAAAGAAGCCGTAGCCTTTAAACCAGGTGACAATAGACATATTGTTTGCTGTGTTTGCTGAAAGCAATACTGGATCAAATGGAGTGCCCAGGAAGTGCCCAGCTGAGAAAGAATGATTCCTTATAGAGTCTACTCATCTCTAAGATTTACTTTTCCATCCTAACTATGGATAAAATCCATTATAGATTTAAAGTGTTCATGTTTCATAATAGGGCATGGAATTCATTTTCCTTTCTGTTCTTTTCCTTTCTTGTGACCTATGGCATGCTGTACAACTGGCAGTAAATACTGGCTATCTTGTTATGGTTACGTAAAAGACCTTGCTCCAGCTAGGTTGTTTGACGATATTTAGAGGTCTGGAATGCGGTAAACAATATAGTTAGAAGATGTTAATTAGAAGTTAATTCTAATTATAATATCACTATGGGACCCCCTAGTGGTATGTCACAGCATAAACACTGGTTTTCTAAAATGACTCTGTTCATCTGTTTGGATATAATATGTACTTGATGATTAATAACATACTTGCCATTTGATTATAATTTGTTGGAATTTACTTGCTTATGTTGGTTTCTTCATCTCTTCAGTATAGGCTTTTGATCTGTTCACCATCCATTAACATTGTCTTTTAACTTCTGTTAACTTTTTGTTAATAATGTAACTTTGAATCTACATTTTAACTGTAATGGGCTTCCATTTATAGTAGGTGGGAGTATCAAAATAATCAATAGCAGTATTTAAGTTGAGGTCTGGTTTTATTGGGGAGACAAGGACTATAGGGATTTAATTTGGCCTAGAAAACAGTCTCTTTTTAGTCTGACTTTCAGGATAATTGGCACAAAGGAATTTGAAGAGACACTGATAACATGTTTGTTAGGGACCCAAGGTCTTTTTGTAAGTTGGGTTCAAACAATTACATTACTCATAACATGTTTTTGGCTTATAATTAGGCAGTAATATTAAAAGTAGAGAAATCCCACCACCCTGCAGAAAAGGGTATTTTATTGTTTTAATCATATCTTAATGTTGAAATAGATTTATTTTTAAAGCTAAATAAGGGAGACTATAGACATTGAGAGTGATGTATTTAATTAATAAACTAACATTTATTTCAACCTAAAGTTTGACTTCAAAATATACCTAAATATCCCCTTCAGATAAATAAGTAATTGTTCTTTTGAATTGTGTCTTAATGACTCAGATTCTTATAAATCAATGGGTATTTTTAGACATGATGGGGTTCAATTTGCCCCACCACGGAAACACCCTAATGATTCCCCGCCGGGGCCAACACGTAACGGCCAACAGATGTGTTGGCTGCTCCCGGCGGGGAATCCGGGGCGGGGAGAGGCGGGGCCATGTGGCACAACATGCGGCCACACGGCCCCGCCCCCTGGTCCCTAGGCCACCTGCCCTCTTGGGAGATGGGCGGGCACCACGGCCAATGCGGCCACAGCGCCCGCCCGCATTCTTTATTCTGTTTTCTTTATTTTTTTTAAGTTATTTGAATTCCTATTTTGGGTTTTCTAATATTTTGCCCGAGAAAAGGGCAATTCCTACTTTTCTCTAATTTTTGTCCCCACTTGCCAACTTTACTTTTCTTTAAAAAAGCACTGTATTGGTCTCAGATGGGACTGTTTCCATTCAATTTTATTACTCAGCCTTGTGGGCAGAGTTCCCCAAGGGCTTCACTGTCTTTTCCCTCCCTTTTTGGAGCTTTCATGCTCCTTGACTGTTGAGGGACCATTCCTCAACCTCTGAATAAATTTTGTTTTATATTTTTCTTTATCTTTTCTATCTTTTATTTTTACTATTTTACTTTAATTCTTGCCAGGTCTCCAGCATAGCAGCAAGTTAACATCTTATCTTCCTCAGCAGGACCTCACAGGCCCTGAACAACTTTTATGGGACCTGCAATATTTGTTTGGTGAGATATATTCTCCCAGAATATATATTTTGTACTCAATAACCTTTTTTGTGTGCTTCCGTAGTGCTTTTATAGTAGTGTATAAGCCTGTTTGGTAGGGCAATAAATTGTGGTATTTTTAGTCGTAATAATGGTATATTGACTTTTTGATGAGGAAACTTAAGCTTTCCTACGGGGATCCCTGACCCCATGGTGGAGCTAATTCCTGGGAAAATATCGAGGTAACAATACACACAAACCAAATACAAATTCTACAACCAAAAACCCTCTGATTTTCAAGAATAGTTAAGGCACTTGCAAATTCAATCACACACTAAAACGTAAGCATGGAAATTGCAAGTTAAGGGTTAAGCTTTGCTTTCGTCTTTCAGCCCCAAACCTCTTTCTATTTACAGGTTGATGGCAACACTGAAGCTGGAGACAGGAGGGCATGGGACAGGAGAGCATGAGCTGGCCCTCACCCTCTCCGTTTCCTCTTTAAGAAAGAGAAAAGGTAGGAGTTCTGGCTCCCACCCCTTCTCCCCCTCTAATCTGCTTGGTCACAGCCCTGTAACAGAGAACTCAGGACTCCTAGATTCCAGCCTCTCCACCCCACTCTAATCCAATAGGCTGCACTCCCTTCACAGGCAAATCAATAGTCCTTGTTCCGAGCTTGTTAATCTCCTCTTCCCTGCTCTCAACCTTGTAACAGACAACCCAGGAGTCCCAAGTCAAAGTCACCCCTCTAACCCTGTAGTCCCCACTTCCCTCACAGAGAAGTCAAAATCCTCAGAAATACAATATTTGTCTGTATGTGTCATATGGAACATAAGTGTATGCGTGGAATTACTAAAAAACAAAACAGAACAAAACAAAAAAACATAGAAGAGGAACTGGAATAACAGGGAGGGAGGCTATTGAGAGTCAAAGGATAGGGAGTCATCTATGGTAGGTGGGTAAAATGATAGGACTGCTTCCTCAGATATCCCATCAGTCTTCCGAATCAGTTATTTCACTCAGAACCTTATTATTGTAACTATTTCTAATTCTTCCTGTCATTCCACCCACTTACTTAAATCCTGCACACTCTTTGTATTTTTCCCTGTCATTCCAACCATTCTACTTACTGCATCTGCTGACTTCCTCTTCATTTCACACCCTCTTGCCTTCCCCATGTACTCCCAAAGATGCCACTGTGTTGTAGAATTTCACAATCACTCAATTGGATGTTGGAATGACAATAATATTTATAAGGAAATTGGCACTGTTGTTGCCTCCATTCCTTCCAATGGCCATTCCATTTAATTAATTACAATGCATATCCAACTTAGTTTTAATTAAACATGTGTATATGACTCTACCCAGCTTCACTGTGGGTGAAGCTAGGTAGGGCAGTGGAGACTAGTGGGTAAGAGGGACGGTTGTGAGCCATTAATCAGCTGTCCCATTCTCCCCAACTGAAATGAAAGGATAGAGGGAAAGGAATGGGTGAGGGGCAAACTCATGCCCTCCTGTCCGCAGCTTCAGCGTTGCCCCCAGCCTGTAAAGAGGAAGAGGACTGGGGCTGAAAGACAAAGGCAGAGTGTGGGTGCATGGAGTCTAAGTTGTAAGTGAGCACAATATGTGAGACTACAATGTCTTTACTGCTAACATATTATGGAAGTTAAGGCAGGAGCCTTAACTTGCAATTTCCATGCTTTTTAGTGCATGATTGAATTTGCAAGAGCCTTAACTCTTCTTGTAAACTGGAGGGTTTTTTATTAAGGTTTTTGTTAAATACAATGCAATGGAAAAAAATTGTCCTGCTGTCGCAGTAGAATGCTGATCACCATAACCACTATGGGAGCAGGGCTTAGGGGAGGTCAAGGTGGAAGAGCTGCTCTCTTCAGTTTAGAAGGTTGTTGCTTCCTTCAAATAGCAAGCAAAGCGAAGCTGGATTTTTACTGGTAGTTCTCCCCTTTACTAAGAATATAACAACTTTGTTTCAGTTTAAGCATTACAAACTTGAACTTCCAAAAACTGCTGTCTATGCACAAACCCCTAGTCTTCACCTATAAAGCTCTTCACAACCTTGCTCCCTCCTACCTCTCTGTACTAATTTGCATCCGTACTCCAGTCCGTGAGCTCCACTCCTCTTCTGTCACCTCTTTTGCCTTCCCACGCCTCCCCTGCTCCCCTAACTGCCTTTGTCCCTTCTCCCTAGCTGCCCCACACACCTGGAACTCCCTCCCTGCCCACATCCACCTCGCCCTCTCCCTTCATACCTTGAAATCCTTCCTCAAGACCCACCTCTTCCTCTCTCCCTGCTTCCCATAGGATTTCCCTCTCTTGGCTGAGATTCACTCTTAGGATATTTTCAGACAGTACGAGATCACAGTGAACCACGGTGAACCACGGTCAATTCCGCGGTGGGGCCAAAGTGCCCTGAACGTCTGTTACACAGGCACCAGATGTTCACCATGGTCAATACCCACCTGGGGTCAATATCAACCACGCTTCTGGACCTCCAGCCCGGACCATCGCCGAAAGCATGGTCAAAGTGATAACCAATGGGAAACAAAAAAAAGTAACGTCTGAACGGCAACCATTGGCTGGAATCAACCAAAATGATTCCCAGCCAGGGAAAAAACATGCAGTGTCACTGCCAGGCAACCAGCAACAGGGGAGGGAGATTTAAAGGGCTCACAGCAGCAGGGAAATGTGGCAGGATGGAGCAAGGCAGAAGGGAGAGGAGAGTGGTGGAAGAGAGAGCAAGGCAGGAGGAGGAGGAGGCGCAGGCAGAGGAGGTGCTCATGCTGCACATGGAGGGACAGCAGCAGGAGCAGCCGGGACAGGTCACCCTGGAGGCAACAACCGGGCCGAGGGAGGCGGCACCATGGAAACGGGTAAGGGGACCAAAGGGGAGTGGACCCGGTGGCACAGGGGCACCATGGGGGTGGCCATCCAGCTGGGTGGGTGGCAGGAGGGGGGGGAAGGGAGAGGGCCATGGGACAGGGGCAGAACAGAAACCCACCCACCCCCTCTGTCCTGCAGACACGGAAGCAGAACTGGGAGCCCGAGCCCCTGGAAGAGATGGGCGCACACCAGGCAGAGTAGGAGGGGGTGCAGGCAGAGGAGGAAGAGGGACTGGAGGGTCCATGGGGGAGAAGGCCTTACCACAGATGGGGGCACAGGGAGACCCAGGACTTTATCCACATCTGGGGGACCCTGGAGCATCAACTGGAGCTCATGCTCAATCAGCACAATGAGCATGTTTTCCGGAAGATCATGCAGGAAATGGAGGTCGTGGGGCCTCACATGACCATGGCACAGTGCCGGTCGAAGGCCAAGGAACTCAAGAGGGAGTACAAGGCCATACAGGAGAACAACCGGCGGTCCGGGCATGGAGCCTGGACTGCCCCCTACTTTGATGCCCTGGACCTCATACTCCATATGAATGCCTCCATTGTCACCCCGCACCTTGGGGGGAGCGCTGTGGTCCAGGGCAGGGAACGGGCTGAGGTACCCCCTCCCCTCACCGCCCCCTAGGAAGGCACCGGCTCCAGGGCCCCAGACCCCCAGGAGGAATGCCCTGGGACCTTGGGGACTGGAAGCCTGCCCCCGGACAGCAGCCTGGAGAGCCCTCACCCCCTGTCCAGACAGGCAGACTCAAGGCCGGCACACTGGTCACCCTCAGCCAGTGATCAATGGGGGACCCCAGCAACACGGAGGGGTCTGCCTCAGAGGGATTGGAGACAGACATCTAGGGTAAGCAGGCAGATGGATGGGGGGATGGATCAGGGGCAAAGGGGGGGAAGGGGGACTGTCCAGGGGGCAGGGCCCGCCCACCCCCACACCCCGAACCACAGAATGGGGGCCCAGGGGTCCACAGGGCCAAACCTACATCCCTCTGCCAACCACCCCCCATACCCCCACAGGGCACGGCACTCCCCAGTGGCAGAGACAGATGGGCAAGGAGGCCAGCGGAGAACAGCCCTGGCAGAAGCCGGAGGGCCCGGGTGAGGAACACTGGTGAGGAGGGGGGCCCAGGTCATGCGGGGTGTGTCACCGCCAACCCAGGGGGGGTATGACCCCCAGGCATGCCCCCAGCCAGGGGACAACCGGGATGGGTGACAAACCACCAACCTCCCTGTACCCTACAGGGCAGCCAGAGGGGCTGCAGCAACCTGGGCCCGTGCCCCAAGCACAACGGATGAGGGAGCACCAGGCATGGGTATGACATCGAAGGGAGGATCAGGAGGAGGACATAGTCTGGACCACCACTGAACAGGAGGAGTGGATTATAGAGGCTGTGGACCACATGGAGACAGCCATAGAGCGCTTCCTGCAACAGGCGGAGGCAAGGGACCGGAGGCTCCAGGCAGAGGTGCTCCTGGAATGGAGCCAGGAGCGCCGAGACCACAGCAGTCAGGTAGAGGCATTTGAGCATCTGGAACAGGCCATCAGGGGGATGGTGCGGGAGCATTCTGCAAAAATGGATAGGTCCCATGACATTGGGACCTCCCTGCTCCTGCACACTAGGACCATGAGTGCATACATGATGGCAGCCACCCCTTCGGGTACGCTGCCTTCCCAGGCCCCCATGCTGGGCACCTCAGCACCCCCACCACCTCCCCAACTGCACCAGCAGCCCCCACACCAGCTGGGACCGTGCATCTGCCTCCCGGTCCCTTTAGCCCTCTGGAGGGAGCAGCTGCCCAGGGGGGCTCCTCTGGTCCTGGTTCCTCCTTCCCACCACCACCGGCCCCTCAGGATACCGAGGCCTCCCAGGACACCATTGGGGACATGGACAGCGGGGGAGGGGAGCTCCCAGAGCTCTGCGGCGACTTCAGGCTGGCCAAGAGGGCATCCCCAGAGATGCAGAGGACTGGAGGTATGGGAGGACAGGGGGGATGGAGGAGGGCAGTCTGAGGGTGGGGGCAAGCGCACCAGTGTGGTGGAGGGTGGTGGTGGCGGTGGTGTTGTGGGGGCACATGTACTCGGGTGAATGAATAAATGGGTGGGCAACACTACTGCCTCCTGTGGTCCTTTCATGGGCCCCAGGGTGGAGGCTGACCATTGACCACAGAGGGGACCACCGAGGGAGCAGCCGGGGGCACCAGGGTGGTGGGGTCAGGATTGAGTGCCCTCACACCTCGGCCTGCTGGCTGATATGCCTAGCCAGGGCGGCATGGAGGCACTTGGTGTAATGGTACTCCCAGGGGTTCACATACAGAGGCGTTCACATACAGAGGCACTGGTCTGGGAGGGCAAAGAGGCATGGGGTATTCCAGAGCTGCCCCATCGGTCCCGCACATGTTATGCAGCACACAGCAGGTGCCTATCACCAGGGCTGAGCTATTGACCATGTAGTCCAGCGAGCCAGCGAGCCAGCTAGCCACTGACTGAGGGTGATGAGGGTGCCGGCCTTGGACTCCGCCTGTCCGGCCTGGGGGGGTGCTCTCCAGGCTGCTGTCTGGGTGGGGTCCCTGCATGTGCCAGAGGTCCCAGGGCATTCCTCCTGGGGATCCAGGGCCCTGGAGCTTGTGTATACCTGGGGGGAAGCAAGGGGAAGGGGTACCTTGGTCCGTTCCCTGCCCTGGACCATTGCACTCCCCATGAGCTGTGGGGTGACTATCGACCCCTTCATGTGCAGGATTTGGTCCAGGGCATCATAGAAGAGAGTAGTCCGGGCTCCGTGTCCAGACTGCCTATTGTTGTCCCTGATGTCCTGGTAGCCCCTCTTCAGCTCCTTAGCCTTGGAGTGGCACTGTGCCACAGTGCGATGGTGCCCCGCCATCTCCATGTTCCCCACTATGTCCTGGTAGACATGCTCATTGTGCTGGTTGAGCGCGAGCTCCAGCTGCTACTCCAGGGTCCCCCAGATCCGTATGAAGTCCCGGGTCTCCTGCAACCCCCACTGATCCCCTCTGTGGTAGGGCTTCCTCCCTCGTCTCCTCTGTGGGTCCTCCTCCGCCTCCTCCACTGCCTCCTCCTCTTCCCGGGCTGGGCCAGTGTCCTCCGGGGGCTCGTCCACCTGGGCCCTTTTCCGTGTCTGCGGGACGCAGGGGTGTGTGTGTGTTACGGTTGGGTGTGGTTCTGGCCCCTCTCACAGCCCACCCCTTTTCTCCCGCTCCCTGACGGGGGCCCGGGCTGGCCCCCTGCCCCCCTTGGTGCCCCATAGCACCCTGTTCCCCTCCCCTTGTTTTCCCTTACCAGTTTCCAGGGTGCCTCCTCTCCAGGTCCGGCTGCTGTCCCCGGGGCGTCATGTCCCGGCTGCTGCAGGTGTTGTTCATCCGCCTCCTCCATCCTCAGCACAGCCCCCACCTCCCCTGCCTGCACTCCCTCCACCGCTGCCCCTGCCACTGCCTCCTCCATCCTCACTTTCTCTCCCGCCACTCTCTTCCACCTCCCTCCTTGTTCCATCCCGCCATGCTTCCCTGCTGTGGATTTCCCTTTAAATCTCGCTCTGATGGCTGTGTTGTTGCTGGTTGCCTGGCAGTGATGCTGCATGCTTTTTCCCCAGCTGGGGATCATTTTCTTTGGTTCTGGCCGGTGATTCCCATCCAGACGTTACTTTTTGTTGTTTCCTGGTGGGAATCTCTTTGACCACGCTTCCGGAGATTGTCTGATGGGGAGCCCTGGAAGCTTGGTTGAAATTGACCGCATGTGGGAATCGACTGTGGTGAACATCTGGCAGTCGCTCAACAGACGTTCAGGGCTCTTTGGCCCCACAGCAAAACTGACCATGGTTCACTGTGGTTGACTGTGATCTCGTAACGTCTGAAAATACCCTGGGGTATTTTCAGATGTGATGGGGCCAATTGGCCCCATCACGAAAACAATATATGAATCCCCCGCCGGGATGACCCTGTCACGCCCTAACAGACGTGCTGGGGGATCCCGGCAGGGAATCGGGGAGGGGGCGGGGCCACGCGGCACAATGTNACAGGCCATCAGGGGGATGGTGCGGGAGCATTCTGCAAAAATGGATAGGTCCCATGACATTGGGACCTCCCTGCTCCTGCACACTAGGACCATGAGTGCATACATGATGGCAGCCACCCCTTCGGGTACGCTGCCTTCCCAGGCCCCCATGCTGGGCACCTCAGCACCCCCACCACCTCCCCAACTGCACCAGCAGCCCCCACACCAGCTGGGACCGTGCATCTGCCTCCCGGTCCCTTTAGCCCTCTGGAGGGAGCAGCTGCCCAGGGGGGCTCCTCTGGTCCTGGTTCCTCCTTCCCACCACCACCGGCCCCTCAGGATACCGAGGCCTCCCAGGACACCATTGGGGACATGGACAGCGGGGGAGGGGAGCTCCCAGAGCTCTGCGGCGACTTCAGGCTGGCCAAGAGGGCATCCCCAGAGATGCAGAGGACTGGAGGTATGGGAGGACAGGGGGGATGGAGGAGGGCAGTCTGAGGGTGGGGGCAAGCGCACCAGTGTGGTGGAGGGTGGTGGTGGCGGTGGTGTTGTGGGGGCACATGTACTCGGGTGAATGAATAAATGGGTGGGCAACACTACTGCCTCCTGTGGTCCTTTCATGGGCCCCAGGGTGGAGGCTGACCATTGACCACAGAGGGGACCACCGAGGGAGCAGCCGGGGGCACCAGGGTGGTGGGGTCAGGATTGAGTGCCCTCACACCTCGGCCTGCTGGCTGATATGCCTAGCCAGGGCGGCATGGAGGCACTTGGTGTAATGGTACTCCCAGGGGTTCACATACAGAGGCGTTCACATACAGAGGCACTGGTCTGGGAGGGCAAAGAGGCATGGGGTATTCCAGAGCTGCCCCATCGGTCCCGCACATGTTATGCAGCACACAGCAGGTGCCTATCACCAGGGCTGAGCTATTGACCATGTAGTCCAGCGAGCCAGCGAGCCAGCTAGCCACTGACTGAGGGTGATGAGGGTGCCGGCCTTGGACTCCGCCTGTCCGGCCTGGGGGGGTGCTCTCCAGGCTGCTGTCTGGGTGGGGTCCCTGCATGTGCCAGAGGTCCCAGGGCATTCCTCCTGGGGATCCAGGGCCCTGGAGCTTGTGTATACCTGGGGGGAAGCAAGGGGAAGGGGTACCTTGGTCCGTTCCCTGCCCTGGACCATTGCACTCCCCATGAGCTGTGGGGTGACTATCGACCCCTTCATGTGCAGGATTTGGTCCAGGGCATCATAGAAGAGAGTAGTCCGGGCTCCGTGTCCAGACTGCCTATTGTTGTCCCTGATGTCCTGGTAGCCCCTCTTCAGCTCCTTAGCCTTGGAGTGGCACTGTGCCACAGTGCGATGGTGCCCCGCCATCTCCATGTTCCCCACTATGTCCTGGTAGACATGCTCATTGTGCTGGTTGAGCGCGAGCTCCAGCTGCTACTCCAGGGTCCCCCAGATCCGTATGAAGTCCCGGGTCTCCTGCAACCCCCACTGATCCCCTCTGTGGTAGGGCTTCCTCCCTCGTCTCCTCTGTGGGTCCTCCTCCGCCTCCTCCACTGCCTCCTCCTCTTCCCGGGCTGGGCCAGTGTCCTCCGGGGGCTCGTCCACCTGGGCCCTTTTCCGTGTCTGCGGGACGCAGGGGTGTGTGTGTGTTACGGTTGGGTGTGGTTCTGGCCCCTCTCACAGCCCACCCCTTTTCTCCCGCTCCCTGACGGGGGCCCGGGCTGGCCCCCTGCCCCCCTTGGTGCCCCATAGCACCCTGTTCCCCTCCCCTTGTTTTCCCTTACCAGTTTCCAGGGTGCCTCCTCTCCAGGTCCGGCTGCTGTCCCCGGGGCGTCATGTCCCGGCTGCTGCAGGTGTTGTTCATCCGCCTCCTCCATCCTCAGCACAGCCCCCACCTCCCCTGCCTGCACTCCCTCCACCGCTGCCCCTGCCACTGCCTCCTCCATCCTCACTTTCTCTCCCGCCACTCTCTTCCACCTCCCTCCTTGTTCCATCCCGCCATGCTTCCCTGCTGTGGATTTCCCTTTAAATCTCGCTCTGATGGCTGTGTTGTTGCTGGTTGCCTGGCAGTGATGCTGCATGCTTTTTCCCCAGCTGGGGATCATTTTCTTTGGTTCTGGCCGGTGATTCCCATCCAGACGTTACTTTTTGTTGTTTCCTGGTGGGAATCTCTTTGACCACGCTTCCGGAGATTGTCTGATGGGGAGCCCTGGAAGCTTGGTTGAAATTGACCGCATGTGGGAATCGACTGTGGTGAACATCTGGCAGTTGCTCAACAGACGTTCAGGGCTCTTTGGCCCCACAGCAAAACTGACCATGGTTCACTGTGGTTGACTGTGATCTCGTAACGTCTGAAAATACCCTGGGGTATTTTCAGATGTGACGGGGCCAATTGGCCCCATCACGAAAACAATATATGAATCCCCCGCCGGGATGACCCTGTCACGCCCTAACAGACGTGCTGGGGGATCCCGGCAGGGAATCGGGGAGGGGGCGGGGCCACGCGGCACAATGTGCGGCCGCACAGCCCATCCCCCTCCACGCTTCCCGCCACCCAATCTCTGGAGAAATGGGCGGCTGCTGCAGCCAATGCGGTCACAGCGCTCGCCCGCTTTGGCCACGAGCCGGAATCCCTGTGGGGATTCTGGGCCATGGCCACCATCCAGAAGTGACGGCGGGATTCATCACAGTGGGGAATCGTCTTTGCCACACGACCGCCGCCGGTCCCACTGCTTCGGCCACTCGCATGGCAAAAGTGATTCCCCTCCATGGTAACATCTGGGGGGGAACATTCGTTCCCCCCAACAGACATTCCATGATCGCAGCCACCACAGGGAATTGACTGTGGTTGACTGTGATCCCGTAACATCTGAAAATACCCTTTGTTAAGGGTATCATTTTAAAAACATCTGAAATTAAATAAAAATAGAAGAATAAAAATGGATGAAAATACTTCCAATAATTATATGTTATAATTACAGAGATTGTTTGTTGAAACATAACTTTGGTATTGATATTCAATTTTTTATCTATTTTTATGAATAATATATACACATATATAGCAAATACTGTACCCTCTTTGAAAACTATATAGAAACATGATTTTTTGTATATATTTATATAATAAAATTTCTTAGTATGGATTTTAATCTTCATGTTGACAATAAATTGTAACTAATTATCCATGATATAAATCTCTATAATGGGCCACTTGAAAAATAAACTGGAATTCTCTATAAAGAAGCATCCATTGTAAACTATATTGTGAAGGGTTATTTCTCTCTTGAAAATAATCTTTAATTCTAGAAACTATATTGTAAACTGTATTGTGGGCAACTATTTCTCTCTCAAAAGTAATCTTTAACTCTGAGAACTATATTGCATATTATATTATGGGGGACTGTTTCTCTCACACAAGTAATCTTTGACTCTAAGAATTGTATTATAAGCTCCATCTCAAGGCGCTGTTTCTCTCTCAAAAGTAGTCTTTTAATTTTAGGAACTGTGTTGTAAACTATGTTATGAGGAACTGTTTTTCTCTCAGAAGTAATCTTAAGCTCTGAGAACTCAACTTTATCTCAAACATAATATTTTCTTGATAGTTGTAAAGCTCATGAACCCATTATTGAATATCTAAAATTACCAAGCTATGAAAGCAAGTAAATGTGTGTGAACATATATTTTAAGAAAGGGGGTGGGGGAGAGACAGGAAAGTCTGTACCTTTCTGGAGCAGAAGTGTGCAGAAACATGCAAAAGTGTTCTCCACTTCTGAGCCAATCACTGTGCAAATAGCCCACCCTTTAACCTTCCCCCAGTATCCCTTAAACTCCATTCCAGTTCCTCCAATCAGAATTGTTCCCTTTACTTTTACCAGTCTACAGTTAAATTGCAGATTAGTAAAGGAATCTGTGTACTAGTCAATGAGTGACAAGGAAGTACAAGGGGAAATGGAGTGGAAGAAATGCACTATTCTGTTGGTATTGGATTTGAAATGCATGGCAAATTGCTAAATGGGATGCCGGTAAGCAAAGAGTTGGTAAATTGAGAAAAAAAATGCTAATCAAAACATTACTGAGTACTGAGAGGTTATCAATTCAACTGAGACAGTATCGGGAATTTATTATTATTATTATTATTATTATTATTATTATTTACAAACATTTATATAGTGCCAGCAGTGTACCTGGCACTTTACAAAGTAATAAAATAGACATGGTGCCTGCACCTAGGGCTTACAATCTGAGAGACAGGAGCTGGGGGAGAGACTTAGGAAGGGGAACAGAGGGAGAGACAAGGGGTCTAACATTCATGAAGATGCGAGGTCTCAAGTGCACGTACTTGGCTTGGTTACGATGAGAATGACAGCAGGCAGGTCCATGTTGCAAGGATAAGGGTAAACCGATCGTAGGTATAGGAATAGTGGCTCAGCAGGATAAAGAGTCAGACAGAGCAGAGCGAAAGAGGTGAGTTTTAAGGAGAGATTTGAAGGTATGAAGGGAGGGGGCAAGGCGGATGTGGACAGGGAGGGAGTTCCAGGCATGGGGGGCAGCAAGTGAGAAGGGACGAAGGCGCTTAGGGGAGCAGGGAAGGCGTGGAAGGGTGAGAGAAGGGACAGAGGAGGAGCGAAGTGCACGGGCTGGAGTATGGAGGGCGATAAGTGCAGAGAGGTAGGGGGGAGCAAGGTTGTGAAGAGCTTTATAGGTGAAGACTAGGAGCTTGTGCAGGATTCGTTCAGGAAGGGGAAGCCAGTGAAGCGAAGAGAGGAGGGGCTGCACATGGTCGAAGCGACTGGCGAGGTAGATGACCCTGGCAGCAGAGTTTTGGACAGAGATGAGGGGAGAAAGGTGAGACCGGGGAAGGCCAGTGAGAAGGAGGTTACAGTAATCGAGGCGAGAGATGACCAGAGCATGAACAAGAGTTTTGGCAGACGAGACAGAGAGAAAAGGGCGAATCTTAGCAATGTTATGGAGGGAGAAGCGACAGGATTTAGCAACAGAGTCAATGTAGGGTTTAAAAGAAAGGGCTGAGTCAAAGATGAAGCCTAGGCTACGGGCTTGGGGGACAGGCAGGATGGTGACTCCATCAATAGTTATTGACAGTGAGGAAGGAGAGGAAGGATGAGGGGGGAAGATAAGGAGTTCAGTTTTAGCCATGTTGAGTTTGAGTTGACGTTGAGACATCCAGGTAGAGATGTCAGAGAGACAGTTGATGAGACGAGCTTGAACAGAGGGAGAGAGAGAGGGAGTAGAGAGATAGAGTTGAGTGTCATCAGCATAGAGGTGGTATTGGAAGCCATGGGAGGCAATGAGTTTGCCTAAGGATGAGGTATAGATCGAGAAGAGGAGAGGGCCAAGAACAGAGCCTTGAGGAACACCAACTGAGAGGGGGAAGGAGGAGGAGGCGGAGTTGGAGAGAGACACATTAAAGGAGCGGTCAGAGAGGTAGGAGGAGAACCAGTTATGGACAGAGCCACAAAAGCCAAGGGAGTGAAGGGAATCCAGCAAGAGTGAGTGGTCAACAGTATCGAAGGCAGCAGAGAGATCAAGGAGGACAAGAATGGAATAGAGACGTTTAGATTTAGCCACCAGAAGATCATTGGTGATCTTAGCGAGAGCAGTTTCAGTAGAATGAAGGGGGCGGAAGCCAGATTGGAGGGGGTCAAGGGAGGAGTTGGAGGATAGGAAGTCAAGGCAGCGGGAGTAGACAACACGTTCAAGCAGCTTGGAAGCAAAAGGAAGGAGTGAGACAGGACGATAGCTAGAAGGGTCAGAGGGGTCAAGAGTGGACTTTTTGAGAATAGGAGAGACTGTGGCATGTTTGAAGGCAGAAGGGAAAGAGCCAGTAGAGAGGGAGAGGTTGATGATGTGCAGGAAGGAAGGGGCGACAGTGGGAGTAATGGAGGTGAGGAGGCGGGAAGGAATGGGATCAAGGGGGCAAGTGGAAGGGTTGGAGGAGGAGAGCAGAGAGGAGATTTCCTTAAGGGAGGCAGGGGAGAAGGAGGACATGAGAGAAGGAGGGGGAGGAGGGAGAGGGGTGGGAGTGGGAAGAGAGGAGTGGGAAGCGATGTCGAGGCGGATCTTGTGTATCTTGGAGGTGAAGAAGGAGGCAAGATCCTGAGCAGAAAGGGAAGAAGGAGGGGGAGGACAGGGAGGCTTCAGGAGGGAGTCAAAGATAGAGAACAGGCGGCGAGGGTCCCGAGAACAGGACTCAAGTGCAGGAGGCATAGTAATGTTGTCTAGCAACTGAATCAGGATTTCAACAGGAATTCCTGTTTTGGCAAAATGTCATTCCAGCCTTAGTTTTAATTAAAGATGTTTCATCAGAAAGGCAGTCCAACAAATGCAACAAAAAGACTTTATTCATCTGAAATGATCCATAACCTTCCGGTCAGCTAAAGGAAGTAGATATTAGATATGGACCAAACTAAACAAAATCACCAGATTTTGGGTCAGACTGTTGTATATGGTGGAGCTGCGGCAGATGAAGTGGGAAGGAAGGCGGTTAGAGCGACGGTGGCATCACTCGCATGCTGAAGTTGACCGATTGCGGCATAGAGTCTGGTTGCGTACCTATGCTTTGGCGGTGTGGGCAGCAAAGAAAGTTTTCGTTGCTGCCCTCATCATGTCCACTAAGTCCTGCCCAGTGAAGCTTTTCCGAGTGGTGAGGGGGCTGGTCAGTCCGGCCTCCCTCCGCCTGAATGCCCGCTGTGATTTGTTTGTGAACTTTTTGCAGATAAAATTGCTGAAATCCACCACAGTTTTGATGCAACATTTTTAGCAGTAGGTGAGCCAGAGGTTCCCTACCTAAGACTCCTCTAAGTTCTGTGGAAAACTAAATAAATAACTAAAAACAAATTTTACAAACCTAGCACCTCATCTGCCCTACTCCTACTCCTCTTGGTCTGAGGAGGAGCCCAACTCCACCACCTCCTGGAAAACAAGATGGTCCTGTCTCCTCCTCCATGGTTTCCACCTTGACCTTCCTCCTCATTCCTTCCATCAGGCAGCCACTCAGGCAGTAGGCAGGCACTGTGCACTGTGCGCAGTGGCACACTAACTCACCAACACAGTCAGGCAAACAACACTCACAGAGACAGCACCACAAACCACACACATACACACAGTCACACACACGCACACACACACACAGAGCACACCACCACAGAGCCAATTGAACTTCCATTTTCATTTCTGGTTCAGCACACTGATGAAAATGGAAATGAAATTGAAAACAATGTTTTTGACAACCATAATGACACCAAAAAAGAAAAATAAATAAGTAACAATAATGAAAATGAAAAATGATATTTATTTTATTTTATTTATTTTGTTTAATTTATACCCCACAGGCTCCTGTCCATGGCATCTCTGGGCGATTTCCAGCATAAATTTATTTATTTATTTATTTATTTATTTATATTAAAATTTATATGCTGCTCCATTCTGCCTTAGGCATCTCAGGGCGGCTAACAACATTTTAAAACATATTAAAACATAGCAATAAAGTTATAATTAAAAACAACCTCAAATCCCAAAACAAAAAAATCCATACCCACCCTAACCCAACCCACCCACCCCAACTCCCTCAGTAAAGGCTCGGCAGAACAGCCAGGTCTTACACTGTGTGTGGAAAGAAGGGAGGTTGGTGGTCAAGCGGACCTCCAATGGGAAGGAGTTCCAAAGAGAATGTCCTCCTCATGGTTGACACCCAGGAAACCCGAGGGACCCCGAGGAGGGCGCCCCCGGCCAACCACAGGGGTCAATCCAGGACTCGGAGGGTGAGACGGTCCTGCAGATAGGCGGGGCCCAAGCCATTTAGGGATTTAAAGGTCAACACCAACACCTTGAAATGGGCCCAGAAGACTATCAGCAGCCAGTACAGAGAGCAAAGCACTGGTGTAATGTGCTCACATTGGCCCGTCCCAGTCAGGAGATGGACCGCTGCATTCTGCACCAGCTGCAGTCTCTGAACCAGCACCAAGGGTAGCCCCACATAGTGTGTGTTACAGTAGTCCAGTCTCCAGGTAATAAAAGCATGGACGATTGTGGCCATATCTGAGTCTGAGACATTGGCCTAAGTGAAATGCTCCCTTTGCCACAGCCACCACCTGGAAATCCAGGCAGAGCTGCAGGTCCAGGAGCACCCCCAGACTCCAGACATGGGAAACCAGGGGAGAATGGACCCCATCAATGATGGGGGCCATCACTCCCCCGGCTTTCCCCACAACCATCACATCTGTCTTGTCAGGATTTAATTTCAGGCGGCTTGCCCTCATCCAATTTCCCACAGCTGACAAACATCAGGTAAGCACCGAGACTGCCGGACCTGGGTCAGATGAAAATGAGAGATATAGCTGGGTGTCATCAGCATATTGATGACACCTCACCCCAAACTCCCTGACAACCTCCCCCAAAGGCTGCATATGCATATTGAACAAGAGAGGGGATAGAATGGAACCTTGCGGAACCCCACACGTGAGGCCCCGGGGAGAAGATGAAAACTCACCAAGCACCACATGCTGGGTTTTCCCAGCCAGAAAAGAGTGGAACCATTCAAGAACAGTTCCGCTAATCCCTGCCCAGTCTTGCAGCCGAGTCACCAACAACTCATGATCAATGGTATCATAAGCAGCTCTCTCCTTGAGGTCCCCCCGAGTCTGCTGGGGGGCCATGATGGGGAGGGACTTCTCAGTGGCCGATCTGCAGCTGTGGAACTCCCTGCCAGTGGAGTCCCGTTTGGCTCCGGATCTCCCCTCATTTTGACGCTGTTGCAAGATGTGGCTGTTCTGCCTGACTTAGTCACTTTTGAGAGTGGCTATTAGGTACAGTAATCATGATAGATAGATAGATAGATAGATAGATAGATAGATAGATAGATAGATAGATAACTTTATTGTTATAGCCAATGGCCTTCACAATTCTAATTACAGAAATGTAAAAAATATTAGATAACTGAAAATTCCAAACAATGAGCATACTGTACATGCAAAGCACATTTAGTGATAAAATTAGTTTGTATCCTCATCATGAGAATTCACTACAGTACAACACTCAAATTTTATTTTTGAGCTACTGGCAAAAATATTGCTGTTTGTGTGGTAATAAAAGGATATCTGCCTTGGAACAAAAAGACCACTTTAGAAATGTGGACTGTACATTGGCCGCAATCCAATGCCCCTCGGATTGTGTGTGTACGTGCACATGCATGCATGCAGTTTCCACAGGGCACAATGTGCTCGCAATATGGAGACGTGTGGTTTGCGCGTGGCTGTGCACATGTGTGCGCACGCGCAATGGTCTGCAGATGGGACATTGGATCAAGCCCACCATCATACAATGGACAATCAACAAAAATATGGGATAGCGTTTCAGTCATTCCATGGTGACAACAGATAACCACTATGAAGTTTTGGGTAGCTACTTACCTTTGGCCCCACTGCCAAATTTGACTGAACTTGGTCAATTATTTATTTATTTTAATAAGTTTTAAAAAATTTAAGAAGACACAAGCTCACAGAGAGAGTGCAAGTCTCCATTCACCAAAGCCAAAGGTGTAACTCCTAGGGGTGTGCATGTCATTTCTGTTATTACAATAATGATACTGAAAATTGTTGTTTTCATTATCGTTATTGAAATAAGGAAAATGACAAATAATAATAATGAAAATAGAAACAAAAAAGATATTTTATTTTTGAAATAAAGGGGGAAAACTGAAAAACATTTCTGGCTATAATGTGTTTTTTTGTATATTCAATTCTGATGAAAGTTGGGGAGATTGTACCCCCACTATGGGTGAAAACAGACATGACGCTAACCACCCTTTAACCACCCTTGGTGGTTATTTATGCATGTTGCAGGGCTGTATTGGTGCCCTATGCAGCCCTGCAACATGCATAAAT
>QEPC01006381.1:1004705-1037650 GCA_003113815.1 Sphenodon punctatus
GGGTATTTTCAGACGTTACGAGATCACAGTCAACCACGCTCAATTCCGCGTGGTGGCTGTGATCTCCTAACGTCTGTTGGGGGAAACGGATGTTTCCCCCCAGATGTTACCGCGGCGTGGAATTGCATTCACCACGCGAGCGGCCGAAGCGGAGGGACCGCCGGCCGCCGCGTGTTGAATGCAATCCCACGCCGGGGTGAACGCCGGCGTATCGTCTGGTCGGGCGCCACGGCCCGGGATCACCGGCAGGATCCCGGGCCACGGCGCATCCGGCCCGACGCGGCGGCCTCAGTGGCCCCACTGCCCGCCCGTCTCTCCGAAGGGCGGGCGGCGGGGTGCGTGGAGGGGGCGGGGCTGTGCGGCTGCACGTTGCGCCGTGCGGCCCCGCTCCCTCCCAGATTCCCCGCCGGGATCCCCCCGACACGTCTGATATGGCGTTACGGGGTGATCCCGGCGGGGAATTAATAGGGTGCTTTCGGTACGGGGCCAAAGGGCCCCGTAACGTCTGAAATCACCCACAGTGACACATAAGAGAATCCCTGGCATAGGCTCCTTCTCGGCATATGATGTGCAGGCATATAAAATTGGGACCCTTTATCACATCTTTCTGATATTTGGCAGAGATGGTCAGGAAAGTATGATATACAGCCCTGTGAAAGATCATTTACACTGATTGGACTATAAAGATGCTACAGTTGGACATACATTTATAAGTTAATTGCTTATACCTCCAGAACCCTTTATCCAATACTTCTGAAAGTTGGAAGAGCTAGTAAACATGGGAAGGGGTATACACATGCCAAGTTTCATTTACATTAAATGTGAGGCAAAGAAGCTACAGCTAAGAATGTATATGAATATTTGTTCAAAATAAAATCATTCAACTGCTTCTACAATTGGATTCCTTTATTCAATCTTTTTGAAATTTGGTACATTTAATGCCTTCTATTGAAGGTATATTCACCCCAAGATTCAACCATGTATAGTAAAAATCAAAAACGTTACAGCCAAAAATGTGTTTTCAATTGAAAGAAATGGAAAACAAAAAAGAAAGCAAAAACGAAAGCAACAATTTGATATTTATGAAAATGACATATTTAAATAACAAAAAATGAAAATGAAAATGAAAATAACATGGGCCCCTGGTACACACCTCTAGCTCCCACTGACTTTAATAGATGATTGATTGCCTCTCCTCCCCCTCCAGTGCCACCCACAAATAAAAACATAGGATGATCACATATTTCTTGTCTTCCTTTTGTTGGAGCCCAAACTAAAAAGAAGAATGCTTGGTTGATTTGTTCTATGGTAATGGTAATTTGTTTTTTTGAAAATTTGTAACATGTGCTGTGAATCCCCAGGCCATGTTTCCATAATATACACTGAATGGGATTCCTGCAATGTGTGCTGATTTATGCCATTCTGCCAAGAAATACTATATGTCTTTACAGAATGACACAAATCCCATGAGGAATCTAGACCTGGAAGAAAGGATTTCAGGAATTGGGTTATATTACTCAGGGTTGATTGAGGCCAAGACTTCAAATCCAGGCTGGATTTCATTTGCAGAACACAGTTTATGATAAAAAATAAAATAAAATTCCAAAGAGAACTTTTTCCAAGGTTTCTCAGTATTGAGAGATGCAAAGTGTCACCCCACTGCAGGCAGTGTTTAGCAGTATTAGATAGTGAAATGATACTTTAATGTTCTTTTCATTTTTGGCACAACATAGGGTGAAAACAGATGTGACACGAGCATGCTATAGCCCTCTATGGTCTGCCTGGGTTAGGGGAACCACCCATACATCCATTCCCCGGCATCCAGATGTTAGCCCAGGATGGCCCCGGACCAGGGCGGCAGCTGGCCCAGAATGTGTTCCCCAGAAGATTCCAAGTGCTGTCCACATGGGCCAGTGTGGGCCATAGTGAGCCAACATCTATTCAGCCCCATAATCCCCGCCATGGGGCAGTGGCTTCCATGTCCTCCCATCATGGTTGGGGGTGATGTGCTGGGCTACCTTACTGGTAGTGTTCTGGCAGTGGGATAGCTCACCAAACAGGTGGATGTTTGGTCAGTATCCCCCTGACACAGGGAGTGGTGGCCTCTGTTTCCCACCCTGGGCCGGGGAGCTGCTGCATCATCTGCAAATCGTTTTCACCCAGAAAATTGTGGAATGTTTAGCAGTTTAGGGATTACGTCCTATGAGCTTTCTCTCCTCGTGAACTACATTCATTGGTGCAATTGTACCTCATGAGAAATGTTGTTTGCCTGACGCCAGTGTGCTATATATCATGGGAAGAGCAGTTTGTCTTTTTAAACCAATTGATGTTTCTGCTAGGGATGGGCAAACGCGGTTCGGAAGTTCAGAGTTAGGACCGAACTCGACCAGTTTGGTCGACCGAACTGAACTTCCAAACCATACTTGTTTTTCGAACCGAACCGAACCGAATTTCCGAACTCGGTTCTGTTTGCCCATCCCTATAAGATAATATTCCATTTAGTTAAAACAGGACTATATTGCTAACTTAGTCCTGTTTTAATATTTTATAATATTTATGAGAATTTTAATAATTTTATTGTATTTTAATGTTTTGGAAGCCGCCCCGAGCTGCATGGCAGGAGGGGCGGGGTATAAATTTATGAAAATAAATAAAAAATAAATAGTTCAATGGGGTTTGAATTTCCGAACTCTGTTCGGAAGTTCGGAGTTCGGACCGAACTCAGATAGTTCGGTCGACCGAACCGAACTTCCGAACCAAACTCAATTTTTGAACTGAACTGAACCGAATATCCAAACTCGGTTCTGTTCGCCCATCCCTAGTTTCTGCATGCTTAAAAGACCACTGAATAGTTTCACTTATTGGAGGTGAGGCTGGAAACCATAATAACAGTTAGATTTTTAAAAAATAATTTTTATTGTGGTCAGAATTTGAAACTGTCACCAAAACACAGGAATACTTCACAGTCAAAAAGAAGATTGTGATTTCTTGTGCATTCAATGCTCATGTACATTTGACATAATCTCCCCTTCTGCTTTCACAATAGTGCCAATGTCATTCATCAAGTTTCCCATAATTACTGTTTTACCACATCCCATGTTTGGGTTTTCATATCGGTGTATTTTATAGAAACATAACATCATAGGGTTGGAAGGTACCTCAAAGATCTCCTAGTCCAGCCTCCTGCTCTGAAGCAGAATACCCTCAACCTACGGCATCACAGACAGATGCTTGACCAGCTAGTTTTTGAAAATCCAGTGAAGGAGTTTTTACAATCTTCCTAGGCAACTTGTTCAATTGCTGATAACTGTATACTTCTCCCAAAGTCCAGAAAATGACAGGGTAGCTTATGGTTTCTTAATTCTTTCAGGTGACACAGAAAGCTCATGGGGTAGTGCTGAAACTTGGTCCTCGTTTTCCCTCAGGAAACACTGAGGATCAGTGCATTTGGCCTCAATTTCCTGAGTTCCGATGTTCCGAGGAAGGGGCCCGGAACTTTGGAACTTTGAAAATCCTCAGCCAAGTGCAGGGAAGGGGGTCAGAGGGAAGAGAAGCTGAGGCCAGAGGCCACTGGCCAGTGCTAAGCCCCTGCTCCCCATTCCCTGGCCCAGCTGACTGGGGAGGGATTAGGCCAGCAGGGGCCAGGGAACGGGGGGGGGTGGTACCTAGCAGGGGGTCATGGGTGGGTGCTTAGAGGGAGGGAGCGGCCTAGCAGAGGGGTCAAGGGTGGTTTACTTAGCTTCTGGGGGTGTCCCACTCCAATGTGTGGCCTTTTCCCGGTTGGTAACTTTGAAAGTAAAAAAAAAACAACTGAACATGCTTGGAAAGGACCATTCAGGCCCTTCAGACCCTTTCTGAGCATTCTCAGTTTGTTTGGTTTTTAATTATTTATTATTTATTATTTTATTTATTATTTATTATTTATTTATTCACATTTATATCCCGCCCTTCCCCGAAAACTTTGAAAGTAAAACAAAAAACAAAACTGAACATGACATGGCCCTTTCTGAGACTGTGCTCCCCCTAGGCACCCACCCTATCCCAGGCCCCCTGACCATCCCCTCTTGGAAACTCACGAGTATTCTCTGAGGGTCCGAGGAGTGACCCAAACACTCAGGACTGCTCCTCGGACCCTCAGAAATACTCACGAGTTTTTTTGTTCCTATTCGGAACACCACTACCATGGGATTGTTTCAGGGTTAACGTATAGTGGCATTTCCATGTCTTCTGAATGGATCTATAACTTGGTAACCCTGAGATAATACTATCTCTCCAGGTAAAATTCTACCATAGCTTGTCTGGGTGTTATCACATGGTCAAATCAAATCAAATATTTATTTGGCGTGACCAATCTCATTGCCTATACAATTATACAAATATAAAACAAAGCAACCAATACCAAAAATTCCTTAATAGAATACACAGAACCATAAACAATAATAAGGAAACATGACCTCAGGAAAGAGAAGGCGGCACTTGGGGACCCATACTAGTCCTACAAGTACCTTATCGGAAAGGCATCAGTTATCATCCTTAATCAGAACTGAGATCATTTAACAAATAACAATTAGTCAATAAGGAAACTGAGCAAATCATCAGTTATATGAATAACAATATACAGAGTTAATCAACCACAAAATTAAAATATCCAGCATAAGAGAGATACTTAGAGTGTCACGGCTCTCCGCCCATCAGTAATTTATACTCAAGGAACAGTTGACGAAGATTCATTGCCTGGGTCAAGAATCTAATTACATTTAACGTCACCTCTGTCTCCCCATCTGAAAGAGCAAGAACAAGAAGAAAAGAGTCTCATCTTCCTGGATACTTTTCCAGGAAAGAAGTAAGAAACTCAGCCCTAATATTGTCATAGAGATGGCACCTTAACAGTTATAACGTGGTAGAACCATTCAGGTGTTATGTAAATCACCACAATGCAGTAAACCCAAGGCAATTCCATGGTGCTACCATGGGGGAAGGAGGATCTGACATCTGAAAGTAATCTAATTTAGGAATGGAGTTCTCCAATGTTTTCTTTCCTACAGCTAATGGAACAGAAATCAGAGATGAAGTTCTTTTAGAAGTACTTCCAAACAGTGTCTTTAACACCGTACTTGGACTATTGTTTCGGTATCAAACTAGAATAAAGTGGATTGAATCGCCGTAATTGCATTTGCTTTCCTTTGGTACTATGGGCTTTCTGCAGATGACAGGAAGAAACAAGTCCAATCCATAAACCAAGTCTTAATTGAAACCTAGTGCCAACATCCAATGTTGCCAACTTGAAACATCCGATATTCAAGATTTAAGTCGTCCCCAAAACCATAAAGCTGGCTTTAAAATTAAGCATTTTAAAACTTGGTTTTATTTCCATTTTAAAAAAGTTTCAGGTTATACTTGGGTCATGTTTCCACAACCACAAGAGCTAGAAATTTCCTTTTTTCTTTAAAAAAAAAAGAAAAAAAAAAAGAGAAAATATTTTCGTATACGTACTTGTCTTCAAGAGTTGGAGCTTCAAGAGAGACATCATGTATAATCAAGTAGTCATAAGACTCACAACCCAATTCTAATCCAAGCTGTTATGGTTGCCGACAAATCAAACCAATTTAATGGCAGAGCAGATTTCCTTGTTATGCTGAAAAAGAATGAGATGCACAGAATCTACATCCCTGAAATGCTATTTTAGGGCATTTTCACACAAGACAGTTTCCACCCACCACCCACCCACTATACATGTTATAGGGCAACCCTGCAGCCCTGCAACATGTATAATAAATTGTAACACCCATTTAATCAGTGCTAAAGTGTCTGTGTGAAAAGAGTAGGGCCGCCCCTACCGCGGGGCGACTCGAGGCAGCTGCCCCAGGCCCTGCTCACCGGGGGGCCCTGCATTCGGGGTCCCCAGGTCCTGACCTCACAGTGGCTGGGAGCTGGGGAACCCGAGCTTGGGGCTCCCCTGGCTGACTAACCACATCTCCCCTGACAGGCAGTGGAGGAGGGGAGGCGGAGTGAGGGAGAGGCAGAGGGCCTGCCTCTCCCACACTTCATGCCTTCCCCCCCCCCCGCTGCCTCTCAGTCTCGGCCAGGGGAAATGTGGGAGAGGCAGGGCCTCTCCCTCTCCCTCATTCCCCCTGACCGAGACAGTCAGACAGTGGAGGGGGCCAGTGGAGCGTCCAGTGGGGGTGGGCAGCATGGCGACAGATTTAATCTGCTGCCGTGGTGCCCGCCCCGCCCGAGGCTCCAAGCCCAGTGCGGGGCCCAGGCCGGTGGCGACGGATCAGGTAAGTAATCTGAAATGGCTGGGCCTGGGGATGGGTGGAGGGGAGTGTTCCTCCACCTGTCCCCAAGCCCAGGCCTGGGTAGCGCACCACCCCCAGACCGAGCCAAGGAGCACCCCCTGAGCTGGGGAGCACCCCTAGGCCTACTGGCTGGTGGCGACTTTGCCACCAGCAGAAAAATAGTGCCCCGCTTTTGTTCGCCACCCTGGGCCCCGCATATTTTAAGACAAGGGCCATGCATAGTGGGTGGGTCGTGGGTAGGTAGTGGGTGGAGAGTGTCTTGTGTGAAAATGCCCTTTGATGTGAATTCATGCAATTTATATTGAAACCCTTTATAAAAGCTCTCTTACTACCTCTGAAGAGTCTACATAATTATGATTGATGCTGATGTGCATTAGACCTGAAACCAATATCCACAGCGAATTTGCCCACTTCGATTTGGGTCCAACAAAGGGGGTACAAAACACTACTCATGCCAATTTAATTTAGATATTCACTTTTCTTTTCTTTTCTTTTCTTATGTGTTGTTGTTTCTTTACATTTGTTATTTTTGGTCATTTCATTTTGATATAAACTTGGATAGCAAAATAATATCTCAAATATATTATATACAAAATATGAAAACAAGATCCAAAAGACCCAAATATCCCAAAGAATCACTTCCATTCCAAGCATGCAAAGTTTCTAGTCAGAGGTGAAAGACAGAGTTGTTTAGTGGTTGGAGGCCAAAGGTGGTCAGGAATCCTGGGCCACATTCCTGTTCTGCTCCTGATTTTATTGACTCATTTACTCAAAGCTAGTAATGTTTGTCTGTTTATGAATATTGGAATATTTGTTTCACTGAGAATTTTCATTTAGATATTCATACTGCTCAGGGCTGGATCAAAAATAGTGCAGGCTGTGCAACCACACAACCCTCCACCCCACTCCCATATATGGAATTATTTCATAATTTTGAAATGACAACATGTGTGTGAGAATGCATTGACATAAAATATAGGTCTACAGAGCTTCAAATGTAGGGAGTCACAGCTTGTAGAAGGCCCATGGCAAGTCAGGAGTCCCTCCCCCCCCCCAACACATAGGTCCCATGCATAAAGAAATAACAACATACGCATAACATAAGGGCTTGTAACGCAAGATGCCTCAACACCTTTTGTATAATGGGTGCATCAGTGTGTGTCCAGGAAATATCCCTATGTTAAAAGGGGGATAGGGATAACATAATCATTTTGTTCAGCACCTCAATTTCCTTGAAACCAGTTCTGGGAGTGTTATTTTAAAATACAATTATTTGCAAATATAGAATCTACTATTTGTTTCAGCAGTAATGTGTATCTAGTCAAGGTGACAAAAACACTTTTCATACTGGGATGACACAGTAAATAAAGTTTTCACAGCTCCGTCCAGAACCTGGACATGCTTCTTGGCCACAGATCACTAAACAGCATGAGCACAATTTTAGTGTTTCCATGTGTGGAAGCAACCTGGGAAATACCACACTTAATTAATGCTTCAGAATTGCTCAGGCTTTGAATGCACTTCACTTTCACTCAAGATCCTGATTCAACATGACCCCAGCAAATCCCTGATGCAAATGTTCTCATGTCCTGAATCATAATGGTGCTTCAGATGATTGTGGGCTGCAGTGAGCAACGAGCCTTCTTCTGTATCCTGTGAGGGTGGCTAACTTTACAAATGAATGCATCTTTTTGTACCGTTGTTGGCTTGAAAAAAAAAATCCTTAGGACATCACTGTGCTCCTTAGTTTCAAGTAGATGGTTTTTATTTGGAGCTATTACGAGAACACTGCTCCTTCTCAGTCTTTCCAAATGAGAACCACATGCTAGTAACTTGGGCTTTTGATGAGAACAGCACTTGCAGTTTCTAGCTTCGTGTGTTTGGCTGTTTGCACTGACAGCTATCTCAAGGGAGGCCAAAAGGGAGTGAAAAGATGGGGAATGACAACAGCTGAGCCACAAATATTAGGAACTTGGGAAAGAGTTTGGAGTGGTCTTAACTAAGCCTGGAAATATAATTCTGGAATCTGTTAAATGTGCACTTTTTCTTCAAACAATTATACGAAATCAGAATATATTAAACAGGCAAAACCCAGAAGAATCAGTTACATTCCAAGCATGCAAAATATCCAGTCAGGGGTGAAAGACAGAGTTGTTTAGTTGTTAGAAGGCAAAGGTGGGCAAGAGTCCTGGGCCGCATTCATGTTCTGCTCCTGATTTATTGACTCATTTACTCAAAGCTTTGGCCTCTCTGTATCTGTTTGTACATGTAGCCAAGGATTTGGGAAAAGCCCATTGAAAGGGAAAACTCCCTGGGCGACGGGCATATTCTCCATGCGTGTGTGTGTGTGTGTGTGTGTGTGTGTGTGTGTGTGCGTGTGTGTGAAAGCCCATTGAAAGCAAAAGTAATCTGCTCCATGGCTATGTAGGTCTGTATATAGCTTGACTCATTTACTCAAAGCTTTGGCCTCTCTGTATCTGTTTGTACATGTAGCCAAGGATTTGGGAAAAGCCCATTGAAAGGGAAAACTCCCTGGGCGACGGGCATATTCTCCATGCGTGTGTGTGTGTGTGTGTGTGTGTGTGTGTGTGTGCGTGCGTGTGTGTGAAAGCCCATTGAAAGCAAAAGTAATCTGCTCCATGGCTATGTCCTCCCTGAGTATATGCCATTTGCATGCATGCCCGATTTACATGAATGTTCCAGGTGCATCATGGGAGGCCATAAAGGGCANGGGGGGGGGGGGGGGGGGGAGGAGAAGGAGAAGGAGAAGGAGAAGGAGAAGGAGATATACTCTATCATGTTGCTAGAGTTTTCCTTTTGTTGTAAGACATCAGATGATCCCTAGAGTGCTGGTAGTGAAAAGCACCAGCCCAGTTAATACCCAGGGAGCAACTCTGCCCAGCTAAACACGGTTGACTTTGAAAACTTAATATGATGTAGAATTCCCCCTCTCCCATATTTTGATAGTATTATAAATGTGTATGTAACCCTTTCTGTCAATAGTGTCCATGGCAAGAAGAACCAGGTTACCTTTTCTAGGGGTTGGCACAACTAAACACACTGGCTTGAGCCCCCACCCAGAAATCTGGGGCACTAAATTTTAGTGGGAATCCTGGGGTTATTCTTTGTTTTTGAAGTATTTATTTTGAGTTGATTATATGTTTTGTTTTGTTATTGCTGCAGTTTGGGTTCACTCAGATCCCAAATTTGCAGAAAAATAGCTAGATGAATGGCCACGGGTTGACTTTTGTTTAATGATTGTGTTAAGGTGCTATCCTTAGTTTGTTATAACATGTTCTTTAAATTCTGATTGTGTATCTTGTTATTGATGGTTTTAAGTTAATTGTATTTGTCTATTTTGTTATAACTTTTGGTTAATACAAATAAAGTTTATACATACATACATACTGTCAGGCTGTTACTTTCCCCACTTGCAAGCATGCCAGCTAGGTTGTGAACAAAGGAGCTTTATTTATGTAATTTTATTTATTTATTTATTTATTTTACTCCGCTCCTTCTGCCACAGGCAGCTCGGGTGACTTACAATCATTAAAAACAATTAAAATAGAATGTCATAAAAAGAGGGGGGAAATAACACATCCCCCCAATACCCCCTCCCCCACTATCCATCTGCTCCACCAAATGCCTGGCGGAACAGCCAAGTCTTACAACTTCTCCAAAAGGAGGTAAGATCTGGGGCCAACCGGGCCTCTACCGGAAGGGAGTTTCACAGCCACAGTGCAACCACCAAGAATGCCCTCCCCTGCATGCCCCCCCCCCAAAAAACTTGGAGGACCTCAAGCAGGGCACCCCCAGATGGTATTAAAACAAAGGAGCACTTGGTACTAACAAACTTTCCTGCACATAAATCGAACCCTCAGAGCAAGAGCCTGGTGCCACAGCAGAGAGCCACAGTTCTGTGTTCCCGAACCCCTTCTCCCCACTGATGGTTCTTTGGAGGATGTTCAGTTCACAGAACCCTGGTTGTCTCATGCAGGCTGCTGCTGCTGCTCTCCATCACTAGCATCTTCAGGCACACCTCATCAGTCTTCGCCTGAACCTGACCAAGGGAGGCCGTTCCTTATAGGCTGCTGAAAGTCTCTGGCACTGTCCTCAGGAGACCCTGGGGACCTGCCTCCTGATCCAGCAAGTGAGTTCAGCAAGAGACTGGATCAAAGAGGCTTACCAAGTCTGGTCATCCCACACTGGCTGGTTTTCTGTCACCATCCTCTGGACACCCTGGAAGCCCAGCTCCTGACCTAGTCTTTATGGAGCAGAGCAGGAATTCATGGTTTCGATGGCAACCATTGACCTATCCCATGGTAGTAGTGGGACTGACACATGAGAGGGGACACACGCTGGAATTGATTTACTGCACTGGCCTGGAATCATGGGGTCCTATGATTGGGGGTGTGGAGGTGACACCGTTGTCATGGTTGCACCATTACCTCCTGGAGACTTGGGTCCTGGCACACCTATGCCCCCTGTCAGGATACTGGACCTATTAGATTGTAGGGATGAGCGAACACACTTCGGAGGTTTGGAGTTCAGCCTGAATTCGGCCTGTTCGGATGACCGAACCCGAACCTACTGAACCAAACCTGATTCCGAACTCCAAAACGACTGAACAGTTTGGTCAGTTCAGATCGTGTTTGAGTGGTTCAGGTGAGAGAAACGTGACCGCAGCCAGTTGGTGACCTGTGCCTGACACAGGCAGGCACAGGGAGGGGGGAGGTCAGTTGAGGAGCAGACTTCCAGGCACCAGGGGTGGAGAGGCCTGGAGTAGCAGCCAGCTTGCCCAATCACCAACCCTTTTCTCCTCAGACCACTGGCTTCGCAGTCTGCAATTGGCCACGGGCTAGGCTGCATGGAGCCAATTGGGCTTGCTGTGAGGCGGGCGCAGCAAGTAGCAAAACTCATTGCCCTCCCCTCTGCCAACACCTTCTGAGCTAGTCACTGTTCCGGAACAGCAGGCGTTTCAAGGCTCCCTCTCTCCCAGCAGTTTTTGTTCCTTCCTATTCCTAATCCATTGCCATCCTCCTCCTATTTCACCCATCCAACCCATTTACCTCCATATTATCATTTATTTAGATTATATTAGATAGATTTAGGTGTTATTTTTTGTTTTTACCCCTCCCTGTGTTCCCTGTGTTCAATCTTCCTTCCTCCCTCCCCCCTCCATTGAATCCTTTCCCTCTCCCTCTTATTCCATCCCTGATTCCCTTCCCCTGTTTTAAGTTTTGGATTTATTTAGAGTAGGATTATTATTAGATTGATTTTCATTTCAGTTTTGTACCCCTCCCTGTGTTCTTTGTGTTTCCCCCTGTGTAATATTGTATATATAGATAGATAGTTATTAGATAGATAGTTACTAGATAGATATACATAGTAGTTAGCTTAGTTAGAGAGATAGAGATACAGTGTGTTTGTAGAACAAGGCCTTTGTAGTTAATTATTAGGATATTCCATTTAGTTCAATAGGTTTTAGAATAGTTAATAGCAGTTAGATTTAGTATAGAGATAGATATAATATTAGATTAAAAAATTAAATAAAAAAATAAATAAAATAGAAATAAAATAAAATATAAAACATTATTTTGGAGGGAGAAATGGAGAAGGGAAGGAGAAGCCAGTCTGTTGCCCATAGGGGAGGCAATGGGGCACGTGTCAGGGCCATGCCATGGGAATGGCAGCAGGCAGCAGCAGTAGCCCGAGCACATCACCACGCCCCAAACTCAGCAGGCCTGCTTTAGGGCAACAGGCTTCAGCGGCTCAGCGTCAGCGTCTCCTGGAAGTGCCCTACTCCACTGTCACACAGGGCACTGGAAGGTTTGCATTGAGGATGTGTCTGTCTCTGCTGCTGCTGGTGCTGGAGCAGGTGCTGTTGCTTCCGATGTTCCTACAGGACTACCAATGTCTCGGCATTCTGTACCCTGGCAACCCACAGTCTGCTGCTGCTGCCAATGACTGCCAGGCCTATATGCCGTCTGTGCCAAGGGTTCTGTACCTTGGCAACCAATGTCTCCTGCTGCTAGTGCTAATGGCCCCCAGGCCTATATGCTGTCTGTGCCAAGGGTTCTGTACCCCAGGTTGCCGCCAAGCTCAAAGCCTGCCTCAGCCCGCCTTCCATGCATTACTTCTAGGGACATCATTCAGCATCCATAGGCTGCCATTCCACTGTACCTGAAGCAGTCATGCCTGCCCATCCCAGGAACCATCAATGAGATTCTGGGACCATGATTCCAGTCACAGGGAGCTGTTATTCCATTCTGGGTGCTGCCGCTGCTCATGCCTGACTGGTCAGCGGCCACCATTGCCTACCTGCAAGCCTGCCCCCACACCAGCCTACTCCTCTGCACCCACCCGTGGATTCCCACTGCCAAAAGAGCCTATCTCTCTTTTTCTCTGGCACACCCACACAGACACAAGCCCTGACCCTCCTGGGGGGCTGTCTGCAAGTTGAGATCCTGCTTCTGTCACATATTGGGGCTAATACGCTAATGCTACATCTACTACTGCTGCTGTCAGGTAGGGATCTGACACAGACAAGCTGTATATACAATGAGATTCTTCCACCTTCCAGAACTTCAGCACAGAGGGATAAAAGATTGGAGAGGTCAAACAAAGTTCGTAACAACAAAGCAAATATAACTTTTAATAAAACCTTATAAACAACAATGAACATTCAACAACAGTATAAAAACAAAAACAAACATATATAATAAGAAAGGAAATGTAACCTTAAATCTGGGGGGGTCTAGTCTTTGTCGGGTCTGTCCCCTGGAACTTGGAGAAAAGGCAAAAGCCAGGGCGCAGCACAGGACCGAGGGGCGGGCACCCTGTGATCTGGCATTTTGTACCCATGGGCCGAGGTGACGTCCACAGCCCCCTGACACAGCTGCATGCCACCTGGAGAGTGACTGGTGGTAGAGTTCCAGCTTCTCCATCTTGGTGGAGACGTACTGGGAGTACGCCTCCACCTACTTTCTCTTGAGTTTGAGCTCCTGGAACTGTTCCACCAGGCGGTTCTCCATCATGGCTGAATGCAGCCATAGTCCCACTATAAAGTGGTAGGTAGGCCTCTCCACCTCGGCCTGAAAGGCCTTCGTCGCTGCAGACTCCTGGGGCTCGGGGGACTCCACATCGGAGCTGGAGGAGGGGGAAGGGCTTTGATGGTGTTGCCATGTCTTTTGGGTTGCCACCCCCCCTTCTTCCAGAGCTGATGCTCCCCCACGGTCATGCCAGACTCCTGCCACTTCACCTTCTCCCCGTGCAGCTTCTCAATGTGGGAGATGAGGCCGGATGTGGTCCCCTCCCTGGCCAGTCTGAATTTTTTGCTGCATATCTAAAGAACATAAAAAGATAGGAACATAAAAAGTGCCATACCGTGTCAGACCAATAGTCTGTCAAGCCCTGCCTGCATTCTATCGCCACAAGTGGGTGGGTGGCCATTTGGTCAATCTATTTCTGCAGGGGACTTCTGTTCCTAAAAGGTCATAGGGCAATCCATCCCCTGTAGTTCCAGCCCCCATGCCTTACCATGCACACGGCGTATGTGTTACCCTTCACAAACCACCTCAAGACATCAGATCTTCTCCGCCGACTGTCTGGGGGTGGCACTGGTGAGTCCGACCTCCACCTTGATGACCTGCACCTGGCACCGGGGGCAACAGATTCCTCATCACCCTCTCTGAAACAGGAACACATAAACAAGTAGTTAGTTAACAACACCTAAGTAATATTATGCATTTATGATGATGCCTCTAGTCCTCCCTCCTTGGGGTGCTAGGGATGGCAACTGGAGACGGTGACCTTGGCTGGCTGGCTGGCATGTGCAAATCCTGCCCTTCTTTGGATGCTGAGGAGGGATGGCAATGGGAAGACCCTGGCTGGCTGGCACGTGCAAATCCTGCCCTTCTTTGGGTGCTGGGGAGGGATGGCAATGGAGAGAGCCTGGCTGACTGGCACGTGCAAATCCTGCCCTTCTTTGGGTGCTGGGGAGGGATGGCAATGTAGATACCCTGGCTGGCTGGCACGTGCAAATCCTGCCCTTGTTCATGGGGACGGCAACTGGAGAGTGGAGACCCTTGCTAACCTGGCACATGTTTGGGTGGGAGTTCTCATGCTTGTGTCTGACTTTTGGAAGAGCCCCCCACACTACAGTACCCTCTCTCTGTGTGGCAGACATCTGCTGCCACCCACAGATTCCTACTGTTTGTGCCTGACTGATGCCCACCATCCATGCACCCAGCAGCATGCCAGTGAGCTCGCTCTAATGGACAGTATTCTTCTTGTCCTCAAAGTAAAAAAAAAAGTTTACAAATCTGGCAGCAGTGGCAGCACCTCCTGTGCCCGCCAGCTCTTGCTCCTCCTCCATCACTGAAGGTCTAGCAGCAGCGGCAGGAACCTCTTCCTCCACCACTGGCTCCACCACCTTGGCCTTCCCCAAGGCCCAGCGTTTAATGGTCATCGTCTTAATTTAAAAAAAAAATAATTAAGCAATCACTCGCCAACACCAAGAGTCACCCACCAACACTCTTCAACCAGCCAAACCAACAGTCAAACCAAAACCAACACACAGTCCAACACAAACACAGCCAAAACACACCAAACACCCAGCCAGCCACAACACATACTCTCTCTCGCCACACAGCTCCACACACACTCTAATTTCTGGTTTCCGGCATGATCACGAGATCACGCGATACCTTTTTTCGAATGCCCTAACTGAACCGAACTCCACTGAACTAAACTACCAAACCCGAACTCGGCAACCGAACTGAACAAGCAAACTGAACTACTGGACTGAACCGGACTGAACCAAATGACCAAACCTGAACCGCAATCTGTTTGCACATCCCTATTAGATTGGTCCGCCCCTGGAGACTCATGGATCCAGCTGGTTTCCAGAACTCTCTAGGGGAGTTTTCCACAGACCTTGATGACTGCTCTGTTGATGATCTCATCACATTTTAGAATAACACCTTGACTGAGACCATCCACATAGTGGCTCCCAGGCATCCACTCCCACTGCTGTGCCAACACATGTCATATGGTACACGGAGGGCCTGAGATGGCAGAAGCAGAAAGGTAGGTAGTTAGGGGGCAGGTGGCACCAGACTCAAGCTGAATCTGACCAACTGTGGCATAGATGATTTTTGAAAGACTATGTCGTGGCTGTGATGGCAGCAAAGAAATCCTCTTAGCTGCCATCATAGCATCTGTGAAGTCATGTCTAGCGGAGCTTTTCCAGGTGGTGAGGAGTTTGGTCAGGACAGCCTGTCTCCACCAGGAACTGGAGGTATCCAGTGCCCACTGTGACATTTTTATTGATTAATTCAAAGAAAAATTGCTCATATTCAGCACAACCCCAGCGCAACCATTTCTGGTGCAAAGTCAGAGCTGGGGGTTATGAAAGCCCAGTCTTGTCCTCCCTTGGGATTGGTTTCAGTTGTTGTCACTCACCGATATGGAATAGGTGCTGGGGGCTGTTTGAGCCACAAGTGCACACACACGCAGTAGATCAACAGCAGTGCCAACAGTAAGCGAACAGGCAGGAGGGTCGGCAGCAATTCCTCCCATTGTGTGTGTTTTGAGAGAGAGGTGAGTGTGTCTGTGTTTTGAGAGAGAAAGGGAGGTGAGGGTGTGTGTGTTGAGAGAGAAGAGGGGTGTGTGTCACCATCCACGCTCGGGCCCTGGGTGTCCCCTCCCCAGGGCCTCATGAGCTGAGCTGATTTTACTATGGGGAGGAGCTTTGGGGAGGGGAACGGTCTCCTCCATTTCTTAGCCTTCTCCCCCCCTTTCCCTCTTAGTTATAGATACAGAGTCTGGTGGGGATTGATCTCCTCCCTTGGGTTTCTAAAATTACGCTCCTCCCCTGTTATCTCACAGGAGCAGGGCCTCCGCACATCTCCTGGGGGTTCTCAGGGTTCCATGGGGAGCAGGCCAGCCCAGTCTGCTCCTATCTGAGACACTCCTCCTGTCCCAGCCCGGTGGCTTAAATAGACCCTGCAGGCTCATTCCAGCTGGGCTCTTCCAGTTGATGCCTACGGCAGCATGTCCTGACCGTGCATGACCCCCTCGAGCTTGTAGTACTCTGGGCTGCCTACTTTCCTGCCATGTCAGTTCCTGCTGATGCTGCATCCACTTTCACTGGTGGACATCTCTGGTATCTTGGTGTTCTTTCTTTGGGGGTCCATTGCAAGCCCCACTGCCAGGGTGGCCCGTGGCTCCTCATAATCCCTGGCTGTCAAGACAAGGTCTGGTGGGTAGGAGGGCATCAGGGCCTCATCTCCCTGTCAGGAGAAAAAGTCAGCCTTAGTATGGACTCTTCCCACTCTATGTTTGATGTCAAAGGCATATGGTTTTAGGGCTAAGTACCAACAAATGAGCCGGGGGTTGGTATCTCGCACTGAGGATAGCCACTGAAGGGGGGGCATGATCAGTGACTAGAGTAAACCAGGTGCCTAGCAAATAATATTGGAGAGTAGGTGTGGCCAAGCGGATCACTAAGGCCTCTTTTTCAATAGTTGCATATGTTCTTTCTCGCAGGTCTAATTTCCTACTGATGTAGGCCACCGGGTGCTCTTCCCCATTCCATTCCTGGGACAGGATGGCCCAGCCCCCACCCTTACATTGGAGGCATCCAATCTCCTGGGACAACCATTGGATTTTTTTAGGACAGTGTTGCCTGATGGAGTCAGTGAGGGGGGTAGCTATGGTGGTGTAGATGCCATATGTAATACCATGTTAACCCTAAAAAATGCTGGACCTGTCATTTGATGGTTGGTAGCTGCCATTCCCGTATGGCCTTCAGTTTGTCTAGCACCAGCTGGATCCATCCATTCCCTATTCGATAGCCCAGGTAGCTAAACTCTCTTAAACCCAGATGGTACTTGACCAGGTGGGTGTTAAGTCCAGCCTGTTCCAATGTGATGGCTTGTATGTGCTACAGATGTTCTTCCCAAGACGAGCTAAAAATAACAATGTTGTTGATATAGGCAGCAGCATATTTGAGGTGGGGGGCTAACACTTTGTCCATGAGGCGCTGGAAGGTCACTGTGGTGCCGTGTAAGCCAAAGGGCATCTTGATAAACTGAAACAGGTCAAGGTGGCTGAAAAAAGCCATCTTTTCTTGGACTGTTTTTGACAGCAGGATTTGCCAGTTACCCTTCATCAGGTCTATTGTGGACAGATACTTGGCTCCCTCCAGATGCTTGAGCAAGGTGTCCATGAGTGTCATTGGGTAGGTCAGGTTGGCTCTGACATGTGCTCCTGGATTCCTGGATAACTCCTAGGTGGAACATGTCCCATACTTCCTCTTTGATGATTCACCACTGATGTTGTGGGTTGCGGCGGCGAGCCTCTTGTACAACTGTTCCTGCTTCTGTCACAATATCCTGCTTAATAAGGTGTGTTTTCCTCAGATTCTTTGTAAATATATGTCCATACTGGGTTAAGAGGTTCTTGAGTTGCATCTGCTGTGGCTCTGTCAATTTAGGAACTACAGGTACCCCCTTCATAAGAAGGTTAATAGGTTTTAGCATGGTCAGGTCATCAGTGGGGGTGGGGGGCTGATGGTCTTCCCACTCATTCAGCAAGTTAATGTGATACGTTCATGATTCTTTCCATCGGCTGGGCTGGTGGATAATGTAATCAACCTCCCTAACTCACTGCACAACTTTGAAGGGGCCCTGCCAGGTAGCTAGCAACTTAGATTCTCGGGTGGGGAGTAGCACTAAAAGCCACTGACCATGCTGGAGAACCTAGACTCGGGTCTTTTAATCATACCACTGTTTTTGTCTGTTTTGGGCAGCAATAAGGTCCTTCCAGGCAAAGCCAGCTATCTTGTCCAGTTTCTTCCTCAGTTACTGGACATACATCACCAATATCAGAGGGGAGTTAGATTGTTCCTCCCATTCTTCCCTGATTAGATCTAAGAGGCCCTGCAGCCTATGACCAAAGAGCAGTTTGAAGGGGGAGAACCCTAGTGAGGCCTGTGGTACCTCCCGGTGTGCAAACATCAGTGCCGGTAAGAGGTTGTGCCATTTCCTTGGTTCTTCCAGCATGAACTTTCATAACATCGTCTTTAATGTCTGATTAAAGCATTATACTAGTCCGTCCATCTGGGGATGGTATACAGAGGTTCAGAAGGACTTGATCTTCAGGACTCTACACAGCTGATTCATTAGTCGGCTTGTGAAGTTGGTCCCTTGGTTGGTCAACAGTTCCTTTGGGAACCACATCCTGGCAAAAATGGACAGGAACTCTAAAACTATCACTGGGTTCTTCGTGGATTGCAATGCTACTGCCTCCAGGTATCGAGTAGCATAATCGACAATCACCATGATATAATTATGCCCTGCCAACGTTTTTTTAAGGGACCCACTATATCTATGTCCACCAGTTCAAACGGCACTCGCACTATGGGTAAAGGGATAAGGGGTATTGGTGGGACTTTCTTGTGGCTGGTCAACTGGCACTCAGGGCATGAGGCACAGTATCTCTTTATAGCTTCCCATATCCCTGGCCAGTAGAAACTTTGTGTCAACAATTCTAAGGTTTTCTCCTGCCCCAGATGGCTGCCTGGCACAGGGAACATTGTGGGCTATCTACAGTAGCTCCTCATGCACCTGTCTGGGAGCCAACAACTGCTGTCACTCAACTGCACTCATGGATCCTTCTCTATCCTATAAAGGTGGTCCCCTATGAGTTCAAAATGGGTCCAACTCAGTGGTCAAGTGGGGTTTCTCACCACCTCATTGACTATGGCTACATGCTCATATGCATTTTGTAGGAGGGGATTCCCCCTGTTGGGTCTTTATAAAGTCACCCCATATTACCTTCTCAAATTGCCATGACCCTCCTAAGTTTATCAACTGTATGTATGATGGGGTAACGCCGCCGTATAAATTTGTCTACTAAAAGGCTGTTGCCTTTTACAGAGGCTGTTTACAAGGCTGAACCAGGGCCCTCGGAATATGTGCTCAGGGTGACGGGGCCATCTTGTATGATTTTGTATGACCTTTTAGCTTGCTAACTGTATTACAGATAATTGTTTATTTTGCCTGAATTCATCATATTGCTTACTGTAATAGTTATGGCTATGTAAAATCATTACTGTGGTCAACGTCAGCTAATGCAGGGGTCAAGTGTGGCCGCCACAAACCCCGGGAAGGGTAAGGCAGTACAAAGCAAGAAGTCAATACAGGGGTCAAATGTTGTCGGCATAAACCCCGGGAAGGTTAAGGCAACGCAATGTAATTATAAATTCTTAATTTTATCTTTTCTTGTACAATTATGGATACTTAGTATCATCTATTTTAGTTTTGGTTCTATGCAAATAACTTTGTATGGCCTTCCAGCTTGTTAACTGTATTATAGATAATTGTTTATTTTGCCGGAATTCACCATATTGCTTATTGTAATAGTTATGGCTATGTAAAATCATTATTGTGGTTAACATCAGCTAATGCAGGGGTCAAGTGTGACCGCCACAAACCCCGGGAAGGGTAAGGCAGTACAAGCAAGAAGTCAATACAGGGGTCAAATGTTGCCGGCATAAACCCTGGGAAGGGCAAGGCAACATAATGTAATTATTATTTTTTCATTTTATTTTTCTTGTACAATTACAGATACTTAGTATCATGTATTTTAGTTTTGGTTTTATGTGACTAAGCAATTTAATTTTTATTTGCTCATTTTTGTTACGGCCCATGGCCAAACAAATAAATACTCATTCATTCATTCAAATTCAAAAACCCTTACCTGCCAGCCAGGGATGACCTCATTTTCTCCCAAGACTCTTTCCTGGTCCTCTGTGTCTGGCCTCGTTTCTTCCCCAATGAGGGATTCCTGTGCTGTCAGCAGGGTTGTCAAGGACCCCCAGTCACGTCTCAAGATCACAACGTGCACTAATCCAGGTACAACTCCTACCCTCCACTGAGCACCGAGTGGTCGTTCTGGCTATTGAGAGGGCTATGGTTTAGGTGGGATAGGTGCATATATCATCGTGTATGCACTAAAGGACTATTCATGGCTCAGCTACTTCCCTTCCACCTTGCACCCCTTCCTGCAGTAGGGTTTGGCTGCAGCCCATATCTATCAGGGCTGGCCATCCACATTCACCTGCATGATGGGACTCTCTGTCCTTACATCTATTGCTCTTTCCCCCAACCAACCCTCAGCGTACATGAAGTCCATGAGTGGGCAGTCTCTTTAGCAGTGCCCTAGCTTTCTGCACGTGTATCATAACTTGACTTCCAGAGCACCAAGAATCTTTTCAAGATTCAGAACTGGACTTTCCTCTTATGTAGAGCCACTGGAGGGTGGCAAATATAACCCTGATATTTAAAAAGAGATCCAAAGGTGATCCTTGAAACTACAGACCAGTAAGCTTGATGTCTGTGCCAGGCAAAATGGTGGAAACTATAATTAAGAACAACATTGTTGGGCATGTTGATAAACATTGCTTTGTTGCAGAGTAATAACTGATTCGCAATCAGTAAGGACAAATGCAGCTGAAGGTTTAAAAACAGAACTTTACTTAAGTTTTTTCAGGCACAGATCCTTAGTTGTATCTATCTTTTAAGAAGACAAAATGGAGACTGAGACAATGAGAGAGAAGGGAAGAAGGAGTGGTTACACAAAGGAATTCAACTGTAAAACCCCATCTCCCTTCCATGCACACATAAACTTAGCAGCGCCATCTGGTGGGTCTATAGTCAGTTACTGTTCTTAATATAGCAGGCAGTAACTTATGGATGTTGCATATGCCAACAGGCTTAATGGGGAAGAATCATATGGATTTAGCAAGGGTATGTCATGCCTCACTAATTTGTTGGAATTCTGTGTGGGGTAAATAAGCATGTGGACAAGGGAGAGCCGGTAGATATAGTGTACCTGGATTTCCAGAAAGCAGTTGATAAGGTCCCACAGAAAAGACTCTTGAGAAAATTAAAAAGTCACGGGATGGGAGTTAGTGTCTTACTATGGATCAGTAACTGGTTAAACGATCGGAAGAAAAAAGTAGGACTAAATGGTCAGTTTTCACAATGGGTATTAAAAAATGGTGCACCCCAGAGATCTGTATTGGGACCAGTGCTGTTTAATGTATTCATTAATTAATTGGAAAAGGGCGTTAAGAGTGAGGTGATCAAATTTGCAGATGACACCAAGTTATAGGGATCTGCAAACAGAACGGGGCTTGGATGTTCGGCTGTTCAGCCCGAAAACCTAGTTCGAGTTTGTGGGTTCGCTCTGGTGGAGTTAGGTCCTGCTGAACATTCGGTGGAGTTTGGTTCTGCTGTGAGGCTTGGGGTGCTCTGGCAAGCCCTAGGGGGGGCCCAGGGAAGCATGGCAGACCGTCAGAGACCCAACATCAGCATCATCAGAGACCGGGAAGGCTTGGCGCTTGGCACCCTGGATTGCCTGGGCAGACAGGCTTGGCGCTTGGCCCCTGGGGGTACCTGTGGCCGTAGGGCTAGCCGTCGGAGACCCAGCAGCAGCAGGAGCAGAGATCAGGAAGGCTTGGTGCTTGGCACCCCGGGTTTCCAGGGCAGGCAGGCTCAACCCTTGACCCCTGGGGGTGCCCGTGGCACCAGGACTGGTCATCTGAGACCCAGCGGCAGCAGCAGCTGCAAAGGCTGGTAAGGCTTGGGGCTCGGTGGCTGGCCTGGCACCCCTACTTGGCCGGGCATTGTAGGCTGCCAGACATTGGTGGAGCAGCAGCAGATATTGGATTGCCCAGTAGCAGAACCCATGGCAGTAGTGGCAGAAGCAGCAGACAGATGCCTTGATGAAAAACAACTGCTCCACCAACTTGGCCCCCAGTCTCAGGAGGTGTGGCAGGCAAATGTCCCCTGCCATAGAGAACACCCGCTCGCTGGGGACACTCGTTGGCGGGCAGGACAACAGACCCGTGGCCACTTTGGACAGGACCGGCCACACGTCCCTCCGAGAGCTGTGTCACCACCATGTTCTGCCCCTCCCATCAGCACTGTCAGTGGTGCAGCAGCAGCAGAAATGGAGAAGGGAAGCAGGAGAGGTGGGTCTGCTGCTAGTAAGGCAGGCAATGGGGCACGTGACAGAGGTGGCAGAGGCTGTGCCAGTGGAGTGGCAGGCATCCGCAGCAGCCCGAGCCCATCACCACACACCAAACTGAACAGGCCTGATTTTGGGAGACAGGCTTCAGAGTCTCCCAGAAGTGGCACTAGGGGTGTGGTTCGGTGTCACCTCCTGCCAGCATCCTCCACTGCCATGCATGGCACTGGAAGGCCTGCAGTCCAGGAGGCTGTGGCTGTCCCTGCTGCAGCTGCAGGTGCAGGTGCAGGTGCAGGTACTTCTGGGTTGGATGTTCATCATGGGCCACCATTGTCCCCCATTATTGATGTGATCCCCAGCAGTCCAGGGCTGGTGGATCCCACCCCGTCTGCTAGAGGCAGGGCCCAATCCCCAGACAATGGCAGCAGGGAGAGGAGCAGTAGTAGCAGCAGCAGTAGAAGCAGAATCTATAGGGGGCACAGGGAGAGTGACAGCAGCATGGGCAATCGATCAGTCTCAGGGTCCCAGTACTCCCCTTCGCAGGACATATCTCAGATTGGGGACAGTGAGGAAGATACTAGTCCTGTGGAGGAGATGTCTGGTGCTGAGGCGATGGCTGTCCCTCTGAGAGCTGTCTCGCCACCATGTTCTTCCCCTCCCATCAGCACTGTTAGTGGTGCAGCAGCAGCAGCCAGTTGAGGCCCAGAAGTGTCAGTGCACCATGGAGGAGCTTGGGTGGGGGCAGCTGCAAAGTTCATCAGCACATAAGCACTGGGGAGGAAGCTGTCTTTCAGCTGAAAACCATGTGCATGTTGGGGGAAAGGATTGCACTCAATGGGCAGCCCTTCTCAGCGGTTGGGGACATGTGGTTTAGACACCTAATTGACTTCCTGGACCCCAGTTTAAGCTGCCCTCTCACACCACCATGTATCAGGCTGCCATCGATGCCTGGCAGCCTGAAATGCCAGGCCAAGCAGGGGTGTCAGCCAACAATTCCTGACCGGGCCTCTGCCATTGCTCTGTCAATGCCTGGCAGCCTGCAACACCCAACCCTGATGGTGACTAGAACTGGAGAACCCAGCACAGCATAGAGCGAGCAGAACTGGAGGCTTGCCAGGCAGCACCACCCTGAGTCAGCAGGTGGTGCCAGCCCTGTACCGAGCTTTAAAGGAATGGGTGAGGGAGCAGATGGCAGGGGCTGGGGGTGCCACTGTCCACATCACCACTGACCTGTGGTTGAGTAGGAACATGCAGCATGCCTACCTGGCAGTGACTGACGACACACTGGTGGCAGGACCCGGAGGCAGTGTTTGACAGTGGCAGGAGGGGTCCCAAAGCAGGGTATAGGTGGGTCCTGCTTCAGGCGGAAGTCATGGATGCCATGGCCTCCACACTTCTTGGAACATCAAGGCACCCCTGACCATCATGGTGACGGAGTGGGTCATGCCAGCTGCGCCCTTCACCAAGGGGTGCGTGGTGACTCACAACGCGCCCAACATATTGAGGAAGTCCATGAGGGGGGCTTCCCCAACATCCGTCCCTTCACCTGGTGTTCAGGAGCACTATGGGATTGGGGGAGAAGGGGACTGGGGCAGTCCCCCTTAGCTCCCTGATCGAGAGGTGGAGGAAGCTGGCCGGTTTCTTTAACTAGAGTGTGATGGGCAGCGACCTCCTCTGGGAGAAGCAGGCCGATCAAGGCTCCCCAGTGCACCAGCTGATGCAGGATTTGTCCACATGGTGGAATTCATCCACATTCCTAGTGCTCAAGTGGCCTCTCAAGCAGAAAGCTGCCTTGCATCAGGTTCAACTGGTGATTGACAGCAGGTAACCTCCAGGGTACTATGGGGCAGAAAGGGAGATCCTGGCACTCTATGGGCACTGGAAGGGTGAGCTGGTGGAAAGGGTCCGGCAGGCAGAGAGGGCTGTGGAGAGTGCTCGGCAGCAGCAGCAGCAACATCAGCAGCAGCAGGGTGTCCCTGGGGATGGTAGGAGTGGGAGAAGCCACCCCTTTCAGCCGGTGGAGTCTGTCCCCACCCCCAGCCCTAGCAGTAGCAGCACCAGCAGTAGGCTGAGCAGCAGCAGCACCCCTATTGCTTCTGGATGATGTGGATGGACAGTCCTCCCTACCTGAACATAAGGCCCTAGAACCCTGATGGTGATGGGTCCTGGGGCTGGAGTGGATGGCTGTTTCTTGATACCAGGATTGAGGCCTGTGTCCAACGGGAGCAGAGCCAGCCCTCCCTGGGCCATGCTGTAAGTGAATAAGGACCCTTCACGTGGGTCAGTGAAATGACGGCCCCTAAACCTAGAGGGTGGGTCCTGGGACAGGAGTGGCTGGCTGATTCTTGATGCGGTGGAATGACAACTCCCCGTGAGCGGAATGAGAGCCCCAGAACCCTGACAGTGGGTCCTGGAACTGGAGTGGCAGCTTATCGATGAAGTGGAATGACAGCCCTCCCTGCCTGGAATGTAGGCCCCAGAACCCGGAGGGTGGGTCCTGGGGCTGGAGTGGCTGGCTATTTCTTGATGCAGTGGAATGACAGCTCCCTATGAGCGGAATCACGGCCCCAGAAACCTGACGGTGGGTCCTGGGACAAGAGTGGCAGCTTCTGGATGAAGTGGAATGACAGTCCTACCTGCCTGGAATGTAGGCCCCAGAACCCGGACGGTGGGTCCTGGGGCTGAAGTGGCTGGATGTTTCCTCATGCAGTGTAATGACGGCTCTCCATGAGTAGAATGATGGCCCCAGAACCCTGACAGTGGGCCCTGGGACCAGAGTTGCTGCTTCTTGATAAGGTAGGATGACAGCTCCCTGTGAGTGGAATGATGGCCCCAGAACTCTGACAGTGGGTCCTGGAACTAGAGTGGAAGCTTCTGGATGATGTGGATGGACAGCCCTCCCTGCCTGGAATGTAGGTCTGAGAACCCTGATGGTGGGTCCTGGGACTGGAATGGCTGCTTCTGGATGACATGGAACAACAGCCCTCCCTGCCAGAAACATAGGCCCCAGAACCCTGATGGTGGGTCCTGGAGCTGGAGTGGCTGCCTGCTTCTTGATAAGGTAGGATGACAGCTCCCTGTGAGTGGAATGATGGCCCCAGAACGCTGACAGTAGGTCCTGGAACTAGAGTGGCAGCTTCTGGATGACTTAGCTGGACAGCCCTCTCTGCCTGGAATGTAAGCCCGAGAACCCTGAGAGTGGATCCTGGGGCGGGAATGACTGCTTCTTCATACGGTAGGATGACAGCTCCCTTTGAGCGGAATGATGGCCCCAGAACCCTGATGGTGGGTCCTGGGGCTGGGGTGGCTGCCTGCTTCTTGATGCGGTGAAATAATGGCTCCCTGTGAGTGGAATGATGGCCCCAGAACCCTGACGGTGGGTCCTGGGACTAGAGTTGCAGCTTCTGGATGACGTCGATGGACAGCCCTTCCTGCCTGGAACGTAGGCCCCAGAACCCGGATGGTGGGTCCTGGGGCTGGAGTGGCGGTTACTTGATGCGGTGGAATGACAACTTCCTGTGAGCAGAATGACAGCCCCAGAACTCTGACGGTGGGTCGTGGGACAGGAGTGGCAGCTTCTGGATGACGTGAATGGACAGCCCTCCCTGCCTGGAAAGTAGGTCCCAGAACTCTGATGGTGGGTCAGGGGGCTGGAGTGGCTGTTTCTGGATGCAGTGGATGGACAGCCCACCCTGCCTGTAACGTAGGCCCCAGAACCCTGACGGTGGGTCCTGGGGCTGGAGTGGCTGGCTGTTTCTTTGTGCGGTGCAATGACCGCTCCCTGTGAGTGGAATGATGGCCCCAGAACCCTGATGGTGGGTCCTGAGACTAAAGTGACAGCTTCTAGATGACGTTGATGGACAGCCCTCCCTGCCTGTAACGTAGGCCTCAGAACCCTGATGGTGCATCCTCGGGCTGGAGTGGCTGGCTGTTTCTTTATGCACTGGAATGACAGGTCCCTGTGAGCGGAATGATAGCCCTAGAACTCTGATGGTGGGTCCTGGGACAGGAGTGGCAGGTTCTGGATGCAGTTGATGGACAGTCCTCCCTGTCTGGAATGTAGACCCCAGAACCCTGATGGTGGCTCCTGGGACTGGATTGGCTGGCTGCTTCTTGATGCAGTGGAATGACAGCTCCCTGTGAGAGGAATGATGCCCCCAGAACCCTGATGTCAGGTCCTGGGACTAGAGTGCAGCTTCTAGATGACATGAATGGACAGCCCTCCCTGCCTATAATTTAGGCCCCACAATCCTGATGGTGGGTCCTGGGGCAGGAGTTGCTGATTTTGTATGCTATGGAACGACAGCTCCCTGTGAGAGGAATGATGGTCCCAGAACCCTGATGATAAGGGAACACAGCAGTGTTGGTTATACATTTTTATAATGCTTATGAAGCTCATATTGAGTCCATTGTTTTTGGTGTCCATGAATCTTAGTTTCCCAGGCCTGTCTTTTAAAGTTGTTGTACCTTCTCTTTAGGACAAGGATAGAGAGATCAGAAATCGAATAATCATTCTGGAAGTGAGAACCCACACGTGAATCAGTGCTTTTGTCCAAAAAATTCTTTGCCACACTCATAGCGTCTGCAAAGTTGCATCCAATGGAGCTGTTCCGGGTGGTGCGGGGGCTGGTCAGTCCGACCTCCCTCCGCCTGTATGGGGACTTGTCCCAAGCCTGCTGTGAGGAGTTTTCCATCTACTTTGCAGACAAGATCGTTCGGATCCAGAACTACTTCAACACTGGATTAGAGACAGTAGTAACTGAGCATGAGGTGATGGGGGCACCATCTGGTTCATCTTTTGAGGATGAGGTTTAGAAAGTGATTTCAGCCGATGCTGTGGAGATCCTGGGGTCGGTTAGGGCCACCAGCTGTGAATTAGATCCTTGCCTGTCCTGGTTGGTGAAAGTCTCCAGGGAGATACTGTGGCCGGTGCTGGCGGGGGTTGTCAACGCAGAGGCCGTGGTGTGCCTCCTGTTGAAGAAGTCATCCTTGGATGTGAATGCACTCGCCAGTTACTGACCTGTTTCTAACCTTCCCTTTTTAGGGAAGGTTATTGAACGGGCGGTGGCCTTGCAGTTCCAGGCTCACCTAGACAGCATCGTTTTTTTCAACCTGTGTCAATCTGGGTTTCGGCCTGGCCATGGTACGGAGATGGCGTTGGTGGCCTTGGTGGATGATTTCTGCCAGGAAATGGATGCAGGACATTCGACACTACTGGTCCTGCTAGATTTCTCAGCCGTGTTTGATACAGTGGACCATGGGCTGCTGTTGAGATGGTTGCGTGACCTGGGAGGTCTGAATAGGACCACCCTTGGTTGGTTCCAGTCATTCCTCTCGGGGAGGACCCAGCGGGTTGTCCTGGGAGCAGAAACATCTAGCCACAAGGCCCTGGACTTTGGCGTTCCACAAGGTTAAATCCTGTCTCCTTTACTGTTTAATATATATATATGTAGCCCCTGGGGGAATGGTGATGACACCCAGATTTACCTCTCTTTTTCAGCCAACCCAGGCCCTGCCATCTCCGTGCTGTCTCAGTGTTTGGAGGCTGTGGCGAGTTGGTTATGGCAGAGCAGACAGAAGACGGAGGTGATGGTGGTAGGCCGGGCAGGGAAGGTGTTGCCCCCTCTTGTGGAGGGGGGGTGTCCCTCCGTGGTCCAGTAGGTTCGGAGTCTGGGGGTGTTATTGGACGCGGGTCTCCATCTGGATCAGCAGGTGGATGTGGTGATGAAGGCGGCATTCTGACAGCTGTATCTGGTACGGGGACTGTGCCCGTACATCTCCAGACCCAACCTGGCCACTTTGATCCATGCCTTCATCACCTCGAGGCTGGACTACTGTAACGCGCTCTACATGGGGCTTCCCCTGAAACTGGCCCGGAGGTTGCAGCTAGTGAAGAATGCGGCAGCCCATCTCTTAACAGGGACCGGCCGACGAGAGCACATAACACTGGTGCTCCGTGCCCTGCACTGGCTGCCTGTAATGTGCCAAGCCAGATTCAAGGTTTTGACTTTGATATATAAGCCCCTACACGGTCTTGGACCTGGATACCTCAGGGACTGCCTCACTCTCTGTGACTTAGGACAGACTCCCAGGTCCACCGGGGGCACCCTCCTGGAGGTCCCCCACGTAAAATGGGGGGCTACAATGGAGAGGGCATTCTCGGTGGCTGGGACCCGGTTGTGGAACTCCCTCCCAGAGGAAGCATGGCTGGCCCCGAGTCTGTTGGCCTTCCGTCGGGCCTGTAAGACCTGGCTGTTCTCCTAGGCCTTCGGATGCGGAGAGAGGAGGGTGGGCTAAATTTGTGGGGGTGTGTGTGTTTTAAATGGGTTTTAATGATGATATTGTAGATTTTAATGTTTTGATGTATTGTTCTATATTGTGTTGGAAGCCGCCCTGAGATGCCGTAGGCATGGGGGGGCGGCATATAAATACAATACAATAAAATAAATAAATACAATGATGGTTCTTGGGACTGGAGTGGTAATTTATATCTGTTTGTGGCGAGCACCGCATGGGAAGCAACCAGGGGCCGGGCATGTTTCTGTGTGGGGGTGCCAGAGAGAGAGAGAGAGAGAGAGAGAGGCTCTCTGGGAGTCGGCGGAGGAGGAGCATCGAAACGGCAGTCAATCAGGCAGGTGGGAGTTTGGCAGCAATAGTGGAAGCAGCAGTAGCAGCGTCAGGGCATGTTTCTATGGGTTGGTGCCAGAGAGAGAGAGAGAGAGAGAGGCTCTCTGGCACCAGGTGGAGGAGTAGTAGTATCGGAGCAGCAGGTAGGTGGTAACTTGGGAGCTTGGAAGCAGCAGCGTCAGCCTCAGGACGTATTTCTGTGAGGTGGTGCCAGAGAGAGTGAGGCTCTCTGGCAGTGGGTGGAGGAGGAGGAGCATCAGAACAACAGGCAGTCGGGCAGGTAGGAGCTTGGCAGCAGCAGTGGCAGCAGCAGTGGCAGCAGCAGTAGCAGTGGTAGGGCATGTTTCTGTGGGTTTCTGTGCTGCCAGAGAGAGAGAGAGAGAGAGAGGCTCTCTGGCAGCGGGTGGCAGAGGATCATCAGAACAGTAGGCAGTCGGGCAAGTGGGAGCTTGGCAGCAGCAGCGGCAGGACATGTTTCTGTGGGTTGGTGTCAGAGAGAGAGGGGGGGCTCTCTGGCAGTGGGCAGTGGCGGAGGTGGAGCATCGGAACAGCAGGCAGTCGGGCAGGTGGGAGCTTGGCAGTAGTGGTGACAGCAGCAGTAGCAGCATCAGGACATGTTTCTGTGGGTTGGTGCCAGAGAGAGTGGGGGGGCTGTCTGGCAGCGGGTGGTGGAGGAGGAGTATCGGAGCAGCAGGCAGTCGGGCAGGTGGGAGCTTGGCAGCAGCAGCATGGCATGTTTCTGTGGGTTGGTGACAGAGAGAGGGGGGGGCTCTCTGGCAGTGGGTGGCGGAGGAGGAGTATCGGAGCAGCAGGAAGTCGGGCAGGTGGGAGCTTGGCAGCAGTGGTGACAGCAGCAATAGCAGCATCAGGGCATGTTTCTGTGGGTTGGTGTCAGAGAGAGAGAGAGAGGCTCTCTTGCAGCGGGCGGCAGAGGAGGAGGAAGAGCATTGGAGCAGCAGGCAGTTGGACAGGTGGGAGCTTGGCAGCAGCAGCGTCAGGGCATGTTTCTGTGGGGTGGTGCCAGAGAGAGAGAGGCTCTCTGGCAGTGGGCGGCAGCGGAGGAGGAGCATCAGAGGAGCAGGCAGTCGGGCAGGTGGGAGCTTGAGCACAATGCACCTCTCTCTCTCCCCCCAGCTTCTCTCTCTCTATCTCTCATTCTAGCAGCGGGGACACTGCCCAGCCCATTGCTGTTGCTCCTCCCTCCAGTGTACCTCTCTAACACACAAGTTCTACAAGTTGCTACCCTGCCAGACTTTGGAGTGTCAAGCTATTACCTTCTGCCTTGCCTCTGCTCCTCTGCCTGCCTGCCTACCTGGCACTGCCCGCTGCACGTCCTACCTCCTGGAGCACTCTCTGTAAACTTGATTCCTTCGTAGAGACAAAGTAGTGTAGAGATATCTTTTATTGGACCAACTTAGGTTGGTGGAGGTTTGCAAGCTTTCGGACCTCACAGGATCCTTCATCAAGTTTGCAAATCTTCACCAACCTAAGTTGGTCCAATAAAAGATATCTCTACACTACTTTGTCTCTACGACCTATTTTTGGGACCAACACGGCAAACAAACTCTCTTTGTGACTTGATTCCCTGCCAGACCTTGGGGTGCCAGTGCCAATGCCTGCTGCCTCTGCTCCTCCACTGCCTGCCATCACTGCCTGCTCCTGCCAGTGTGCATCTCTCTCACATAAGTCCTGCTTTCTGGGGGAATCACTGCATATTGATGCCCTGTTACACCCTGGGGTGCCAGGATAGTACCAGATGCCCAGAAATGCTTGCCATGAGTGCCGGCCTTCCTGCCAGTTGCTGCTGTTGTTGCTAATCCCCCCTCTCTGTCTCTCTCATAAGTCTTCCTGCCCCCAGGGCAATCTCTGCTAGTTTAAACCCAACAGACCTAGACAGCATGTCTCCTTTTCTAGTCCCTGATGCTTCTCAGTGCCAGCCTGCCCACTGCCTGCCTGTGCCCCTGATGCTCCATCTTTTGCCTACCTGCCTGCTATGTGCCAGTCTCTCCCTGATATTCCGCCTCCAAGAAGGTGAAACCTTGTTGGGGCACGCACCACTGTCTGTCTCCACCTTCCTCTGTGAATCACATTGCCTGCTATTTCAGTGCTCTCCCAGTTCCCGCTGCCTGCCAGTGTCTTTCTCTGTCCCCTGCCTGCATGCTATGTGCCAGTCTCTTGGTGATATTTCTGCCACTCTGTGGCATTCTTTAGCAACTTTGGGGAAGGGAGAAAGTGCTTTGGGAACAAAATACAAGAGCTTCCCAAGTCTTAGGAAATCCTGATGCGATTCCATTGGAAACCAATGCAAAAACAAAAATGAAACTATAACAAAATTAATGGGGAAAAAATTTGAACATGAAAACAAAAATGACATTGTGTACATCTCTAGTTTTGATTCTCATGAAAATTGAGAACCATTAGCAAGATCATGAGAAGAACTCACTAACGATGCAAGAATATCATGAGAATCTTGTTTAAAAAGAAAAAATAACTCTGTATGTGCAAAATGGTCTCCAGGGTATTCCGTGCATGTGCAGTCCTTTTCCAAAATGATGCTGGCAGCGTGGGGTTGGTGACTGCAGAAAAGAAGAGAGAGAAGAGAAAAGAGAGCGACAGAGACAGATGTGGGATATGAGGCTCAGTGTGAGATGAAGTACATATGTGGCTCTGTTAAGGAAATTAAAAAAAATAATCTCAATTGAGAAACGGTTAAGAACCAGGGCTTTTCGTGATTCTCAATTCTCATGGGAATCGAGACAAGAAGCTTGATTTTCCGTGCGAATTAAGAAAAAAATGAGTTTGAGTTTCAGCCCTAGTTTTAATAATTTTCCTTGGAATGCATCGGTAGGCCATGGCTACAGATCATGACATTGTCAGTGGCTGATGTAATGTCTTTATTTATGTTTCCTTTTTCTAATGATAGCAATATTTCAGGCCAGCTTCTGTCAGGGGGACTCCACACAAAAAGAAACACGACTTGAGTGGGGGGACAGCTTTAGTGGCAAAAGCATGGCTGAATAAACTATAACACTCACTTGACATGGGGGGGGTGCAGGCCAGACTGTTAGGGGAAGTGCCGTGATGGAGCTTGGACATGATGACATGCAGAGGAACCTGTCCAGCTCCACATAGTAATTCAGTGCTTGTCTCGCACAGCTGGACTTGAGTTTGTTGTCATGGACTGCATGCATCAAGTCCTTTGTCCACTGCCAGCACTGGGACAAGTCCCTGTTGAACCCCAGCTGCACCATCTGCTCAGAAATGCTTTACTAGTGGAGTGGGCCATGGCTCAGGTGGCAGAGCGCATGCTTTGCATGCATAAGGTCCCAAGTTCAATCCCTGACATCTTTGACTCAAGATCTCTGGTATGATAGCACGCCTGGGTGAGGTATCTGCAGGGGTTCCTGGAGGGTCTAAGGTAGCATGCCTGGGTGAGGCCTCTGCTGGAGACCCTGGGGAGCTGAATTTGAAACCCTGGCTGCTATGTCAGGTTGTGACAATATTAGGCTAAGATGGACCATTGGTCTGACTCAGTTAGGCAGGTCACCAACTTGTTGCAGAAGCATCTCACAATTAGGGATGGGCAAACAGATCGCGGTTCGGCCGTTCGGTTCGGCTGCGTTTGGTTTGTCCGTTCAGTTCGGCTGCGTTTGGTTCATCTGTTTGGTTCAGCAGTTTGCCGAGTTCGGGTTCGGCTGTTCTGTTAGGCTGTTCGGTTCGGCCGTTCAGCCATTCGGGAAATGTTGTTATGGGTGTTTTTTTGTTTTTTATATGTTTTTTTGGTTTTTTATTGGGTTTTATATGGTTTTCTTTTGTTTTTTATTTGGTTTTTTTGTTTTTATATGGGGTTTTTTAAATCTAATATTATATATATATATCTACACTAAATCTAACTGCTATTAACTATTCTAAATGCTATGAACTAAATGGATTATCTAATAAGTACACAGACCTACTCCTACAAACACTAAAACTAAA
>QEPC01006381.1:1041735-1062596 GCA_003113815.1 Sphenodon punctatus
GCACAGGCAGTCTAGCCTCAGGGTCCCAGTACTCCCCTTCATGGGACATCACCATGATCGCAGACAGTGAGTCACAGGCAGACATTATTGCCACAGAGGAGATGTCTGGAGCTGAGATGGTGGCTGAGTCTCCTCCCAGAGCTGTGTCACCAGTGCCACCAAGTTCTCCCCCTCCCAGCAGCGCTGGCAGCAGTGTGTTAGCTGGGGTGGGCAAGAAGGCAGGAGGGGAAAAAAATCCTCAGTCTAGGATCATTTTAAGCAGGTACGGGCAGATGATCCTAGAGAGGTGTAATGCACGTTGTGCAATAAGGTGGTGAAGCATGGGCAGGTGCTCGCCAATCTTGGGACAACTGCAATGGTGAGACACCTGAAGTCATGCTGCCGATCTCATATGTATCATGGAAACCTGGCTGGACAATGAGTCAGGGCCCATTTTGGCTGACCTTGTTCTGGCTGGGTATTCCGAATCCGTGCAGTATCAGCCGTGTTCAGAGGGATGGGAGGGCAGTGTAGCCATGATTTTTAGGAATGGGTAATCACAACGGAGTTCAGAAATTCGGTTCGGTTTGGTTTGAAATTCAAGTTCAGAAATTCAGTTCGGTTCGGTTCGGTTTAAAATTCGAGTTCGGTTCGGAAGTTCTGTTCGGTCGACCGAACAGACCAAATTTGGTCAAATTTCGAACTTCCGAAATAAGTTCAGCCATTCAAAATCAGTTTTTTGGGGGAGGGGGTTGTCGCTAGGGATGGGCGAACTGAACGGAGTTTTGAAATTCGGTTCGGTTTTAAATTCGAGTTCGGTTCGGAAGTTCAGTTCGGTCGACCGAACAGACCGAGTTCAGTCCGAACTCCGAACTTCTGAACCACATTCGCCCATCCCTAATGATTTTTAAGGAAGGTTGGACTGTGAGGAGGAATCCAGTGCAATCCATATCAAGTATTAAGGGTCTTCCCCTTGTGTTTGATTTGGCGGGTGACAGCTGTTTGTATACTGTGCACCTTCCTGTGTAGCAGTCTCCCTACATGCTTTGGCAGAGGTGGTGTTGGGAGTGGTGTTGCAGTTCCCAAAGTCAGTAGTCTTGTGGGACCTCAACATTCACACCAACGCTGACCTTATGGGAGTGGAGCATGAGTTCATGGCCGCCATGGCAACCATGGACCTGACCCAGAAAGTTATCGACCAGACACACCAGGGGGAACATACCTTAGACCTTGTGCTTTGCACCGGCCTTGAGGTGGGTGCTCCGTTAGTGTGGGAGTTATCAGCTGTACCCTTGTCATGGATGGATCATTACCTCCTGCAGGTCTCACTCCTGGAGCATGTCTGCTCCCAGAAATGTGCAGAACCGATTCAGATGGTTCGCCCCAGGAGACTGATGGAACCAGATCAGTTCTGGAAGGCTCTGGGTGAGTTTCCCTCGGACCTTGATGACTGTTCCATCGATGACCTCGTCAAGTTATGGAATACCTTGCCGACGGAGGCCATTGATGGGACAGTTCCTAGGCATCTACTGCCCAGGCGACAGCTCTGCAGGTTTCCTTGGTTCTCCGAGGAACTGCGGGAGCTAAAGCAAGAAGGGCAGTGGTTGGAGCGATGGTGGCATCGTTCACATGCTGAAACTGACAAATTGCATTATTTATTATTATTATTATTATTATTATTATTATTAGCATTTATATAGCGCCAGTGATGTACCTGGCACTTTACAGAGAATAAGATGGACATGGTCCCTGCCCGAGAGCCAGTTTACGAGCCTATGCCATAGCTATGCGGGTAGCAAAAAAGGAGTTTTTTGCTACCCTCATAGCAGCCACTAAATCCCATCCAGTGGAGCTTTTCTGGGTTGGTCAATCCGGCCGCCCTCTGGCTTGGAGTGGAGCCATCTACTGCTCGCTGTGACATGTTTGTGAATTATTTTGTGGATAAAATCACTCGGATTCACCACGACTTTGATGCCACAATTAATACTTTTGGGGAACTGGAGGTTATGGAAGATTCATCTTGTTCGGTTTTGTGGGATAAATTTCAGTCGGTGACACCCGCCGATGTGGTTGGTGTTCTTGGGGCTGTTAGGATCACATTTTGTGAATTAGATCCTTGCCCATCCTGGCTGATTAAATCTTGCTGGGAGACAATGGGGCCGTTGCTGGCTGGGGTGGTCAGCGCCTCCCTTCGGGAGGACAGAGTGTCGGGCTGTCTCAAAGAGGCAGTGATTCGGCCTCTGCTCAAGAAACCATTGCTTGACATTGGCTCCCTTGCCAGCTATTGGCCTGTCTCTAACCTTCCCTTTTCAGCAGCTGCAGGGACATCTTGACTGTATCTGTTATCTGGATCCCTTTCAGTAGGGATTTCATCCGGGGTATGGCACCGACACTGCGCTTGTGCCTTTGGTGGATGATCTGCGCCAGGAAACAGACCGGGGTCGTTTGACCCTATTAGTTCTATTAGATCTTCCGGCTGTATTTGATACAGTTGATCACAGGATGTTGGTGATGCAACTGCGGGACTGTGCAGGGGTGAACGGGACTATTCTTGAATGGTTCCGCTCTTTCCTGACTGGTAGAATGCAGCAAGTGGTTCTTGGGGAGTCTTTTTCATCAGAGATCTCTCGTGTGGAGTCCATCAGGGTTCGGTTTTGTCCCCTCTCCTGTTCAACGTATACATGCAGCCACTTGGTGATGAGATCAGGAGGTTCGGCGTGCGGTGTCTAGGGATGTGCGACCGTGGTTCAGAAGTTCGGACTTTGAACCGTATTCGACAAGTTCGGTCGACCGAACTGTTCAGTCGAATTCAAACCAGTTCGGAAGGCCAAAAACAGATTAAATCACCGGTTTTGAATGTATGAACTCAGTTCGGAAGTTCGGAATTTGACCGAGCTCGACTAGTTTGGTCATCCTAACCAAACTTCCGAACCGAACTCGATTTTTTAAGAGAACCGAACCCAATTTCCGAACTTGGTTCTTTTCGCACATCCCTAGCGGTGTCATCAATATGCTGATGACACCCAGCTGTATCCCTCTTTTTCAACAGAACCAGGCCCTGCAGTCTCGGTGCTTACTCTGTGTTTGACGGCTATGGGGGACTGGATGAGGACTAACCGACTGAGGCTGAATCCCGACAAGACGGAAGTGATGTTGGTGGGTAGGACGATGGAGATGGTGGCCCCTGTTAATGGCAGGATCTGCCCTCCATTGGTACCCCAGGTAAAGAGTCTGGGGGTACTCCTCGATGCGCAGCTCCGCCTGGATACCCAGGCGGAGGTTGTGGTGAGGAGTATCTTTTGCTAATTACATCTGGTGCAATGGCTTCGACCGTTTGTCTCAGGCTCTAACCTGGCCACCATCATCCATGCTTTCATCACCTCCAGATTGGACTATTGTAATGAGCTCTACATGGGGCTACCCATGGTGACGGCTCGGAAACTGCAGCTGGTGAAGAATGCGGTGGCTCGTCTTCTGGTAGGACTGAGCCGCCGGGAGCATATTACACCAGTACTCCACTCTCTGCACTGGCTGCCAGTGGCTTTCCTGGCCTGATTCAAGGGGTTGGTTTTGGCCTATAAAGCCCTAAACAGCCTAGGCCCTATCTATCTGTGAGACCGCCTCATTCCCTGGGTGCTGGACCGCCTCCCATGGTCATCTGAGGGCACTCGAACAGGGTGCCCTCAGATGACCATGGGAGGCGGTCCAGCACCCAGGGAATGAGGCGGTCCCCCGAGTCTTCCTGTGAGCCACGCAGGGGAGGGTGTTCTTGGTGGCCTCACCATGTCGGCTGTAGAACTCCTTTCCAGTGGAGGCCCGGTTGGACCCGGTATCTCCTCTTTCCTGAGAAGTTGTAAGACCTGGCTGTTCCGCCAGGCATTTGGTGGGGGAGATGGGTGAGGGGGTGGGTTGTTGGGTAGGGATTTTTCTTTTTGTCCTCCTTTTAGTTGTTTTTGAATTGTTGTTTTAATGTTTTGCAAATTGTAAGCCGCTCTGAGCTGCCTGTGGCAGGAAGGGTTGGGTAGAAAAATTCGAAAAAGAAAATAAAAATAAATAAATCTGGGAACAGGATTGGTCTGGAACAAGACTTTATGACTGCTTTCCCATGAGCTGCTTTGCACCACAGGAGTACGTGTTATTCAAATCTAGTGCAGCTCCTGTCTTGTGGGAAAGCAGGAATCGCTCCCGCCGGCAAGATTTCACTACCCTCTCTGTTGTGAGAGTTCATCAATAGGAGAGCCACAATTCCTCCTATCCACAAGATGGCAGCTGCGCTGAATTTGAATAGAGCATGCTCCTGCAGCGCCAAAGCAGCGTGTGGGAAAGCAGCCTAAGGCTGGAGACTTTAAGCAGGGCCAGGATGATGTACGAACAAGACACATAGAAGTTTCTTTAACAATCAAGAACTGCTGCATAGCTAAGTCACTTTCTGTTTCATGTGCTGGCCTTATAAAGGCTGCAACAACTAATGGCCACTTGGATTGAGTCTGGCCATTCGGGTGCCATGGGCCACCGTGTTCAGTTTCTATTTGTTCACTGTCAAATTTCAGGTGCCCAAGTGGCTACAGAATCTGGCTGCTTTCACACGTTACAAAACAGGCTATTATAATAACTTGAGATTATACTGGGTATTATAATTCTACAAATATTGGGTATTATAATTCTGCAGTTTTTGTAATGTGTGAATGCCCTATTCCCCTTTATGCTGCAAGACCTTGGGTCGTTGTAAGAGCACGTCCAGAACCCCAGCTGTGGGGCACCCTGAAGTCTTGTGTCACCCACCGATGTGACACTTAACCCAGCATCAAGGAGTTCCCAGGGTTAATAACATCATGATCCAATCATGCTAACCCTGGGAATTCCTTGTTGCAAGATAGTGGCAAGGAATTCCCAGGATTAACATGATTGGACCCAGTGGGATAGAGGCCTCTAAACTCTAAACTCCAGCCTTGGTGCACCTTTCCAGCCATGTGATCATGGGACTGACCTCAACAGCAACAGAATGCTGCAATATCCCTTTCCACTTTGCCTCCAGAACCTCAGCCAGAACTCCAAACTCTTCAGGTACCCCACAACATTCCCTTCTCCCCTTGGACTAGGGCTGAAACAGTATATCATTGCGGCAAGATTTTCCTACAGAAATTACTCTTCTGCTCAGAGTGGCACAGCACGGTAGAGAACAGGTTTCCCTAGCGGTGCTTGTGGCTTTCTGAAATTGTCAGATACGGAAAATTTTCTGATGGAAACTCCCCATACAGAGTTGGGACACCCCCCCTGATCCCCCCCCCATTCAATTTGATTGGTTCAGGAATAAGTTTCAGTCTGCCCTCCTTTTGAATTTAAATTTTTCCTTTTAAATTGGGGGCCAATCTCTTAGACTTATACAATTTTATTGCACTGGCCTTCCGGCCCTGTCAAACATACAAGCCATACAAATATCATAAGACAAAAATAGATTTTAAAAGTTAAAATATTATAAATATATATATAACAGATTCCTTTTTGTACTCAATTGGGGGGGGCAATCTCCATTTCCTGCCTCTTGATGATCATCCTCCTAGAATCCCCCTGCTGACAGACCTGTGGGTATGCACGCCCATTGTCCACTGCTGCCTGAGCCTAAATGTTTTCTTTCTTAAGTTAAAATTTCCCCCTCCCCTCCCCTCCCTAGCCCCTTCCCTTCGCTCCCTACCCCCACCTGCTGTGTTGCCTGGCCACAACTTCAAGTTGCAGGGGGGCAGCCTTTGCTAGTGCTGCACATGTCTTGCCTCCCCTCCCCCCCACCCAAAGGCCTGGGTGAACAGCCAGGTTTTACAACACCACTGGAATGACAATAGGCTTGGGGCCAGGCAATTCCAAAAGTCCCATCCCTAATATATACAAAACAAGGCATCAAGTAAGGTGAAATTACATATGGCACAAGGAGGCTCTGATCACACAAAGACTTGGAATTTAAGTGAAGGCATGTTCTATTGATATGTCTGCCTTTTAATTCTACATTTTTTGCAACAAAGCTGGCAGTTGCCACAGTTTTTCTTGCCCAAGCCAGTTTTTCCATTCCAAAATTGGAGACTTAAAGGGAGTAGTGAGATGGTGCAGCAACCTAATCCTCTGGAGAACAGAGCCATGGCCCCATCTTCTTCCAGCCCCCTCTTTGATACGGAATGCCTCTGTCACCTATGTTTATTGCGTTTTCCACATTGCTGCCACAGGGCTTTGTCACAGAGAGGCGTTCCTGCCCTTCAACAGCAGTTCTCCCTTACCATGACAAGGGAAATACAGTACAGAAAGGTTGGAGGAGTGTTTCACTTTCTCCAACCCCAGACAAGGTCCAGGGAGAAACTTGTATTGTGGGTGTGACTGTGATCCTCTGAGTGGATACCACCAGTGCTCACTTAGCATGGGCATGGGTCACAATGAAGTGAAAGGAACTCATACCCATGCTAAGTATTTTCCCTAATGATATCCCCTCAGAAGATCACGCTGTGTCTTGTTATGGGAGTGGCTTCCCCAGCATTCCTGAGGAGCAAGAACAATCAGTGTCTCTGTTGTCCACATGTGGAAATTTAATTTTTGTTTATTTCCTTTTAAATCATCAGTATAGTACTGTTAGTACTGAAAAATGCCCCCAAATCACTCTTGCTACACTCATAAGCCAGCTGTAAAATAAGCATAAATAAAGGCATCACCTCCAGGCTATTTAGATGTTAGTGGAGTTCAGGGATGCTGATCTTTGTTGAACATGATGATAGTCTTACATATACCTATGTGTTATATATCTGTGAAGATTCAAAGACATCCTTTGGGTGCATCTATCTTGGTGTAGCAGGGCAGGTTAGAAGGGAGCCTGGGCCTTTAATAAGGGTAACGAGTAGCCAGAGTAACACCAGCAGGGCAAGTGGAGGTGTTGTGGCAGCACAGGATGATACCCTAGTGGGCTACAGCCAGGCTAACCTTCGTGGATGATCTAACAAAAGAGCTGATTGGGGCCAACTGACCTGGGCATGGCAGGGCCAGCCCAGAGCACAGGAGATTGAACTGACTGAGAGCTCAGTCTGAGGAAGATCTATCAGGAGACAGGAGGATGGAAACCCTGTCTCCCAAGGTCTCCAGAGAGGTGAGAGCCAGAGAGGACTCTGCCTTTAGGTTGGCTTCAGGAGGGATTGGGCCTGACCAGCAAAACCTATGGGGAAGGGTTGTAGCCTGATCAGAACAAGGGCCAGCACCAAAGGGGGTGCAAGCAGAGTAGCCTGGGAAGCTAGGGTCTAGCAACCCTTGAGGCACAAGTGCCAGACTGCAGGTACCTACTGTGACCCAAGGCGGGGCTAGGACTCCAGGTGGGGAAGCCAGGGTGTGTAGGACTTGGACAGTGGAGATCTTGAGCGCGACATCCCAGCTGCCCAGAACTCTGAGTGAGCACAGCCCGGGAGCAGCACAGGCCATCTTCCCTGGAAGGCGCAACTCCGAACAGTACCCCTCAGGCGGAGGGCTGAGTGGGCATGGGATTACTCATTGGCTTGGTGCTAATTCCCTGGATGACACCTGTGACCAGCAACGAGTATGTCCCCAACCAGCAGAGAGGATGCAAGTGGGTGTGGAGATCATCTCTCTGGAACACTGAGCAGCTACGCTTGGAATTAAGGAGGTCTCCTTTAAAATCTCTACAGGGTTTGTTGTTTGTTTATCATGCTAAATTGTCGTTTTGGTTGAACTCTGAAATGTCTGGGATTAAAGAAGATGCCTAAAGCAGTGAGCAAAAGTCTTTTCCAGATAAATGTCTTTGTCCATCCACCTCCAGAACAGCTGTTGTAATTTTCCATTGCCAGCAGACAATGTTGAATTGATTGGGAGACTTTACAAAGAATTATTTGGCCATTGCTGATGGGTTTCTACATTTAGATCATTACAGTGAACAGAATTTAGCCATGTTGCCAGTTGCTTCCCACTCGTCCTCTTCTGGCTTACATAATGAATGCATCAAGGATTGTGCACTTTGAAAACTTCCTGGACATCTTTTCTAGTGCTCCAGAATAAAAAACTCACCATGAGCACCTCTATTCCTAACTTGCAATGCAGGGTTTCTTAATGCTGCCTTGTAAACCTTTATATAATAAGCCACTTCGGAAATTCGGTTCGGTTCAGTTCAGTTTGAAATTCGAGTTCGGTTCGGAAGTTCGGTTCGGTTGACCGAACAGACCGAGTTCGGTCCGAACGCCGAACTTCCGAAGTGCATTCGCCCATCCCTACAGGGCAGCTTACAGAAGACATAAAATACAATTTAAAAATATTTAAAATACAACTCCCCAACCCCCAAAATAAGCAACCCACTCCAACAAGTTCCCACCTAATCCCTATCCCTATCCCCACCTGACAAATGCTTTAACAAAAAGAAAAGTTTTACACTGCCTCTGAAAGATGCTTGGGCCTGGACTCAAATGGGCCTCCGGGGGGGCGGAATTCTACAACATTGGGGCTGGGCTGCAAACAAGAATGCCCTCCTGTGTGCCCCTGTCAACTGAACAAGAGTAACAGGGGGGAATCCACAGAAGGGCGTTCTCAGCCAACTGCAAGGATCATGACGGAACAAGGTAGGAAAGTTGGTCATTGAAATATTTATTTATTTATTTTATTTTATTTATTATTTATTTTATAAATTTCTACCCCGCCCCTCATGCCATGCAGCTCAGGGTGGCTTACAATATTAAAACATACAATAAAATTTCTAAAACATTTTTAAAAACACCATATTAAAATATTAAACAGGGCAAAAAAAAAATCAGTGTAAATATAAATAGGTGGGGGAACTAAAACATTCCCCTACCCCTCCCTCCCAAAGGCCTGGGCGAACAGCCAGGTCTTACAACTACGCCGGAATGTTAATAGGCTAGGCGCCAGGCGAGCCTCCTCCAGAAGGGAGTTCCAGAGCCGCGGCCCCACCACCGAGAATGCCCTCTCCATCATGGCCCCCCGCTTAACACGGGGGACCTCCAGGAAGGCACCCACGGCTCATTCTCATCTAGTCCCTGATAACAGCCAGGCATCAGGTAAGCACCGAGACTGCACCACCTGGGTCAGATGAAAAACAGAGGTAGAGCTAAGTGTCATCAGAATACTGATGGCACTTCACCCCAATATAACATAAACATTCCACACATGGGAAGCAAGGAGAATTTGTCCAGTTTAGGTTTCAAACCACTGACAAGATCTTCCCACCTCATTCAGGGAACACTTTCAACTTCTCCCAGTAGGGAGAGGGACAGTGTTGGCATCAGCCCTTCTTGTCTCCTCTCTCCCACACTGATCTGGGCCTCCTGTTTACTGGGGCCCTGTTCATATCCCTCTCCAATGGGGTAACATCTGTTCTGGTTGTAAAGTTCACAGGATTGCAGTTCAGTGCTGTTCATCTTTTAGTGAGCAACAAAGTCCAGAGGGATCAAAGCTCACCTCCATGTATGCCCTGTAATTTATTTATTTTATTTAAATTTTGATTCCACCCTTTCCCTTAGACTGGCTTACATTTCAGCTTTATTAACTTAATTAACCAGTAACATTAAACTAATTCAGCTAGCAATTCTCACAACAACCCTGTGAGGTCGGTTAGGCTGAGAGATCTGTGAGGGACCCAAGGTCACCCAGTGAGTTCATGGCTAAGGCTACATTCACACCTGATGTGGTGTGGCAGCAGCGAGATGCGCGAGGGAAGACGCGGCAGCGGGGAGGAGCCCGATGGCGGAAGTAGAGCCGGTGCGAATGGGGATCTGCCAAGGCTTCCCTCGCGCATGTCAGGGAGAAATTCCCTCCCCTGACATGCGTGATGGAGGCTGTGGCAGATCCCCGTTAACACCGGCCCTTGTTCTGCCATCCAGCTCCTCCGCACTGCTGCAGGTATGGTGTTTTTTTGAGGTTTTTCAAAAACTTTTCATGTTTTTCAATCCCCCATGTTCTGTGCATGCCCAGGTGAGTCTTGAACTGCGAGCCTACCCTATCTCCTGGTCCCAGAATTTCACTCTTAACCACTACACTGCACTGGCTCTCAGAAAAAAGCTTCCTCTTTTCCTATAATCCATAAAGACTCTTATTGAGACTAGAGCTGAAATGAGAACACTGTATAGTCTTGAAAGATTCTCGCAACCCTAGCAAAAACTTCTGAGATCTCAGTAAGGTTTTCAAGAATCTCATGAGATTCTGGAAAATCCCCCCAATGTCCTCCGCATGTGAAAAATGGCTTCCACAGCCATTTTGCTGATATGTGCCTTTGTCAGCCATTTTGCGCATGTGTAGAGCATTTTTTGAGGTTTCTCAAAAAATTTGCAAAGCTCTCAAAACCCTCCAAATGTTCTGTGCATGCATGGTGCAGCCCGGGTGGCCATTTTGCACATGCAAAGAATATTTTGGGGGTGTTTTTGCGGCACTCAAGAAACTCACTGAGATTGGTGGCGAGAACGCTGATTCTTGTGAGAGTCTCGACTCAGAATATTTAATTTCACCCCTAATTGAGACCCACTTGACCAGTCCTTGAACTGGACACCTATCAACATACAACAAAGCAAACTGAAAACCAAACAAATACCATCACCCCAAACAGCAGGTCCAAGATTAGTGCAGAGAAAGCAAAAAACTTGTTCACCAATGCAATAAGAAAAAAGGGAGAAATTCCTTCTCAGCCCCCTAGCTCAGCAAGTAGAATAGACCAATAATAGATCCAGGAGCCTCAGGGCTGGCCTTACCACAGGGTGTCCTGTGGTGGCTGCCCTGGGCCCCACTGTTTCTGAGGGCCCTGCAGTGGTCTCTATTTTCACCAGGACAGGTTGTGGGGGAACCACTCCCTCTCAGTGGGTCCATAATTATGACCTCCTTCAGGACACCGCAGAGGTTGCCCCCGAGGGGGAGAGGCCACCAGGGCCCCCGCATTTTATCTTTACCCGGAGCCCTGCAAATCCTAAGGCCAGCCCTGAGGAACCTAGAAAGACAAAGCCAACATCAGCAGCACAGACACATATCAGGGGAAATTGGGGGATGGGGGAGGAGGCAGGGAAGGATGACAAGCTGGGCCAGTTGACCAGCACAGAGAAAGGGCCCTTATGTACCATCGCAACCCTAAATTATCAAAAGGTCTCTGAGTTCTGGGAATTGGCACATAGGAAAAATACCTGTTCACCTTAGTTCATTAATTAGTCAAGTCTTACTTCCTTGCATGCTGTTTAAAACAGATGCACACACGATTCCAATTCACATTTGAGTTAACAGATATATTCTAAGTGAGCATTGGGTCAGGACTTACATCTACAGGAATAATTACTGATTAATACATTGATATTTTTCTGTTTATAAAATTCCACAAACATTTTAAACACCCATGCTTAGTGAATACATTTCAACTGGCCTTTGGTACACTGCAGGCATGGAAACAAAAGCTGACTTATGGCACAATTTTAAAATGTACAACATTGGTTTTTTTTACACACACATTTCCCCTGGATATTTGCTGTTACATCCTGAACTTTCTGTGTGTCTAAATCACTCACCCAGATCTTAAAAATCCAGATCTTTGAACTTCTGCGTAGAACTTCTCCCAGAACTTGTGTGTGTAAAACTTTCTCCTGCTAAACTGCTTTGCTCCAGGCATCTGTGGTCACGTGGTTTCCATGGCAGCCTCTCACATCTACAGCTGCGACTACTTTAGGCTGTCTCAGGGCACTGTGTGTGTGAAAAATGGATCCGGAACTTACTTGTGGGCTTGTAAACCCAGAAGATTGAAAAATCCGGAACTTTAAGGTGTGTGTAAAAATGCCCATTATCTTAGATGTCAATGGGGCACGTGAAACACACACAGTGCACGCACACAGATGAACGCGCAAGCCGTGTACATCCTGGCACAGGTCCTACAGCATACGTGCAAACTAGGGATGTGCGAATGCGGTTCAGATGTTCGGAGTTCGGACCGAACTTTGTCTGTTCGGACGACCGAACCGAACTTCCGAACCGAACCCGAACCAACCGAACCAAACTCGAAAATGACCTAACAGTTCGGTACCGTTCGGGTGGGTTCGGATGAGTTTGGGCAGGAAAAACGTAACCGGAAGGCCCAGGGATGGGGAGGCAGCTGAGGAACAGACTTCCTGGCACCAGGGGTGGAGAGGTTTGGAGTAGCAGTCAGCCTACCCAATCACCATCCCTTTTCTCCTCAGACCACTGGCTTTGCAGTCTGCGATTGGACATGGGGGAGGAGGGGGCTAGGCTGCACAGAGCCAATGGGGCTTGTGGTAAGGCGGGCACAGCAAGTAACAAAGGTCATTGCCCTCCCCCCTTCCAACACCTTCTGAGCTAGCCACTGATCCTGTCAGCAGGCATTTTCAGAAGTCTCCCTCTCCCAGCAGTTTGTGTTCCTCCCAGTCCATTGCCATCCTCCTCCTATTTCACCCATCCCACACATTTACCTCCCTAGTATCATTCATTTCAATTCGATTATATAGATTTAGGCATTATTTTTATTTTTTACCCATCCCTGTGTCCTTTCTCCCTACCCTCCATTAAATCCTCCCCCTCCTCCCACTATATTTTCCATCCCTGATTCCCTTCCCCTGTTTTTGGATATATTTAGAGTAGCATTAGATTGATTTAGCTTTCATTTCAGTTTTATACCCCTCCCTGTGTTGTTTGTTGTGAGCTGTCTGTATCCCCTCCCCCCATCCCTGTGTGTGTGTGTGTAGATAGATAGATAGATAGATAGATAGATAGATGTAGGACTTAGCTTAGTGATAGAGATAGAGATAGTGTGTAGTGTGTTTGTAGAATAAATATTCCATTTAGTTCCACAAGTTTTACAATAGTTAATAGAAGTTAGATTTAGTGTAGATATATATAATATTAGATTAAAAAACTGAATAAAAAATTAAAATACATATATAATCTTTGTGTGCATTCTTTGGGTTGGAAGACATTGAGAAGGGAAGTAGGAGAGGCCGGTCTGCTGCCCGTAAGGTGGGTAATGGGGAATGTGGCAGAAGTGGTAGGGGTCATGCCAGTGGAGTGGCAGCATGCAGCAGTGGCCAGAGCCCATCACCACGCCCCAAACTCCACAGGCCTGATTTTTGGAGACATGATGTTCCTCCAGGGCCACCAATGTCTCCCATTATTGATGTGATCCCCACCAGTCCTCCTGCAAGCTGAGACCCTGCTGGCACATCTTTGGGCTAATACGCTACATGTGCTGCTGCTGTCAGGTAGGGATCTGACAAGTTGTATATACAAACATACATTGAAATTCTGCTACCTGCCAGAAGCAGCACAGAGGCGTAAAAGATTGGACCGGTCAAACTTAGCTGGTAACAGATATAACTTTTATAATAACTTTTTAAAAAACAAACATTAACAATATAACAAGACATAAACATAACAAACTTAAGTGTCTCAGGGCCAAGCGATATCGAAAATAAAATCTTCAAAATCGGTATCGATATCGGTACCGATATCGATTTCTGAATGCTCGGTGTAACCGAACTCCACCAAACCGAACAACTGAACCGGAACTCGGTTCCCAAACCGAACGACAGAACCTGAACTTGGTTTTCGAACTGAATGACCGAACAGACGAACATCTGAACCACATTCTGTTCGCGCATCCCTAGTGCAAACTGTGACTTTTAATGGGACTTAAACACCTTAGGCACCTTAGACAAGACCTCGAGGATCATCTAGTCCAACCCAATATTACAGTAAGTCTTACCCATGGAGTATAGAGACACAGAGTCTTGAAGGAATCATTCAGCCATGGGCAGAAAGACCTGGAATGAATACTGGGAGGGGCTGATGTTTTACTGTTCAGAGTGGGATGGCTTCCCACTACTGCGATGGTTCATGATAAAAGGTAGGGGTGGGACTATCGATAGAACTGAGAACCGATAAAACTGAGAACTGATATTTTGCCCAAAGTCCCATCCCTACTTCCCACTGACAGGGGGATGGGACTCACTGGGAACCAGGTCTGGGGCAGGGCCGAGCTCCTCAGCCCCCAGTGGAGCCCACTTTTAAGTTTGCCCCTCCCCCCTCCAGAGTCCACTATTAAGCCTCTGGCTTAATTAAGCCACTATTAAGCTACTATTAAGCCCTCTCGGAGGTTCCGGGCAGCCTTCTCACCTGGCAAGTTTTCAGGACACCAGGTCAACCTGGCCAGACTTCAGGAGACCAGATCATCCTGCCTTGGAGATTCTGCGGCCTTCCAGCCCGAAGAGACTTCAGGAGGCCAGGCGACACTCCACCTCCTCGGAGACTCCAGGCGACTGAGTTGACATTTTACCCATCCCTCCAGTGGGAAGGGCTCTGGGGGAGACGGGGTCCCTCTCCCTCACCCACATGCACGCCCCCGAGTCAGAGGGGAGGGGAGGTTAATCCCCTTGGCCGGAGGGGGGAAAAAAGAGGAAGAGGCACCCTCTACATGGAGGGACTTGCCTGCCTGCCTCTCCCCCCATGTGAGGAGCCTCCCGCCAATGGGGGGGATCCTACAGGGGCTCCTCCCATCCACATGGCAGGGGGAAAGGAAAGTGAGGGAGGAAGGCCCGTGCAGCCAAAGCTAAAAGCTTGTGTCGACGGCTGACTTTCAATAGATCTCAGCAAGGTAGTTGCTCTCCTATGTATGAAACCCTGACCCAGAATCAGGTCATCTATGAATGATTTAGTGCCGGGTGTCCCATGAATATGTGCTGTGCTATGGGCAAGAGGTGCCCACCCTTCCAGCCACACTCCACTCCCAAGATGGATGGGTCTATGCACCCACCCACCCCCAGTATTGTTACATGGGGGATTCTGACTTAGAGGCGTTCAATCATGATCTCACAGAAGGTAGCTTCACCCCATTGACTCCTCAGCCAAGCACATACACCAAATGTCTGAGCCTGTAGTTTCTCTCATACTGAGCAGGATTACTATTGCAACAACACATCATCAGTAGGGTAAAACTAACCTGTCTCGTGATGGTCTAAACCCAGGTCACGTTCCACATAAGTGGGTGAGCAATCCAAAGCTTGGTGAATTCTGCTTCACAATAATAGGACGAGTCAACATCGAAGGATCAAAAAGCAACGTTGCTTTGAATGCTTGGCCACCACAAGTCAGTTATTCCTGTGGCTTGCCCCCCCCCCCCCCCCTCCCCAACTGAGTAAGTGAAAAAGCTATGAGTAGTGGTAGTTCACCGGTGGCCCAGGTGGGCCTCCCACTTATTCTAAACCTCTCATGTCTTTTCACAGGCCAGACTAAAGTCAAGCTCAACAGGGTCTTCTTTCTCCGATGATTCTGCCAAGGGCTTAATAGTAGCTTAGTAGTGGCTTAATTAAACTGGAAGCTTAATAGTGGACTCCGGAGGGTGGGAGGGACAGACTTAATAGTGGGCCCTGGTGGGGGCTGGGGAGCTCGGCCAAATCCCCTGCCACAGGGCTAGTTCACAGGGAGGTTTCCTCCCAGTCTGTCAGTGGGAAATAGGGATGGGACGTTTGGCAAAATATCAGTTCTTGTTTTTATTGGTTCTTGGTTCTACCAATAGTCTCACTGTTAATAAAAGGAGATTTACTAATGGTGATTTGCAGATTTAAGTTTTTTAATTAATTTGGGCTACATAGGTGGTTTGTATTAAAAAAAAAAAACAAGAAAAAAAAAATAAAGAAAAGAAAACTACTACCATTCTTCATTCCCAGCCCTTTTCCTGCAGAAATATTAGGAATGTCAGGTCTAGTTTTGCTGAAAGATTTCTTGAGGAACAATGTCATCTCACATCTTGATGCAATGTTTTTTCCCCCCAATTAAAATAAATGTTAACAAAAACAAAGTGTTTCAAACAGTCTAATGACCTTTTTTCTCCCCTTGCCTTTTTCTTACTAAAAGTTCTTGAAGGTCACCTATTCTAACATTTTTTGTCCTAAAAGCAGTGGTTTCCAAAATGGTTGAAACAACAGGCCACGGTCAAGCCTCAAAATTGCCTAAAAACAACCGTGTCCACTGGCCCATCACTGGCCCAAGCTAAGCTGTGGCTGTGCGGGCAGCAAAGAAGGGTTTCTTTGCTGCACTCCACATCCAGTGGAGCTTTTGAGAGGTCTGGTCAGTGGCAGCCTGTCTTTGTCTGGACCCAGAGTTTTCTGGGGCCCATTGTGACATGTTTATGGCATACTTTGAGGACAAAATTGCTCATACTGAACACAGCTTCCACGCTGTGCTTTAGGATACAGTAGCAGAGCCAGAGGTAATAAATGCCCCATCTGGTCAGTGTTTATGGGATCAATTCCAACTGGTGATACCTGCTGAGGTAGTAGATGTGCTTGGCTCTGTGAGGGCCACAATTTGTGAACTGGACCCTTGCCCATCCTGGCTGGTTAAGGTCAGCAGGGAGACGGTGAGGCCATTGCTGGTTGGGGTGATCACTGCTTTCTTGGGGGAGGGAAGGTTACCGGAGTCCCTTAAGGGGCTGTGGTCCAACCCCTGGTCAAGAAACCATCTTTGGATTTTGATTCCCCGGCGAGCTATTGGCCTGTCTCTAATCTTCCATATTTGGAGAAGGTTTTTGAGCAGGTGGTGGCTCACCAGTTGTAGGTGCAGTGCCATTTCTAAATGAACCGCGGTGGGTGGGGGAATGGGTGTGTGGCTGCAGTGGGTGGAGGTGGGTTTGCGCCCATTCCTATGGGCTCACACCCATCTCCACCCATGGAGCATTGGGCATTGGAGTCCATTGCTCCATGCGTGGGTGATGGATGGAGATGGGTGGAAGCAGGTGTCGCGTGGGAACATGCATGCAGACCCACCCATCCCAAGCAGCTTCAAATGGGTGCCTCAAGCCATCTCCTTGCAGCAAAACTGCCTGGAGATGGGTGGAGGTGTCTCATGTGAAAAGGGCCTAGATCGTATCCATTTTCTAGATTCCTTGGAGTCTGTTTTTTTGCCGTGTTATGGCATTGAGACTGCACTTCTGGCCTTGGACGACAACCTTCGAGTGGAACTGGATAAAGGTCATTCAACCCTGTTGGTTCTGCTCAATCTCTCGGCACCATTTGACAGAGTCAACCATGAGGTGTTGGTGACTTGCTTGTGGAACCTGGCTGGCTGGAAGCCAGGAATGGCATTGCGATGGTTCCAGTCCTTCCTAGCAGGTAGATTGCAATGAGTGATCTGGGAGATTGTACATTTTCTCCCAGGGGTCTCCCATGTGAGGTCCCACAGGATTCCATTCTTTCCCTCCTTTTGTTCAATGTCTATATTCAGCCTTTGGGAGAGTTTGTGCTGAGATGGAGAATTCATTGTCAGCAGTATGCTGATGACACACAACTTTACCTGTCCTTTTCATCTGACCCAAGTCCGACAGTCTTGGTGCTTTCCCAGTGTTTGATGGCTGTGGCGGACTGGATTAGGTTGAGCCGACTGAAATTGAATCCTGACAAGATGGAGGTGATGTTCATTGACAGGCCTGGGGTTCTGGATGAGGGGCTATAACCTGTTATTGATGGGCTACACCCCGTGTTGGCATCTCAAGTTCAGCGCATGGGAGCACTCCTGGATCCACACTGGGAGTGCTCCTGGATCCACAGCTGCAGCTGGATCTCTAGGTGTTGGCTGTGGCCAGGAGTGCATTCTGCCAGTTATATCTGGTGAGGCAGCTCCACCCCAATATCTCAGACTCTGGTCTGGTCACTGTCATCCATGCATTTGTCACCTCGAGGCTAGACTATTGTATTGTGCTCTATGTGGGGCTGCCCATGGTGATGGTTCGGAAGCTTCAGCTAGTGCAAAATGCCACAGCCCATCTGCTCGCTGGGATGGGTCATCGGGATCACATTATGCCAGTGCTCCAGGCACTGCACTGGCTGCCTATAGTCTTCTGGGACCAATTCAAGGTGCTGTTGTTGACCTATTAAGCCCTACACAGCCTAGGTCCTACCTATCTGAGGGACCGTCTCTCTTCGTGGGCCCCATGGCAGTTCCTGCGGTCATCAGGGGGCACCCTATTGGAGGTTCCCTGCTATAAACCAACGGGGACTGACAGACGGGAGTTCTCAGTGGCCACTCCAGTGCTGTGGAACTTTCTCCCGGTGGAGGTCCACCTCAGCCCAAGCCTTTTTACGTTCTGCCATCAGTGTAAGACCTGGCTCTTCCACCAGGCATTTGGTGGAGGGGAGGGATAAGAGGTGGGAGGGATTTGAATTTTTTGTTGCACACTGTTTGTATTTTTTAGCATTTTATGCTGTTTATTTATATGTTTTATATGGTACGTATTTGTATTTCTATTGTATTTATGAACACTATTGTAAGCTGCCCCAAGCTGTCTGAGGCAGCAGGGGCAGGATATAAAATAATAAATAATAATAATGTTCATTGCAGGCTGGCCATGATGACTGCATTAGTTGATGGCTTTGGTCCCCACTGGTTCACCGGCCATCTCTGAGACAAGGTAGCTGTAGGATGGCAGTAATGTACACATACTGGGTGCAGGTTCTGTGGGCAGTGTATGTGCATTACAGTCACACATACACCCCCTCTTCCTCCCCCCACAAGATGGTTGCAAAGATGATTAGAATGAAAATGTAGTTTTCTGTAGGTGCAACATGTCCAATGGATTAGCTGCAGACCACTTACCATGGCCTATTCAACATACCCAATTATGAGTAGGATACTTACTATGACCAAGCAGACCATGAATTATTCAGAAGCTACAGTTTGGGATCTACTGCCTAAACTATCCATAAATATTTCCCAAATGCTTTAAATATGTAAGTCTCCCTCTCTTGTATGTTTTCTAACACATAGGCCCTGGGCTTACCCCGTTCTATCTGGGGCCACCGCTGTGGAACTTGAGCCCCCCGGAGCTGAACCGTGAAGGATTTGGCTCAGAGGGCCACAGGGACGGGGATTCCCCAGGTCCCTGTTGCTGCCTCCCCCTTCCCAGTGGCAGAGGGAGAGGAGGCGGGGCCAGGGATCCCTCCTGGTGGCTTCCAGCTGGCCCAGTCCACACAGGGGCTGAAAAGTAGTGCACCTGCTGGCAGTACCACAGGTCACATGCCTAAGGGCCATGCCACAGGGCCCTTGGTGGGACCAGGGGGGTGGGGGCTGGGGCAGAAGACAATTTTGGATTATAGGAGACTGGGGTGTTTTAGTGGTGGGTATTTTAGCATGGTGATTGGTGGGAGGATTTTGTTGAGGGTGGTTATTTTGTGTTCTAGGGAGGTTGGGATTAGGGGGTGATAGGGTATGTTTCCTACCCCCTGTGAGAGAGGGATGGGAAAGGACTTGGTTAGAGATGGGGGGGCTGTCTCCCCTGTTGTGAGGGAACGAGACAAGCCCCGAGTGGGGGGCGTGTTTGCCTGCCACCTGGTGGGAGTGGAAGGTATGGGAGGGTTGGGGTGGGGGGGGTCTTCCCTGCCATCTGGATGGGGCAGCCAGAGGGTCAGGGCCATCTGGGCGGGGCACAGCCATTGGGGTCATGATGGGGTGGGTATCAGGTCCAATTAATATTGGGTATTGAGGGCCTCCATCTTGTGATCAATTTGGGAGGGGACTGATTGGGAGTGCTACTTGTATACCGAGCACCTACCTGTACAGCAGCCTCCTTACATGCTCTAGTGGAGCTGGTATCGAAGGTGATATTGCAGTCCACAAAGACACTAGTCTTGGGGGACCCACTGATGCCAGCTTTGGAGGAGCAGAGTGTGAGTTCATGGCCGCCATGGCAACCATGGGCCTATCCCAGACGGTTATCGGTCTGACACATGAGGGGGGACATACCCTAAACCTTATTTTTTGCACCGGCAATGAGGCTGGCGAATCACTGGTTTGTCCCCAGAGACTGATGGAACTTGGAATGGTTCCAGAATGCTCTGGGTGAGATGCCTCCTGTTCTTGACGACCATCCCATTGTTACTTTTTGGCCTCTGTTGATGGATGTCATTGATCGTACTGCTCCTAGGTGTCCTCTCCCTAGGCAGCAACACCACAAGCCTCCTTGGTTTTCTGAGGAGCTGCAATTGCTGAAGCGAGAAGAGTGGCAGCTGGAGCAATGGTGGCATTGTTCACGTGCTGAAGCCGACAGAGTACGTCATAGAACTAGTTTATGAGTCTATGCCGTGGCTGTGCGGGCAGCAAAAAAGGAGTTTTTTGCCACCCTCATGGGGTCCACAAAATCCCATCCAGTGGAGCTTTTCTGGGTGGTGTGGGGGCTGGCCAGTCCGGCCTCCCTCTGCCTGGAAGTGGAGTCATCTAGTGCTCACTGTGAAATGTTTGTGGATTATTTTGCAGATAAAATTGCTCATAGTCACAATTACTTCGATGCTGCACTTATTACATTAGGGAAACCAGAGGTTATGGAAGACCTGCCTTATCTGATTTTGTGGGATCAATTTTGGTTGGTGACACCCGCTGACTTGGAGGATGTTCTTGGGGCAGTCAGGGCCACCTCTTGTGAACTAGTCCCAAATTATTGCCCTCCTCGAGGTCCCTTGAGTCTTCCGGGGGACCACGATGGAGAGGGGGTTCTCGGTGGCCACACCGAGACTGTGGAATTTCCTCCCGGGGATGATTGTCCCCTGACCTTCCCACTTTTTGACAAAGTTGTAAAACCTGACTGTTCCACCAGGTGGTTGATGGGAGAGATGGGTGAAGGGTAGGAGGAGTGGGTTGGGAGGGAGGGGTTATAATAATAATAATAATAATAATAATAATAATAATTAATAATAATTTTGTATTATTATTATTATTATTATTCATAATAATAATAATAATAATTAATTAGCAAGCATTTATATAGCTCCAGCAAAGTACCTCTCACTTTACAAAGTAATGGAATTAGACACGGTCGCTGCCCTAGGGTTTACAATCTGAGAGACAGGAGGAGAGGGGGGGAGACGAAGGAAGGG
>QEPC01006381.1:1062696-1075446 GCA_003113815.1 Sphenodon punctatus
CATGTAGACTATGTAAAGCAAAACATGCAACATGTATGTAATGTTACAATTGAAAACTGTGACACAAGAACACTCCAGGAAGTAGGGACAGTTAAAAAGAATGTGTCTTGGCAACACTTGCCAGACGGAACACTGTGGAGATGTAAATGGACCTTCCTGTTTGCCTGGGTTGCCTACGGGACACACTTCAGGTCTCTCCAAAGGCGGGAAACCTGAGACAAAGAAGGAGGAAGGGTACTTAAGCCAGCTTTGATATCGCTTGCCCAAAGCCACCTCGAGCACCAAAAGATCTGCATCCAAAAGCTGCCAGCCAGCAAGGCTGAAAAGTATGAGCTGAGAGACAGGATTTTGTTCTCTAGCAACTCTAAGTCTGGAGACCCAGTTGCTTATACCAAAGAACTGAGAGAAACTTATGGACTTTTGTAGGGTAAGATGCATATTTAGGAACTCAACCAGTATAGATCAGGAATGCGTTATATTTACCTTTGATTTCTAGTAACCACTCTATATCAACTATCTTGCTTATGTAATCAATAAACTTACTTCTTATCTTTATGAAGAAGTGTTTGTGTCTAACATTGGAACACAAGTGAGCAACAAGAGCCATCAAGCTCTTGCGAACCCAGAGAGTAAAGAGTCTGTAAACGGGAAGGATCAGGCCCTTGAGTGACAAACAAGTGACAGGGAGCGAGGAGTCGGGGAGGGCAGAGCGGAAGAGGTGGGTCTTGAGGAGGGATTTGAAGGTACGAAGCGAGGAATTTAATCCTCCTGCTATGAGTTTTTATCTACTATGAGTTTTATTTGTTTTAATGTTATTGTTGTTGTAAGCTGCCCCGAGCTGATGTGTGAGGAGGGGCAAAGTATCAAGTTTTAATAAATAAATAAAATAATTAATTAAATACATTTTTACACAAGATGCTCCCCCCACATGGACACCCATTGTCCATGCAACCGGTGACAATGCAGGTTGCTCTGTGCTTAAGAATGCAAGGGATGCGGGGGTAGGGGATTTATGTGCGCTCATGTGCACCCGCCGCCCACACTGCCTCCGCAGCAGTGCGCCCATGGAACGCTCCCTCTACCACGACCCATTTAAAAAGGGCTGTAGCTTCCAGCTGCATTAGAATTACTATAAGTATATGATCCCTCAAATAGTCTAGTGTTTCACTTCCACTTTTTTCTCATTTTATTAACAGCAGCAGTGTGTATCAAGAGGTGGGGGAGAGAAGGGGTGATGCATGGGACGGAAATTAAACGCGATCTTTCCAAACCTCAGAATCTGATTTGCTTTGAATTCTTGGCAAAAGTCCAGGCTGATACTTATTTTATTCTAACTTGTTTACCTGTCACTACCTAGAATCCAAAGCAGCATAGATCTTTTTAAAAAGACAACCCCAAAACTTACAAACAGACTTTCATATATGATTTGTCAATTTTCAATAATCGCCTATAAAAAAGAAAAAGAAAAAAAATAAAAGAAAATCCCAGGCGAAAAATCAAATAAGTAATGAAATTCATGATATTTTTAATCTGGCTCAAACAGCAACCAAGTGCATTCATCAGACTATCAGGCATGAAATGTTACGTACAACTGATCCTTCTCCACGATTATGATAAGATTATCTCCTGAGTTTTTTTTTTCTTATTTTGTAAACAGCAGTGTTGACTAGAACTGAAACAAATATTTGAAACAAATACTGAATTCAACTGATGAGGACTATATGCGTTCATTCTAGTGAAACAAATATAAAAGTGGTATTCACTTCCATCTTTGTGGTTTTGAATCTTAGCTTTGGTTCTTTACTTCAGTATTTTGATCATGTTATTTCAGTACTCATCACTTCATTACTTTGGTATTTTGGTACTTTGTTGTGTTGAGTATTTTGGCATTTTGTGAGTCAGTATTTTGTTTCTTTAGTGGTACAATTTGGTGGTTGAGTTATTTTTTGAAAGTGAGTGTGAATGTGATTGGTCCATCTGAGTGAGATAAGGCAGCAGCAAGTCATGAAAGTACCAAATAGTGAAGTAGATGTATCCAAAGCCAATAAAGTAAATACCAAAGGGAAAAAGTAATTAAGTGACGAATACCAAAACAATAAAGTAGCCAAGACAAATATCAAAATAATAAAGTGACAAAGTGACATAGTAACAGATATCAAAATAATGTAGAAACAACAAAGTGAATTTTGCTATGGTGATAAAGTCGAATTCAGATGTTTGTTTGTGGGAATAAATATACAAGTTATCTTTGTGAATAAAAAAATGTATGCTTATTTCAGCCTAATTTTAAATACTTCCATGCTTTCTTCCATTTTTCACTGAGTTGTCAGTGTGTATCTGATTTGAAATCACTGTATTTTCTTACTGGCATTGACTTAAAAGGCAGGATGGTGTAAGCACATGAACAAGCTACCTTCTTGCCTAGGACCATATTCTGCAAATTAAAGGCTTGATTTGTCATTAAAAGTCTGCTTTGGCTAGGATTTCCACCCTGACCCAAGCTTGGCCCTGCCTGGCTGCATCAATTTTGAGGTCCAACCTAGCTCAAGCATACCCCACACCTTGTGGAGAGCCATGACATCAAGTACAGCATTGTTCACCACTGAGCACTATCCCCAAGGGGGAAAGCCATGTCAGAAAGATAAGGGGTGATGCCATGCACCATAACATCAATTCTTCTCCAAAATAAGGTGTAAACAGATGGATGGCAGCTCTTAGCATGCCCCCATCACCCCCGTGTAGACTAGTCCATCTAAAAGGTGTTCAACCCAGAGCATGCTGCAGCTGCTCTAACGTAGCCCCGCAGGCAGCATTCCGGAAGATCCAGAAGAAGAATGCCACACAAAGCAGGCCGGCCAAACCTGGGGCAATGACCAAACACGGAGTTGCTGCCCATTTGTGGGCAGATCCACAGTGTATCTTCATTCAGTACCATGGAGTTGTGAGCACTAGTCTAGAGCATCGGGAGAGCAGAGTACTTTAGTCTATCTTTCCACGTGTGGGGGCATGCTGCATGGCCAGCCCAAGGCCTAGGGACACTGAGGACATCTGTTGGAGATGCAGGTGGAGCTGTTAACGGGCAGCCATAGGGTGGGCCCCTAGAGCCTCTCTGGGCGCTGGCAGCCGCTCTGTCCATCTAAAAACACCCATAATGTCATTATGGTGTTTTAGGCCATGGGAGCTATTGTCCTCTCAGGCTGAGAGAGGATAGCCTGGGCTCATGCATCCTCCTTTATCAGGAACAACTTGGAAGGCAGCAGGCACGGCTCCCCCTGGTGGGCGTTATGGGCGCTGCCCTGCAAAGCCCTACGAGGCCACCGCTGTGGCTTTAAAAGTTTTTTAAAAAACACAAAAAAAACAAAAAAAACCTCGCCGCCGCTTGACAGCTACAGCAGCCTCTGAGCTGCTGCAGAGGCTGCTGTAGCTGTCACCAAACCTGTTCTCCCTTCGGGGACGCACCCACTCTGCTGGGAGTGGGTCCCCGAAGGGACAAAAAGGTTCAGCAGCTCAGCCTCCCAAAGCGTTTTCCTATGGAAAACGCGATTGGGGCGGCTGAGCTCCTCCGTCCACAGCACGTATGGGACGTGCTGTGGAGGGAGGGGCTACAGCCTTCCATTGCGCTCAATGGGCGCAATGGAAGATCTCACCAGGGCGGTCCGGCTGACAGCCCTGGCAAGATAGCTTGGCGGGGGGGGGACAGAGGAAGGGGGAGCATTCGCGCTTCCTCCCAGACCCTGCCTCAGTCCCCCAAGAGAGAGAGTGCCATGCACGGGAGCAGACTGAGCTCCCCGCTGGCTCACTCGGCCCTGGTGCTGAGGCTGGGGAAGCGGAGTGTGGCGTGCCTCAGTGTCTCCCATGAAATTAAAAAATAAGTCTCGTGGGCTAATCAGCTGGAAACGGAGCAGAGCAGCTTTCTGCTGTCCGTCTGGCTCTGGCTGTGGAAGGAGGGGAGGCAGGGGCAGGCCCAGGCAGGAGGGAGCCAGCCAGCCCTGTGAAATGGAGCTAGTGGCCAACTGAGCCCAGCGCAGTCTGAGAAACTGCCTCCCTCCCCCTTCCCTCAATAGCCTCCTGGTCTGGAGGAGCCAGCCCAATCTTTGGCAAAGAGGAGGTGTGGGATCGAGCGCGGACTGGACCTGAGCTCCTCCGGAGCCCGCTGGGGAAATCCTACAACCAGAGGATTTGCCAAGAGGTCACCTCCCCCACCCCGGCTGGCTGCTGCTCCATGCAGGGGAGCCGAGCGAGCGGCATGGATGCTTGATGCCAGCAGAGGGGTCTCTCTTTCAACCCCCATCGCCCTCAAGGCAGAGCGCTGAAAGACCACCATCCCCCTTCTTTTTCCATCTTGCTGGCTTCGCCTGGGTCTGGGAGGATGGAGGAGAGGGTGAGGATGACCTTGCCGGGATGCAGGAGAGATTGAAGGGGTGTGTTGTGTGCCTGCATCCTCCTCTTGCTGCCCAACAGCGTCGGGTGACTCGAAAGAGGCAGGAGAGAGAGACAAAAAAAAGCCAGGAGGGGAGGCAAAGAATTCTCTCTCTCTCTGTCTCCATTATTATTATTTATTTCACTTCAGTTTGCAACGAGGGGCTGAGGACTGAGGCTCTCAAGACTGGTTAGTTTGCGAAGTGTTTCAGAGGGAGGGGTGTGTGGAAGGAGGCAAGAGATCTCCTCTGTCTCACACACACAACACACAGCAGCAGCAGCAGCAGCAGGCTACTCGCTGGAGTTGTTGTGTGGCTGCAGATCAGAGCCCTCCTTCCTCGATGGATCAGATGCCTGATGCCCACTGACCTTCCAGCCCTTGGAGAAGAGACCAAGATGCTGCTCTCAAAATGAACTGTGGGGGACCCAAGGAGATGGAACGTGTTGGGGGGGAGGGGGGGCTAGACCTAGATATATTTTCTTTACAGTTGTTGGGCACTAGTTGTGTTTAAATTCTGATTAATTTCTTTTGTGATATTCTTCTTTGAAAGATCTATTTCCCTAAAAAAAAAAAAGTACCTTAGATTCTCAGTGTTGAGTTGACCAATTAAGTGAAGGGGGTAGCAATGAGGGGGTAGCTACAAAGGAGGTCAACTGAGACAATAGAGGCAGGAAGCTGGGTACAGGCTCTTCTTACTCTTTGACATGGTGGCAGACTTGGCACTCCAATAAACTTCTCTTAGACTTTGAAACCTGCTCTTTGTGAATGTGTATATAAAGAAGAAAACAGTTTCCCTCATAGTTATGCAGGCAGCACCTGTGTCTCATACAGACATTAAAGTGCAGTGTCTCTCCCTACAATACTGACTCCCTACAATACTGTATCAAATCTGGGAGAACACAGCATTCACCTGTCATAACAGTCTTCAGTGCCAAATACATTGATCATCCAGCAACACTGGTTAGCTCCCATGGTGTGAAGTTCTTAATTATGCAATTGCTGCCGTTTCATTCATGACAGACAGAAATGCTGCTGACAGCATCAGAAATTAATTTGGACTCATTTCCACAATGCTTCCTCAGTGAGGGAAGCCACATAGAACACAGCCCATCCTGCTTTCCCCTGGGAGGGGCCCGAGGTGTGTGTGTTGGGGATGGTGAAGTTAGCCTGGGGTTTTGCTTCCTGTTGGCTTTCCTGCTTCAGGGAAGCTTTGTGTGTGAGAGAGCTTTGGCTATCTGAACAACACTAACCCATTGGCCAATTAACCGGTTTCTACTATCCCATCTATTCCATGTTTTCTGATGTACAGATCCTTGATTAATTACATTATAATCACTTAAATGTTCAGCCTGTGAGGCCTGCTGAGGCAGTTGCACTCAAAGGCTTATATTTTCAGAATTTTGAAAAACTGCATTTCTTCTTGGCCTTTTATTAATATCTAATAAGTCATTTCTATCTAACTTTTATAAACTAGCACAGTATAAGCTTAGTGTCTGTCTGATGCTTCTTCTCTAGAGAGCTATTGTTGTCCTTGCTGGAGGTGAGAGAGGAGAACTTCATGATCTAATGGGTCCTTTTATCTCCAAATGTTATCATTCTATATACAGATAATATGATAATGTAGTGTAGTGTTTTGTTCCATTGTGTTTATAGCTGAGGGAAATAAAATAGCAAAATAATCTTCTGCCTTTTCTTTTACTCGGTTGTTGTAAGTAACCAAATAGTTTGAGTTATGAAGAAGGACTCTATGAATGGGAAGGGCTATGTTGAGTGCTCTGTTATCTGTAATAGTCCAGGAACAAGAAATCAAATCATAAAAGAGCAATATAGAGCATATATGCATGGTACTGGTGGAAAACCATTATCATGATGTGGTAAATCCTGCTCTAACTTGCATGAGTACAAATCTGAAGCCACTTGACTAAATGGAATAGTAATAATAATTCATTTATTTGCTCCAGCAAAAGGCCATGGCAACAAGAACATAATACAATTTATAATTTAAAACATTAAAACAATAAAATGCATTACAAATACCATTGACCCAACAAATCAAAGGAAGATAGCACATATCAGTACAGTAACTCTATTCATCAGTATTTATCATCATAATTTTTCTCCTGAGACTACGGGCTGTAGCACAAAATTTGACCACACAATTAGTAAGCATTGCATCTGTATCATGCAAAAGAATAAATGCTATTTCCTGATCTCCTTTTCCATTCACCTTATTTAAAATATCTGTAAGGTATAATTCCCAAGGGGCAATATAAAGTGAACATCCAATAAAACATGGTATAAGACTTCTACTTTCTTCTGGTAACATACAGGGCACAATCTTGCATTATAAGGTATGCCTAGCCATCTACCATCAACCACAGCTGAGGGGAGTAAATTATATTGGCCTGGGAACTCCTTGCTGCTGGGTTGTGCCAGTGTTTTCCTGTGCTTGGGGTTTATACGTTATTCATTTTAAGCTTGAAGTGCATTTTAGACTACTGTGTTTTCTTCCATCTTCTGATGTTCACCCTGGGAACTCCTTGCTGCTGGGTTGTGCCCTGGCTCTGCCTACCGTTGCCCTGGCTCTGCCTACCATTGCCCTGGCTCCGCCCACTGGCTCGCCGCCAGCGGGCCGGACGGCCTTACTGCCCCTCCAAACTAAAAAGCCACCAGCCGCCCCTGGAAGGCAGATTCACTGCAGTTGCTGGAAGACTACTCTGCATATAAAATTGCATATGTAATAATGTCCCTGCTATGTTCACATGTGCAGATTATTCCCTAATGTCGATACTTGATCAGGCAGGCCTGTCAACCGGGACTACTTCTATTCATAAAGAAAGTATCAGCCCTTTCACAGCCCACACATTAATTGATTTTAGATTTTTAACCTGCCCTCCCTGAAGCCTGAGTGGGTAATAACATCAAAAATATATAGTGACATTATTTACATTCTGTAATAATATTAGCCCATATCTCACAGACCCTTATTCAGATGAATACTCTACTCTTTGTTCACCTGGACAGACCCATTCCCTCAGTTGGACTTCTCATATGATAAGATCGCACACAAAATAGAAGAGGTTTGCAGGATGTGACCCTTTAACAAAAAATTAATACTGAAAATATTTACCATTTTTATTCTTCAGGAGGATGACTGCAATCCCACCTCTCATGGATTCAGTGGACACATACTCATCGGATGTGGACTTTGAAGGATTTGGCTCTGTTCAGCAATATAAAGCCTCATTTTTCAAATGAGTTCACAATGTGTAAAAACAGACATGATGTTGGGCTGCTGTGGCCCGTTTTAATTCACTTTGCATCGGACATCAACTGCATGTATGTGCAGGTGCCACAAGATGTTGGCCCGAGATTGCACCAGGTCATGTCAGCAGCTAGCCCTGGCTCTCACCCCCAGACTATCTCCAGGTCACAGCCCAGACTAAGGTCAACCCAATTGGGCCAAAGAGGGACACAGAAGATTATCACATCTGCTACAGCCTGGCAGACATGGCATGGATCGGGTCCACCATGGTCAGCCGCCATGGCTGGCCATCAATGGCTGCATAGGCTTCCCATCAGGCAGAGGTGAGACACTGGGCACAGTGCGGGAGTGGGGCTAGCCGGCCACACATTTGTGCATCTCCCCACCCTCCCCGGTGGCCCAGCCATAGGCACATTTGTTGTGCAGCCTGGCCTGGACCAGACTGTGTCCACTGCAGCAGCCCACAACCTGCTAAACCAAACAGAAGACATGGATGATGCTTTCCTAATATGGATTATAAAACTTTCAAAGAGGCAAGATGTAGTAGTAATGTGGAACTTCAATTACACTGATATTTTTATTAATTATTAATATTTATTATTATATTTATATAGTACCCCCTGCTATGGCACTCAGAGTACTTCACATAGAACTAATTAACACAACTTTTTTTAAAATTCTCACAACAACCCTGTGTGGTAGGTTAGGCTGAGAGAAAATTGTAGGGATGTGCCAATGTGGTTTGGGGTTCGGCCTGAACCCGGGGTGTTCAGCCCACCCACGAACCCCACAAACCTGAACTGCCCCCTACCTGAACCCTCTGAACAAAGTTTGGGTTCTGAACCTGTTTGGGTGGGGGGCAGGGGGGAACCCAGTTTCCCCTCTTTCCAGGCTGCACAGGTGGAAGGGACACCTGAGCTCACCTCCCCCCTTCCCCACCACGCAGCCTACTCAATTTTTTTTTAACCTCCCAACCCCAGGGATCGTCCTATCTAGTGGCTCCGGGGCTCTGGCCCCGGGTCCCACAGTGGTGGTGGCAGGTCCTGCTCCGGTGGTGCGGTGGACTGCTTCAGGCCTCTACTAGGCCTTCCAGGTCGAGTGACCAGGTCAGGTTACCCAGAAGGCCTAGTAGAGGCCTGAAGCACTCCACAGCACTGCTGGAGCTGCCCACACTGCCACCGCTGGACCCAGGGCCAGAGCCTGAGCTACCTAGTGGTGCCGGGACTCTGGCTTTGTGTCCGCTGGTGGCAGTGGGTCCAGCTCCAGTGGCGGCAGCAGAGTGCTTGAGGCCTCTACTAGGCCTTCCAGGTCACCTGACCTGGTCACCCAACTCAGAAGGTCTAGTAGAGGCCTGAATCACTCTGCAGCACCACTGGAGCTGGACCTGCCACCGCGGGACCCGGGGCCAGAGCCCTGGCACCACCAGGTAGGGAGATCCCTGGGGTTTGGTTTTTTTTAAAAAAAAAAATAGTAGGCTGCACGGTGTGTGTGTGTGAGCTCTGGCAACCCTTCCACCTGCGCAGCATGGAGGGAGGGGAAACCGAGTTCCCCCGGCCTCATGCCTCCCACCCGAATGGGTTCAATCCTCCTGAACAGGTTCGGGCTGAACAGCCAGACCCCGAATAGTTTTGGGGGGGCAAACCCCGAATGGGCCGAACCCAAAACCCCCAGGTGTTCACACACCCCTAGAAAATTGTGACTGGCCCAAGGTCACCTAGTGAGTTCCTGGTTAAGACGAGACTTGAACTGGGGCCTCACCCTACTGCCTGGTCCAGGTTCTGCACCCTTAACCACTACACCACGCTGGCTGTTGGCAGACATTTAACAAGGTCGCTCATGATATCCTTGTTGACAAGCTGGTTAAATGTGGACTAGATGGTACTACCATTAAGTAGATTTACAGCTGGTTGAAGAACCGTACTCAAAGAGTGATCATCAATGGCTCCTCATCAATCTGGAGGGTGGTATCGAGTGGGGTGCCACAGGGCTCTGTCCAGGGCACCATCATACAGCTGTCGCTACTGTTTCCACCCAATTCATCGTCTAATTCCTAGATGCAGTCACATCTGGGTAAAAATAAAAGGAGAGAGAAATAAAAATATCATGTTTGGAGTCTACTACAGACCACCGAACGAAGCAGAAGACGTGGATTATGCTTTCCTAAAATAAATTACAAAATTTTCGAAGAGGCAAGATGTAGTAGTAATGGGGGACTTCAAACAACTATCTTGATATCTGTTGGAAGACAAACTCTGCTAAGAATGGAACATCCAATAAATTCTTGCCTTGCCTTGCCTTGCTGATAACTTCATCTTTCAGAAGTTGGAAGATAAATGAGGGGGTTGTCTATCTTAGACTTAATACTTACTAAAAGGGAAGAATTATTCAATGAGGTGAAAGTAGTCAGAACTTTGGGTGGAAGTGACCATTTTATCTTGAAAGTCACGATCTTAAGGAAAGGAAAAGTTGAGCATAGTCATACGTGTACTCTGGACTTTAGAAAAGCTGATTTTCATAAACACAGAGGAAAACTAAGTAGAATTCCATGGCTAGATAATCTAAAGGAGAAAGGAGACTAGAATGTCTGAGAGTTTCTGAAAAATGAGATACTGAAGGTACAATCACAAACAATTCTAATGAAAAAGAAAAATGGGAAACATCTAAAGAAACCAATGTGGTTGCACAAGGAACTTTTTGATGAGCTGAGAATTCAAAAGGACATGTAAAAGAAATGGAAGGAGGGACACGTCAATGGGAACATGTAAAGACGAGTAGTCCAAACCTATAGGGACAGTGTTAGGAAGGCAAAAGCTCAGAATGAGCTGAGGCTAGCAAGAGATGCTAAGAACAACAAAAAGAGGTTTTTCAGGTATGTCAGAAGCAAGAGGCACCAGAGCCACATGTTGATTTTAATTTTGTGTTATTGTTTTCATTATTAAAATGTGTAATTTTCATTTTCATTAATAATGAAATGTTGTTTTTTATTATTGTTGTCGCTATCGGTATTGGTACCGATTTCAAATGAAGATTATATTTTTGGCATCATTATTGGTATTGGTATTGATTTCATGCATCAATGAAGAATTATTGTCAGAAGCTGAACTCCTTCCCCTTCTCATTGTGATACAGAAAGAACTGCACACAATAATATATACTGTAGACAATGTTATTTTGTTTATATTATATATACAGAATCTAAGTTAAACCTAACTTATGTATAATACAAAATATCCCTATCCTATAATCCTAATATATATAATAAAACAGCCTAGTATCTAAATATCTAATCTCTCTCTATATATAATTAATATCTATATAATATATGGATGGGGGAGACAGGCAGGGGAAGGGAAAAGGAAAACTCAGAGGTCTATCTATCTGTCTATCTATCTATCTATCTATCTATTCCCAAGTTACACATAGATAGATAGTCCCAAGAACATCCCCCACATCAGAACTTCCCCCACATTTATATCTGGAAGAGCATGTGGGCAATGTAACAAGATGGCGAGGGAGGCTGTGGAATCTCCTTCAGTGACGCGTTTTAAGAGGAGGCTGGATAAACATTTGTTGTGAACAGCTTAACTCTAACTAATTCTGCCTTAGGGCAAGAGGTTGGCTGTTGGACTTGATGATCTTTGAGGCCTCTACAGAACCCATGACTATGATTCTGTGACACGGAAGAGGATTTTGCTTTTGTTCTGAAAAGAGTCAGTATCCACTGATCCCAGTGGCTACTGTAGAGGTGATTGAATCTGGGGATAGGGATAGACCTATATGAAAGCTTAATTCATTCTAAAATGCTATGTATTTGATTCAGGTGTGAGTTCTGTGTAGAAGTAGAGATGTATTATTTTAGCTGATTTTGCCCATCCACACTGTGGATGGACAATATTTATTAAGTTCAAAAGAAAAAAAGGCCTGTAAGCATATGATGGAGTCAAATCTGAAATATGTTTGAAATTCCTCACTGTATCAGACAGTCAATTTAGCTGAGCTCTATTGACAGCCTGGAGATTTGAGTGGATTAAGTCATATGCAGGAGTTGGTGGGGTGGGGGGCACGTTGATGATGAACGACCCTTCGTTCTTTTCATTGATAACATTTAGCAGATTATCATTCATAAACGCTGCACCACTTTAAGTCTCTCCTCACCCTGTAGTCAGTTCCTTTTAAACCCTGGGATTAGGAGGCCAGCGGCCTCTTGGAATGCACTTTAGGATACTCCGCTGACAAATTTGTTATGGCCATCTGGCCCTTTGGGCAGGTGCAGTGGGTCTTTTTTTTTTCTTTTTTTTTAAAGTCTATTCATTGTTCTCTCAGATTAAAAAAAAAAACACATCTCGGCTTTGCAACACTAAAGAGACTGACAAGGAGATAAAAGCAAATGTTCATCTAACTGGTTTATACTGTGAAGCATTTTTTTTTTCTTGGTAGAGGGCACTTTAAGGTTGAAACAGAAATGCAACCAGAAAATGACAGAAACCCACATGACATGAACACCTGGAGAAGTAAATCAGACCAGCTTTGTATTTATTCATCTACGGACTGAATACATCCCCTGAGGTCCTCTATTCATGCCAGAGGTTTCAATAGAGGTATTTCAGGGTGAAGCATATGGTGTGAGGCAAAAATATCTATGCAAGTGGATAATAGCTCTGAGCTTGGAAACCAGTTGTTAGTTTAGTTTAGTTGCTTCCAAATAACTCCCCAAAGGCTTTACATCTGGAAAGTATGTTAATCTAACAATCGAAAATAACTTTATCTTACAAACTTCAAGGTTTAGAATCCATTTCTTTGATGCATCAGAGATTAGCCAACATTAAAGCTGGAATATAAAAGGCAATGGGTGTAAATAGATGGATAGGAGGGGGTGCCCAGTCCACAGATAAGAACATAAGAAGTGCCATACTGAGTCGGACCAACCATCCATCATGCCCAGCATCCTGTCTCGGACAGTGGTCGGCCACAGGGGCCTGGGAGAAGCATCCAAACAGGTCACCATGCTATCCATTCCCTGTGGGTCATCCCCAGGCTCCCGACAGTAAAGGATTTGTTCCCCAAT
>QEPC01006381.1:1080568-1092595 GCA_003113815.1 Sphenodon punctatus
GAACGCAGCCGAACCGAATGGCCGAACCTGAACCGCGATCTGCTCATCCATCCCTATTTCCCACTGTTTGGGGCATTTTCTGTTATTTCTTGCAAGTTGCCCCACTTACACCCCCAGGGATTGTGGATATGAACCTTGGGATCATCTGTGGGCTTCAGGCCAGGGTGCTGTGCTCCTCTGCCTGCCTTGCTGCTGCTGCCCGAATGTGTCTCGTTCTCACATATCTCCTGCCCCCCCTGGGGTGAACTCTGCAAGTTGATGCCCTGTCACACTTTGAGGTGCCTGCCTATGCAAGTTTTGGAAGGGAAGGGGAAGAAGGACAGTAAAACTGCTAATTAAAGGCATGGAAGTCCTGCCAGGTAATTCCCATTGATTTCAATGGGAAACAAATGTAAAATGAAAACAAATGAGTTTTAAACAGGAAAAAAACCACCCTAAAATGAATTATGTTGGGAAACAAAAATGAAAGGGGAAACGAAAACGAATGAGGTCCCTTCTGCTCTCCTCTTCAGCATATAGGACACAGAGGAGTTGGAAGGGGGTGACACCTTGGCCCTGGCTGATGTTTAGCTGAGAGGTGGTTTTCAGGGGTTGTTGGCTGACTCATCCTTCGGGGTGGCTGGCTATGGTGTCGGTATATGCAGCTGCCAGGTCACCATAGGGTCAGGCTGGAGTGCAAGGAGAGGATGGCCCAGTTTGGCTTCCAGGACTTTCCCCCTGTCCATCCAGGGGTGATGGGACTGCGGGATGTGAATGAGAGCATGATTTTGCAGAAGTCTTCTGTTCCTGGTGGCGGGTAGAGAGGTGGGGGGTGGTAGTCCCTCTCTGCTGCTTTTCTTTACCAGTACCCTTTTAAGAGCGAGGGGACATGTGCAGGGCTGCCACAAGTGACTTGATTGGGGACTGGAAGTGGACCTCCTGGTGGAGCTGGCGAGGACTTCCTACTGGCCTAAGGAGTTGAGTGCTGCTGAGTTTGGTGCCCTAAATGAGGTGTGAACATGGTCTGAGGTCCAGGTCGCTCTGGTCCATGGGGATCTTTTGGACTCCCCATTATATGGTGGCTCAGCCTATGCTGGTGAGGGGCACTGGAGGGGCATGGTATGAATGGGGCTTGTATGCGGAGGGACCTGGGTTCCCCACCCCAGCTGCAGGAACCCCAAGGAGCTTTGCGCTATGGGCTCCCAGTCTGGTGATCTCCGTGGTTAATCCTAGCGACTGGACAGTTGTCTCACTGTCCCCACTCTACGGGTTGCAAGTGGGGAGGGGGAGGGATGTGGCTGTTCCTTTGACTGCTATAAACTTTTCCTATGGTGCTGGTGGACCTCACCACTCGGTGGGGCTGCATGGGACCTAACAGGCAGGAGGGTGCACATTAGCTTGGATTAGTCCAGCTGAGCCAGCTTTAGCTCATGATGCATCCACCTCCTTTCACTGGCCAATGCATCGGGTAGCAGTTGGTCATCCGCCCTGTGGCAGAAGTGGGCAAACATCTGGCATCCACCTAACAGACAGGCTAATGTGTGCTATTGTGGGCTACTGTCTTATTTGTTTTTACCCATAATGCTGTGCATGTTTCTTTATGGTAGTACAGATTGCCTGCAAAGAGCAAAAATATCAATGACCTTGCAATGCTAAAATAACCAGACCTTTTTTGTGCATAGCAGAATGCTGTATACAAATGAGAAAAAGTTGCCCAAATTGGTGTGGTAACAGTAACACATGTGCATTCAGTTTTATGCAAAATGTTTGGAATAGCTTAAATATACCAGGGTTTAGACCACCCTAACTTTTTAGCAGCTTCTATAAATTTGTGGTGCCTATTAGTTCCTGTGTATGGGGTGAAAGTGTCTTGGCAAATCATGGGAACTGTTACTATGTACATGAAAAGTTTATTTCTTTTCTTTCCTTTCCCCCACCATAATTGCCGTAACATTATTGTCTCAATGTGAGTTGTTGTTTTTTTAAATATATATATATTTATTTATATATATATACAAAAGCCTTTGAGTTGGCTTCTCATGATTTTTTCACAACATTTTTTTCCTCCTGGTGAGTGTTATAATAATGGACCTACAATGGAAAATGAGAAGGGTTTTTCTAAATCATACTGGCAAATCCAGATAGGATGTGAATAATAATTCAGAGATGTTTGTTTCTTTCTCCCTATTTTTCAAAAGCTATTATCCCATTATCATCAGAAATGAGGATTTAACACACAAGGGAGAATACGTGGCATTCAACAGCAAAAAGGAGGGGATAAGGATACAATATTTAATAATACAATATGTGTAAATCAATCTTATGCCATACTTGTACATACACACTCAGAATATACGTAAAAATGCAAGGAGCATCAAGTGGACAATTTATGAAGCAAAAACAATAGCTATGTGTCAAATAGCCCATTGAACATGCCTCAATGCATGTATAAATATATAATATAATAATATGGAGAACTATCCACATTGAAATCAAAGCAAAACTTCCCTGGACATTAGCAGTGTGATCCAGCACTAGGGACTAGCCCAATAAAAGTGCGTGGGGATAACTCCAGTGCTGCAGTTTGAGAAATGTGCTAACACAGGGCTAAAATTTCACCCATATATGCAAGGATATTTAACAGCAGGAAGGACCATAGATGTATTCTGAGCAACTCTTGATCATTAAAGTGGTTTCCTAAGAACTTTAGTCAGTGATGTATATTTGAAGTGCTTGTGGGTTCCCATAGATTTTTTAATAAAATCTCTATATAAATTCCCCTTGATCAGCCTATATCAATATCTGTATCTAATACATGCATTTGTTTGTTATATATATATATATATGAGTTTGTAACAGGTACCCATAAATATTTTATCATTGAGAGAGGAAGATCAATGGGGTATTTTGATTTCATGAGTTACTATTGCTATTTTAAATCTCATGATTATTAAGTCAACCTCACATCTGGAGTCTTACTAGGATTTTGAATTGATGTGTAGCTGCTGAAGGGAAGCACAATAAAGGGCTGGCTTCAGTTGGCTTCATTCACCTTTCACAAGGTATGCATCTGGCATTCTGCTGTCATCTCTGCTGACAGTATAATACCACTGGCATCTCGAAGATTAGGATTACAGCCAGTGAGATGCTATTTAAACAGCGTAGGAAATACTGCCACCTTGTCAATCAGCTTTCCTTTGTGTTTCTCTTTCATCTCCTCTGCAGCTGTCTTTGAAAATTAAACCTAATTCCTCTCTCATGATTCACAGAAATGGATTATCTCTTCTGAGACAATGTGTGATTGGTCCTTCTGATTAATCAATCAATGATCTCTTCTGTTCCTGTAGCTCCAGCAGAATCTAGAGGGAAGTTCCAAGAGGGTTTAGTGACTTATACACATTTACTTTAGTGCTCTTTGAATACCTAAGAAAATGTGTTTGAGAGCGTGCTGACTTAGAATGCATCTTTCAAACTGGAAGCCAAAGTAAAATTTCTACAAAGAAGTCTTACTAGATGCTAACCAGAAAAAAAGTTTTAAAATCAAGGTATAGCATAAGCAGAAAAGATGCATTAAAGTCCATTTCTGTTGCAATAACAGTATAAGCAGTGATTACACTGCAGAACACCCTTTGTGTATTTCTGTTGTTTTTCACATCACCAAACTTCACAAACCTCTACAACTTTTATTTCCCTTGATTAACAATGAAAGATAATTATGCACATGAGTAAGATATGGTAGGAAATGTCACTAGCAATTACTGTCTTTTGCATCTGTGAAAGATGTAAAAAGCTCATTCCTGGTTCTAAAGAATTTTGATTTCATCATATGCTTAACTGACAAAAATTCATGGCATAATGTTAAAAAAAAAGGCCAAATGGTCGCAGTAGATACTTGATACTGAGGGTGAAGGATAACTTAATGGGTAAAACCAAACATGACAGTGATTCATTCTGGGAAGATTTGTCCTGCTATGGCATGTGTCACTGTGAAGTTTGTTCTCAGGCCCCGAGATGTTTGCCCAGGACTGACCCCAGGCATGTCAGTGGTGAGACCGGGCTGTTACTCAACAAAGTGCCAAAGTCACATCCCAGGGTACCGCGCCCCAAGCCGGAATCAGTCCAGGGTAAAGTGAATCATGTTGGGGTAGCACATATGTTCTGACTTGCCATGGCCTATCCCAGATCAGGGATACCATGACTGGCCACCATGGAGGACTGTGAGGAACTGCAACGGGATTTTACGACACTGGGTGCTTGGGCATCTAAATGGCAAATGAAATTTAATGTGGACAAGTGCAAAGTGATGCACGTAGGAAAAAATAATCCAAACTATGTGTACACAATGCTGGGTACTAAGCTAGGAGTTACCATTCAGGAAAAGGATCTGGGTGTGGTTGTGGACAATAAAATGAAATCCACAGCTCAGTGCGCAGCAGAAGTAAAAAAAGCAAACAGAATGTTAGGAATTATTCGAAAGGGGATAGAGAATAAAACTGAGGAGGTCATAATGCCTCTATACAAACCAATGGTACGACTTCACCTGCAATATTGTGTGCAGTTCTGGTCGCTCCATCTCAAAAAAAACATAGCTGAACTAGGAAAGGTACAGAGAAGGGCAACAAAAATTATCAAGGGCATGGAAGGGCTTCCGTATGAGGAGAGGCTTGGTAGATTGGGGCTCTTCAGTTTGGAGAAGAGACGACTGAGAGGAGATATGATAGAGGTCATAAAATCATGAGTGGTGTGGAACTAATAAACAAGGAGCAATTATTTACCCTCTCAGCTAGTACTATAACTAGGTGACACTCCACAAAACTCATGGGTGGCAAGTTTAAAACAAATAAAAGAAAATATTTTTTCACTCAGCATATAATTGGGTTGTGGAATCTACTGCCAGAAGCTGTGGTAAGGACCAGTACTAGAGCTGAGTTTAAAAGAAGTTTGGACAAGTTTCTGGAAGATAGGTTGATTAGCAGCTATTAGTTAGACAGGATCAAGGAACATGACAGGAGCTGGGGACAATACTGAAGCTGGGGATTGCAGGAGGGCATAGAGAGCTTGCTGCCCCCTGCCTCCCTTCGTTCCCTATATGATTTTATTTGGGTTGGGGAGAAGAGGAGAAATGTGGACAGTAGTAAAACAATAACATGCATTACAGCTTATCTCGGAGACACCTCCGCAGATGGGGATAGTGGCAACCCTATCACCATCTCCAGAGATGTTGTCCCAGAGAACTCCATTTGTAAACAGTAGTTACAAATTTCCTCACATAAAACCTAAGCATGCTCAATAGCTAATCTCCTGGCGTACATAGAACAATAGCATGCACAACAGCTTATCTCCTCACGTAAAGCCAGAGTCTACCATAGTAAAACCTCTGCACATGAACAAAATCTTATGTAACACAACAGAATGTTAGATGAAACAGACAGAGAAAAGCTGCCTTTCTCACTCTCTCCATTTGGCAAAATGGGAACTTCAGAATATCATAACTTCAAAACTGCACAACAGACTTTCAAAAGCTAAACACGGAAAAATTAGAAGTCACACTTGAATTTTCCAGCACCCATACATGTCCAGATACTTCTCAGAGAACTAACGTTTGAAGAGCAATGAAAAGGTAGCAACATCAGGAAAAAACAGGAACCTGGCTCAACTGAACAGTGGCTAGAAGGAGCAATGGTTAGGAGGAGGAGCCGAGTGGGTGAGTCAGTCCAGGGAGCACACATGGGTGTGGGCAAGAGCCAGGATTGGCATCCCGGAAAGTCCCAGAAAATCCAGAAAAGTCCACTTCTGGGACAGATTTTTTTTTTGGGGGGTGGGGGCATCCAAGCACCTGATGGGGCCTTGGACAACCTGTCGGGTGCCTGATGGGGGTGCCCCAAAATGCAGGTATTACCTGCAAGTATAAATTGAACTACTCGCCACACCACTAGTTGTGAGCTTCACTCCCTTGAAATCAATGTGACTGATCTCAAACCCTGTGGATTCTGTGCATGCGCACAGTTTCCATGAGGTCCAATGTGCCCCCAACGTGATCCAAGCAGCTCTGTGAGTGATATGCAGGGTTTGGGATTGGGCTCAATGGGAATTTTCACATTAACTTCACTAAAGTCAAGATTTCCCACTTACAGTAGAATTATACTTTCATAGATTTGTGTGGCTTTCCAGTCTACCACTTGGTGGATCTGATTCATAAGTAAATTCATAAACGTCAAATTTTGGTCACAGATGATTTGTGAATTTCTCAATTCATCACCAGCACATTACTCTGAGTCCCAATTCCTGTTCTGATATTTCTTTGCTCCATATATTCCTCATCTACCTGGTTCCAGAAAGGAGTAAGCAGGGAGGTAGTAGGGCTGAAACTCAATCTCTTTTTTTCTCAATTCTTGTTGAGAATCAAGCTTCTGGGCTTGATTTCAGTGAGAATTGAGAAAGAAGGAAAGTCATAATTCCCAATCCTTTCTCAACTGAGATTTTTTTCTTGATTTATTTACTGGAGCCACTTGTGTGCCGGATTCCGCACCGAGTCTTACATCCTTCATCTGCTGTCTGTCTGACTTCTCTCTCTTCTTTTCTGAAGCTACCAACTCCATGCTGGGGGGGGCGGAAACCGAAGTGTCGCGCATGTGAAGTTCAGCCCGACAGCCATTTCCGCATGCACAGATTATTTTATTTTTAAGCAAGGTTCTCGTGAGATTCTCATACAGTTAGCAAGATCTTCTCGAGATCTCACTAAGGGTTCTCAATATTTGTAAGAACCAAGTTGATTCTTGTTTCAGCCCTAGTAGGTAGCCCACTTTATTTCGATACATGTGGAATCAATGCCCAGGTAAGGTCTATTATTATTAGTAGTAGTAGTAGTATTATTACAACAAGCATTTGTATAGCACCAGCAGTGTACCTAGCAATGAGAAAGACACGGTCCCTGCCTATGGCTTATAATCTAGTAGCCTAGGATGGGGGAGACGAGAGGGGAATTTTGCCATTGAGTTTTGCCATTGACTTCAATGGATGGAGGGTTGTGCTCACCATCTAGTTCTAAATTAGAGGTGAAACGAATATTCAAAGCAAATATATTATCCATCAGTGTCACCCACTTTGAACCTATTCTGACAAAATGAATATCTCCCCCTTTTTGTTCGGATATCCACTTTGGATATTTTGATTTCTGGTTGNAGTTCTGGTCGCTCCATCTCAAAAAAAACATAGCTGAACTAGGAAAGGTACAGAGAAGGGCAACAAAAATTATCAAGGGCATGGAAGGGCTTCCGTATGAGGAGAGGCTTGGTAGATTGGGGCTCTTCAGTTTGGAGAAGAGACGACTGAGAGGAGATATGATAGAGGTCATAAAATCATGAGTGGTGTGGAACTAATAAACAAGGAGCAATTATTTACCCTCTCAGCTAGTACTATAACTAGGTGACACTCCACAAAACTCATGGGTGGCAAGTTTAAAACAAATAAAAGAAAATATTTTTTCACTCAGCATATAATTGGGTTGTGGAATCTACTGCCAGAAGCTGTGGTAAGGACCAGTACTAGAGCTGAGTTTAAAAGAAGTTTGGACAAGTTTCTGGAAGATAGGTTGATTAGCAGCTATTAGTCAGACAGGATCAAGGAACATGACAGGAGCTGGGGACAATACTGAAGCTGGGGATTGCAGGAGGGCATAGAGAGCTTGCTGCCCCCTGCCTCCCTTCGTTCCCTATATGATTTTATTTGGGTTGGGGAGAAGAGGAGAAATGTGGACAGTAGTAAAACAATAACATGCATTACAGCTTATCTCGGAGACACCTCCGCAGATGGGGATAGTGGCAACCCTATCACCATCTCCAGAGATGTTGTCCCAGAGAACTCCATTTGTAAACAGTAGTTACAAATTTCCTCACATAAAACCTAAGCATGCTCAATAGCTAATCTCCTGGCGTACATAGAACAATAGCATGCACAACAGCTTATCTCCTCACGTAAAGCCAGAGTCTACCATAGTAAAACCTCTGCACATGAACAAAATCTTATGTAACACAACAGAATGTTAGATGAAACAGACAGAGAAAAGCTGCCTTTCTCACTCTCTCCATTTGGCAAAATGGGAACTTCAGAATATCATAACTTCAAAACTGCACAACAGACTTTCAAAAGCTAAACACGGAAAAATTAGAAGTCACACTTGAATTTTCCAGCACCCCTACATGTCCAGATACTTCTCAGAGAACTAACGTTTGAAGAGCAATGAAAAGGTAGCAACATCAGGAAAAAACAGGAACCTGGCTCAACTGAACAGTGGCTAGAAGGAGCAATGGTTAGGAGGAGGAGCCGAGTGGGTGAGTCAGTCCAGGGAGCACACATGGGTGTGGGCAAGAGCCAGGATTGGCATCCCGGAAAGTCCCAGAAAATCCAGAAAAGTCCACTTCTGGGACAGATTTTTTTTTTGGGGGGTGGGGGCATCCAAGCACCTGATGGGGCCTTGGACAACCTGTCGGGTGCCTGATGGGGGTGCCCCAAAATGCAGGTATTACCTGCAAGTATAAATTGAACTACTCGCCACACCACTAGTTGTGAGCTTCACTCCCTTGAAATCAATGTGACTGATCTCAAACCCTGTGGATTCTGTGCATGCGCACAGTTTCCATGAGGTCCAATGTGCCCGCCAACGTGATCCACGCAGCTCTGTGAGTGATATGCAGGGTTTGGGATTGGGCTCAATGGGAATTTTCACATTAACTTCACTAAAGTCAAGATTTCCCACTTACAGTAGAATTATACTTTCATAGATTTGTGTGGCTTTCCAGTCTACCACTTGGTGGATCTGATTCATAAGTAAATTCATAAACGTCAAATTTGGGTCACAGATGATTTGTGAATTTCTCAATTCATCACCAGCACATTCCTCTGAGTCCCAATTCCTGTTCTGATATTTCTTTGCTCCATATATTCCTCATCTACCTGGTTCCAGAAAGGAGTAAGCAGGGAGGTAGTAGGGCTGAAACTCAATCTCTTTTTTTCTCAATTCTTGTTGAGAATCAAGCTTCTGGGCTTGATTTCAGTGAGAATTGAGAAAGAAGGAAAGTCATAATTCCCAATCCTTTCTCAACTGAGATTTTTTTCTTGATTTATTTACTGGAGCCACTTGTGTGCCGCATTCCGCACCGAGTCTTACATCCTTCATCTGCTGTCTGTCTGCCTTCTCTCTCTTCTTTTCTGAAGCTACCAACTCCATGCTGGGGGGGGCGGAAACCGAAGTGTCGCGCATGTGAAGTTCAGCCCGGCAGCCATTTCCGCATGCACAGATTCTTTTCTTTTTAAGCAAGGTTCTCGTGAGATTCTCATACAGTTAGCAAGATCTTCTCGAGATCTCACTAAGGGTTCTCAATATTTGCAAGAACCAAGTTGATTCTTGTTTCAGCCCTAGTAGGTAGCCCACTTTATTTCGATACATGTGGAATCAATGCCCAGGTAAGGTCTATTATTATTAGTAGTAGTAGTAGTATTATTACAACAAGCATTTGTATAGCACCAGCAGTGTACCTAGCAATGAGAAAGACACGGTCCCTGCCTATGGCTTATAATCTAGTAGCCTAGGATGGGGGAGACGAGAGGGGAATTTTGCCATTGAGTTTTGCCATTGACTTCAATGGATGGAGGGTTGTGCTCACCATCTAGTTCTAAATTAGAGGTGAAACGAATATTCAAAGCAAATATATTATCCATCAGTGTCACCCACTTTGAACCTATTCTGACAAAATGAATATCTCCCCCTTTTTGTTCGGATATCCACTTTGGATATTTTGATTTCTGGTTGTTTGGTTACTTTGATTTTTTGATTTATTCCATTATTCTGTTATTTACGTGGTTTTGTTGTTGTTGTTTATTGTACATTTGCAACAGCATTAAATAGTACCAAAATATAGTAACCTAATAGTCAAATAACCAAACTGAATAACACAATAGTCATAGATATGCGGATACATATTCAAATATGGTCCAAATATCCAAATAATTTCATGAATACAAATTTACTTCATCACTATTATAAATTCACTTCACCAGTATTTCACTATAGATGGAAACTCTTATATTGTTTTATTATCGACATAACAGATAATTAACCTGTGGAACTCATTCCATAGGATGTTGTAAAAACCAACAGTGCAACTGGATTCTAAAGATAGTTTGTGGAGAATGGATTAATCAATAGCTATTGCAGTGATGGATCACTGTATGTATGTTCTGTTTTTATAGTAAACCTCTGAGTACAGCATTTTGTACTGGCAACTATCAGGGAGGGGATACTAGGCTTGATGGATGAGTGTTCTCACCCATAATGATAGTTCTAATGAGAACAGAATACTGTGATAGTTCGTAGCTACCAACTTTACAAAAACATGGAGGAGGGGGTGGAGGGAGGGGATCTCTTAATAAGTACTGGCAGTAGTAGCTTGGTGTGTGTACATAGTCATTGCATTCATGTATGAAAAGTAAGGGCAAATGAAGCAGAAAGCAGTTTCCATTTTCACTGATAGGAATTAATCACTAGAAGAAATGCATTAACATAATTTACACTCTGGAGACTCAAGTTGTTAGTTGTGTTTGTTTACATAGTAGAATTTGACTTTCTCAACTCTCAAAGAATTACTGATGTATAGTGAGTCATGCAGTGTTTTTAGACCACCTTCAACTTGTAGTTGTCAAAGTGCAGTGTTCAGCCTTCCATGTGGCCTGGTCTCAACTAGAGCAGCAAAATTATTGCGACCCTCCAAATACAATACACGGAGGACATATTTGCTTGTGCCTTTATTTTATGTTTTTCTTATTTACAGGGACCAGTTGACTCCCTGATGGCATAATGAGGTTCAAATTGGATTTCCTTGTACCTGACCAGCTCCAGTGCTGCTAACCTCAAAAGTTCAATCAACAGAAAAAAGACCCCAGATGTGAGATTGACTTAAAATTATGAGGTTAAAAATAATATAATAAAGCAAATGGGTTTCATTGCCTTCTTATTTGTTTTTAGCCTTTAGGGGGAAGCTGCATGCTGCCAGTTTGTCTGGGATAATTTCAGTGTGAAAATGGATCCTTAAACGTGGAAGTAAAAAAAAGGGGAGAGACCCTGGTCAGGTTTCATCTAGAGTATTCCATCCAGTTTTGGATGCTGGTAGAGAGGGTTCAGAGGACAGCAGCACAGGTGATGAAGAAGATGGAGGGAAAGACCTATGAGAAGCTGAAAGATTTGGGAATGCTTAGCCAAGAACAGTGATTCCCAAAGGCGATGCTGCGAGAGTGACAGAAGTGTGCCTCTTCTTTTTGTGTGTGTATTTTAAGCATTTATAATAATAAATTATATTTACTTATTATTTATAATTATAATTATAATAATCTAATTTTATCTGTACACACACACACACACACACACCAGTGGCAGCTGGTGGGTTTCAAGGCTGGTGGGGCACACGGCGGTGCCAGATGTGGGAGGGGCCAGGTCTATGGTAGGCAGAACCTAGTCGATGGTAGGCGGGGCCTAGCCAATGGTAGGCGGGGCCAGCAGTGCACAGGCAAACACAGAGCAAGCTAAGTAAACTTTCTTAAGCCAACAATATTATGTGAACTCCTTAGCATACCATAAAAGCAGTAGCATGGAGTTCCACTTGCCCCCTGGCCCCAAAACATACTACACAGTTCTGTTGCAATGTAAAAGGCAACTGCTGCAACCATACAGGGAACATTCATGCAAAGACTAGCCATTAGTGAACCAACATGTTATTATTATTATTTTATTATTATTATTATTAACAAACATTTATATAGCGCAAGCAGTGTACCTGGCACTTTACAAAGTAATAAAATAGACACGGTCCCTGTCCCTAGGACTTACAATCTGAGAGACAGGAGCTGGGGGAGAGACATAAGAAGGGGAACAGAGGGAGAGACAAGGGGTCTAACGTTCATGAAGATGCGAGGTCTCAAGTGCACGTACTTGGCTTGGTTACGATGAGAATGACAGCAGACAGGTCCATGTGGCAAGGATAAGACTAAACAGACCGT
>QEPC01006381.1:1092695-1102890 GCA_003113815.1 Sphenodon punctatus
AAATTCCAACCAGGATTCCAATCTGACTGATAGGTTTTTTGTTTGTTTTTTCATTTGGTGCTTTTGATATCTCTCAGGGATAGTGAAGGAAGAATGGATGCTGTTTAATGGGAAGGAGCTGGACCCTTGGCGTTCCTTTTAGTCTGCGATTCTAGGTCCACATTCCAACGAACAAGTAATTCGATGCAGTTGGTTCTTCTTGTTTACTCCTGAAGCACTGACAAGACAGAGGGCTCAACCAAGTTATTCAGGAGTAGGAAGAGACGTATACATACTCTCCTTTGGTTTGTATTTTGAAGTAATGGCTTGTGTGAATACTTAGTGTGATAGCAGCAGCCTTAGTTCAGTGACCATTAAGTTTAACCAGGGGGAAATTGATTCAGTACACTTTAGTTAACACTCTGAACACTACTAAAGTGGAATATTTTCTTTGTTTTAATTAAATCAGAGTAGTTACTTTGGTTTACACTGTTCATCTGAACACTACCAAAGTGCAGTAGTGACTTCAGAATCCAAGCAGATATTTCAGTTAACCTCTTTTTGCTGGAACATGGCCTATGACTCCCCAAAAGCACACACTGATTGTTATTAGGGGGAAGTCCACAAACCAGCTCCTATTTTCTGGGGTGGGTGATGTATCAGTCCTGTTCTCCCCAGCTTGCCTAACTCCTCCCCTCAGTGTAACACTTCTTGCACCACCTAGTCCTTGATCTTCTTAAATCCTATCTTTATGCTTCCTCCAAAGAGTCCTGATATCTCTCGAGGCTCATTTCACCTTCATCCCATCCATTCCGCTCTCCCTGTTCCCTTGTTCCTTCCAGTGTCTTCTGTGCTTCCTGTTTGCTTTTCCTTTATTCTGCTGCCATTTCCCCAGTTTCCACCCAATGCCCTGTCTACCCTTTTCTTGGCCCATCTTGTTGCTTTTTCTTCTTGGAGTCTCAGGTTTTGATTCTTCCGTAATATAAATTAAACGTTGAAAGAACATCATCCATTTTAAGTGAAGATTGCTGCTTTAAACAATACCAATTAATTCTCATCCCCAAACCAAACCAAACCAAACCAAACCAAACCGAGTTCCCCTCCTAATAATGTTCCTGTTGATGCTTTACTATAAAACTCTGGCATATATTATGCCAAAATTCTACCACCACCCCTTACCCCAAGGGTCCCCAAACCCTATCATTAAGGAAATTAACACAACAAGGGAAACTCCATAAAAATTTATATACAGAGTTAGGCAAGGGTAGTTTAGCATGCCCATCTCTTTCCAGGTCATTTTGTCCAAGGAAAGTGGAAACCCTGTTCCCATCTCCAGAGGTGTTGTCCCAGAGAGCTCCATTTGTAAACAGTAGTTACAAATCTAAATCCTTGATGCTATCTCTGTGCTGCACACTACTCCCTTCTGTGGCTGTCTACTCCTCATGTGCAGAATATGTTGCACTATATAATAAGGTGCCATCTGTTGTTCATTGTGATAACTGCCCCATGGTAATATAATACTGTTAGATTTTTGTAATGGGCCCCTGAGTATTTGAAAGATCAGACACTGTCTGAGTAGGAGTAACTGCTTGCAGGGTGTGACTCTGTTACAAGTCTCAATAGCCCAGAACTTATCGTGCTCTCACACAGTCCTCTGGTGAGAAACACAGGGAAAGACATTATGCTGTGGCTGGTGCAATTGTGAGGTGTGTGAGGATGCTCTCCTTAAGAGCATGTTTGTTTAGAACCTCTATCTACTGTTGCAGGCACTCATGTTTTTCCATTTACTCTGACAAAGGGTAGTATCCAACAGACATGAAGACAGACAGACTCTAAACCCCTAATGAGCACCTATTTTCCTCAAGACCAGTTTTACAATACTTCTTAAGAACTTACCATACACAAGGAGGGTAGTGGCTGACCTAGGCAGACAGGGCTCTGAAGGGAGTGTGACCATATCAGAAAGAGGCAGGGATAGTCTTGTTCCCAACCTCCTTACAGTGGCAACCCTACACTGTACAGTGGCAACCCTATTCCCATCTCCATATATATAAATATGGCCGTTTTTACATGGACACCCCCCGCCGCTCTGTGTTCGGGCAGGTGTGCGGCAGGGGGAAGGGCAGTCCATCTACATGGTCGGTGATGGGTGGGTAGGTGGGGATGTGGCGGGGGTGCGCCCGTGTAAACACCACGGGTAGTGGGTGTTTGTGTGTGCACGCTCCCACCTCCACCCACTGCACACCCATAGAAAACAACCGCGCTGTGTAGGTCAACCTTCTGTGACAAGCTGGAATGGAACTCTACGGAAGACAGGCCCTTGGTTCTCACAGCCTAATCAGCATTGGGCACTGGTGTAGACCACATAGGGTGGAATTCTCCATTTTGTAGATGACCAGCACAATTTCCCCTGCATTAACTCCTAGTTGACCATACGGCTCCTAGGCATCCGCTCCCAAATCACCAACAAGGCAGGTCCCCGTGGTAAATGGAGGATCTGCGGTGAATGAAGCGAGAAGGGCGGCGGTTAGAGAGACAGTGGTGTTGTTCCCGTATTGAAGTTGATTGATTGCAACAAAGAGTCTGTTTATGTACCAATGCTGTGACAGTGAGGGCAGCAAAAAAGACTTTCTTTGCTGCCCCCTCATTGCGTCCACTAAGTCACATTCAGCTGAGCTTTTCCGGGTGGTGAGGGGGCTGGTCAGTCTGACTTCCCTCCACCTGGATCCAGAGTTATCTAATGCTCGTGGTGACTTATTTGTGGACTTCTTTGTGGATAAACTTGCTCAAATCTACCACAGTTTTGATGCTGCATTTTTAACAGTGGGTGAACCAGAGGCAGTTGAAGCCCTGTCTTGCCCTGTTATATGGGATCAATTTCAGTGCATGTTGCCCTCTGATTCGGAGGATGTTCTGGGGGCTGTCTGAACCATTTATTGTGAACTAGACCCATGCCCGTCCTGGCTGGTCAAGGCAAGCCGGGAGATGTTTGGGCCATTGCTGGCCAGGATAGTCAACGCCTCCCTTTGGGAGGAACGAGTGCCGGACTGCCCCAAGGAGGCAGTGATGCAGTCTCTGCTCAAAAAAACCATCATTGAATGTTGATGTCCTGGCCAGCTATCGGCTGGTCTCTAACCTCCCTTTTTAGGGTGGCTCATCAGCTTCAGGAGCATCTGGATCAAATACATTTGCTAGATCCCTCGCAGTCTGAGTTTGTCTGGGTTAATCAATTCAATTCAATTCAAATTGAACTGAGATTGCACCTGTGGCTTTGGTTGATAGGCATGTGCGGGGTACGGCCTGAACTTGGGGTATTTGGGCCATTCGCGAACACCCCAAACCCGAACTGCCCCCGCCTGAACCAGCTGAACAAAGTTCGGGTTTGGAACCCATTCGGGCGGGGGGTGGGTGACAGGGGGGGAACTCAGTTTTCCCACCCCCCTCCTGGCACAGCCTGGTAAAAAAAATTTAGAAGGGGCACCAGGGATCACCTACCCCCCCGCCCCCCAGCCTGGTAAAAACATTTTTTAAAAACCAAAACAAAATCCCACTACAGGGATCGACCTACCTGGTGGTGCCAGGGCTTTGGTCTTGGGTCTGGCAGTGGCAGTGGTGGCGGGTCCAGCTCCGGCAATGCTCCAGAGTGCTTCAAGCCTCTTCTAGGCTTTCCAGGAACTGAAGGAGGGCTTCCAGCCCCTCATAACCAAAAGGGAGGGAAACCCGGTTTTCCCTCCCTCCTCCAGGATGCGCGGGTGGAAGGGGTGCCGGGGCTCACCTCCCCCACACACACCCTGCCCAGCCTGGTGGTGCCGGGGCTCCGGCCCCAGGTCTGGTGGTGGCAGCGGCAGTGGGTCCAGCTCTGGCGGTACTCCGGAGCACTTCAGGCCTCTTCCTGGCCTTCTGGGAACTGAAGGAGGGCTTCCGGCCCCTCCCTTTCAGTGATGAGAGGCCAGAAGCCCTGCTTCAGTTCCTGGAAGGCCTAGAAGAGACCTGAAGCACTCTGGAGTGCTGCCGGAGCTGGACCCGCCGCCGCTGCCACCGCTGGTCCCAAGGCCGAAGCCCCAGCACTACCAGGTAGGTTGATCCCTGGGGTGGGGTGTTTTTTTTTTTGTTTTTTTTTACCAGGCTGGGCAGGGTTGGGGGGATGTGAGCCCTGGCACCCCTTCCACCTACGCAGCCTGGATGGGGAGGGAAAACCGGGTTTGCCCCACCCCCCTGAATAGGTTCAGTGAAACCAAAATGGGTTGGGCCGAAGAGCCCGAACCTGAATGGTTTCGGGGAGGGGGCAAACCCTGAACAGACTCAACACTGAACCCCCTGGTGTTCACACATTCCTATTGGTTGATGACCTCTCCCAAGAGTTGGACCAGGTTCGTTAGACCCGGTTGATCCTATTAGAGCTCTCGGCTGCATTTGATATCGTTGATCATGAGTTGTTGGTGACTCGGTTGTGGGACACAGCTGGAGAGGGCGGTACTGTCCTTGAATGGTACCACTCCTTCCTGGCAGGGAGAACTCAATGTGTGGTGATTGTTTATCTTTTCCCTGAGACCTCATATGTGGAATCCCGCAAGGTTCTATCTTATCATCTCTCTTGTTCAACGTGTATATGCAGCCTTTGTAGGAGGTCATCAGAGGGTTTGGTGTGAGGTGTCATCAATATGCTGATGACACCCAACTGTACCTCTCTTTTTCATCAGACCCATGCCTGGCAGTCTCAGTGCTCACCCAGTGTTTGTCAGCTGTGGAGGACTGGATGAGAACGAGCTGCCTGAATTTGAATCCCGACAAGACAGAGGTGATTGTTGTGGGAAAAGCTGGGGAGTGATGGCCCCCATCATTGATGGGGTCAGTCCTCCCCTGGTATCTCAGGTTCATAGTCTTGGGGTGCTCCTAGATCTGCGGCTCCAGCTGGATGTCCAGGTGGCAGTGTGGCAAAGGGTGCATTTCACCAATTACATCTGGTGCGACGACTTAAGTTGTATGTCTTGGACACAGACCTTGGCATGATCATCCATGCTTTTATTACCTCAAGACTAGACGTTCTGTGTGCTCTGCATCGGGCTACCCCTGGTGACAATCTGGAGACTGCAGCTGGTGCAGAATGTGGTGGCTTGTCTCCTTAGGGGGACGAATCATTGCGAGCACATTACTCCAATGCTCTGTTCTCTGTCCTGGCTGCCAAAAGCCTTCCTGGTCCAATTCAAGTTGTTGGTTCTGACTTTTAAAGCCCTGAATGGCCTTGGCCCCACTTATCTGCAGGACTGCCTCACACACACACACCCCGGATCCTGGATTCGCCTTTGCAGTCAGCCAGAGGAGCCCTCCTTGAGGTTCCCCAGGTATCCTGGCTGTCAACTATGAAGAGGGTGTTCTCAGTGGCCACACCAAAGCTGTGGAACTCCCTCCTGTTGGAAGTTCACCTTGCCTTAGACCTTCCCTTTTTCTATAGACAGTGCAAGACCTGGCTGTTCCTCAGGGCCTTTGATAAGGGAGACAGGTGATGGGGGTGGTGGGGTTGGTATGGGTGGGCGTTTTTTCTGCCTGGATTATTTTAATATTTTATATTTTGGGATTTGATGTGTAAACAGGAGGGGACGGCATAAAAATGTGAATGAATGAACAAACAAACAAACACACGCATAAATAAATAAATAAATAAATAAATAAATTAAATAAAATAGTCTGAGCCTTGTTCTGGCCCCTTTTCTTTGAGTTTTTTCAAACGTGATGACAGCATGGTTTAACTAAATTTAGTGCCGATTAACCGGGTTCCACCATCACATGCAAATGTGCCCACCCAATGTTAGCAAGGTCTGGCTCCCGAATGCGGTGGAGGCTATCCCAGGCTGTGAGTTGGGGAAATCCCCAAGTCACAGCCCAGGCTAAGCTCCACCATGGTTGGGAGCCAGCCTCTGGACCGGGAGTAAAATGGGCTTTCACGTCTGATAGCCCACTGTACTTACCATGGTCCGAAGTGGGGGGGGGAGCCTAGCACTATGGCCGCTGTCATTAGCTACCATGGCCACCCATCACCTTGGGGGGTGGAAACCTCCATGAAGTGTGGGGTCGGGTGGACGCACATCCGTGCATCTCCCGACCTCCTCCCTGGCCCAGTCACCATAACATTTGTTCAGCGACTGACCAGAGTCCTGGCCGGAGTGGTGGCTCCTGCCACTGCCAGAGAAGTCTGTGGTGGTGGTGGTGGGAGTTGTCACATATGAAAACAGTCATTTAGTTATTTTATTTATTTATTTCCTTTGGTTTCTTTGCCGCCCCCTCCTGCTACAGCATCTTGGGGTGGCTTGCAACATATTAAAACCATATAAAAATATATATAAACATAGATAACATACTAAACAATCAAAATACAATAACAGTATAAACCAACCATTAAAATACCCCAAGGCGGAGATAAAAAGAGCCCCCCCCCTCCCTAACACCTTCCCATCCATCACCCATCTCCCTCACCAAAAGCCTGGCGAAACAGCCAGGTCTTGCACTGTCTTCAGAAAGAGGGAAGGTCCGGGGCCAAGCAGACCTCCATCAGGAGGGAGTTCAGGCCACCAAAAAAACCCTCATCATCATCATTACCTGAGAAACTCAAGGAACCATGAGGAGGGCGTTCTCAGCCGACCCCAGGGACTGATCCAGGATGGGACCAGGGAGGCAATCCTACAGATAGGCGGGGCCCAGGCTGTATATGGCTTTATAGATCAAAACAAACACCTTAAATCACTCTGCCATCTCTGAGACCACCCCAGTCAGCAACAACCCCAGCATCTCCCAGCTGACCTTAACTAGCCAGGATGGGCACGGATCCAGTTCACAACAGGTGGCCCTGAAAGTCTCAAGTACATTCCCGCATCAGTGGGTGACACCCACTGAAACTGATCGCATAAAACAGGGCAAGGCAGGACTTCCATTACCTCTGGTTTTCCCACTGAGACAAGCATGGTGTTGAAGTTGTGGTGAAGTTTAGCAATTTTATCCACAAAATAGTCGACAAACATGTGACAGCGAGCACTGGAAGATTCCAGTTCCAGACTGAGGGAGGCCAGACTGACCAGCCCCTTCACCACCTGGAAAAGCTCAGCTGGACGTGACCTTGTGGTCGCTATAGGAGCAGCAAAAAATTACTTCTTTGCTTCCCACACACCCATGTCATAAGTCCGTAAACTAACTCTATGCCACCATGGATTGGCTTCAGTCCAAGTATAGCGCCACCGTTGCTCCAATCGCCGCCTTTCTCACTTCAACCACTGCAGGTCCTCCGTAAACCAGGGGAACCTGCGTTGTCAGTGATCAGGGAGCAGATGCCTAGGAGCCATTTGGTTGATGGCCTCATTCAGCAGAGTATTCCAAAGAGCAATGAGGTCATTGAGATCAGAGGGTAATTCCCCAAGAGCATTCCGGAACCTCTACAGTTCCATAAGTATCTGGAGGCGGACCAACCAAACTGGTCCCGCACCTTTCTGGGGGCAGACGGGAGACTGGTCTGAGGGATGTAATGATCCATCCATGACAAGGGCACTTCTGACACCTCCCCCACCAGCAGATCCCCCACCTTAAGGTCTGTGCAAAAAATTAGGTCCAGAGTATGCCCTTCCTCATGTGTCGGGCCAATGACCAACTGAGATAGTCCCATAGTTGCCATGATGGCCATGAACTCACATTATGCTCCCCCAAGGCTGGTGTCAACGTGAATGTTGAAGTCCCCCAGGACCAGTGCCCTCAGCAACTGCAAGACCACCTCCAACATTCAGCAGACTGTGTAGAGATGCTGCTGTACAGGTAGGTGCATGGTATACAAGCAGCAGCCCCAATATGTCTCTGGTCAAATCAATCACAAGGTGGAGGCCCTCTATACCAGATACAGTTTGAGCAGGATGCCTCCTTACAGTCCAACAGTCCAAGCATCATGAGGTGATTTTCGCCCAGAATCCAGAAATACCATCCCCTCATCACAATAGTATTTCTAAAGCAAAAGAGAAGGAAACTGTACACCAAAATTACTCTGTGTGCATGCCTCAATGGATTTCTTTTTAAAAGCACATTCTGTAAAACATCTAATTGTGTAAGAGAAATTTTAATATTTCCATTATTTACTTAAGAAATCCCATTACTTTTCACATCACTAAGTATTCTGGTATCTTAGGCAGAATTCGTCTTTTTCTCCTTTGGAAATACCCTGGAATGAATTTTAGGCTCACACCATTTACATTCAATCAGTATTTTGATCCCCCTCTCTCTTTCCATGTCACCTGTGCAGCAAGGGAGGAAATATAGCCTAATTGATAAGTTGTTGGGCTTGAGACTGTGGTTCAAATCTGGGAATCAAACCACACATTATTCTTACTTATATAGCACTTTCAGTGTTCAAAGTGCTTTCGATATTCCCTAGGGCTGAAGTGGCAGCTGCTGTTTCCGTTTTGCCAATTGATTCTGAAATATCAGAAGTATGCAAAAATTTGTCGATATTCCAATAATTCCACATTACCTCCTTAGCAGCAGTGGTGTCTGCGGTCTTTCGCTACTTTGTTATTTTCTGACATTTCCACTGCGGAACGAGGAATTAGTGGAATTGCGATGGAAAGTCACACGCACACACACAAAGCAGATGGCTGCATGCAGAGGTCCCTTCACCCACACCAGCAGGGGATGAAGGAGAGGCAGGCACTGGGGTGAAGTGGGTTCAGGTCCTGCGGGGCCATCTGCTCCAGCCAGTAGAAGCATTCTGGGAATCACGGAGGCAGCTCCAGGTCCCCAGCTGCTCTGCAGATAAAGGAGAGCCAGCTCCCGGTGGGTGTCTGGGATTCCCCAGCAATGTGGACCAGGGATGGGTGTACAATGGGAGTGTCCACCTACCTATTCATGATTTGGCCTGCCGCCGCACAAAGCATCCCAGATTTTCCCCTGCAGTTCCGTCCATGGGCATGAGTGGGAGGTATGTCGGTCACAGGATCACGTGTCCCCTCCCCCCCCGCTCCACCTTCAGAATGGTGTCTGGATGGGGGGTGGGGTGGACCTGCATGGGTGTGTCTCATCCATGCCATAGTCATTCCTACTGTTTATGACATACAACCAACAATTATTTTAGAAAAGTTCTTGACATTTTTGCAATATTTTTGCTGCTGGTACCGTTTTTCATCTCTTCCTGCTTGTAAACCCAGGTGTGCTAGTATTAGTATTGTGAGTTAAACTGTCAAAGCCTGCAAGAGAGGGGGAAATGATAAGTAATCTAGGTAATAAATCTTGGCTGTGTTTCCAGAGAAAGGAATGACGTAAATAACTTTGTTTTAAGCATAAGGTGAAAAGTGAGCTAAATGTGTGTTTCATTTAATCATAAAGAGGTGAAAGACTTATCTACCCAATAGTTACCTAGAGGGAAAATTTAATGTATTTAGCAGCTATTTGGGTTTATTATAACTATGTATCTAGTGGTTTCTTTGTGAATTCAAAGTAATTGATATAATCCCACATATGTTCCCACCCAGCTCATCCACTTTGCCCTGGCCAAGTAACAGTCAGGTGTGGACTGTGGGCCTGACTCGTACCAGACCCATATTTTCCACATGGCTCCTACCTAGCTGGGGTAGGATCTGAGCCCATATCTGAAGGGCTGCAAATAGATGGCCCACTGTAACACTGGCCCAGCCGGACCGAACCAGGTCTAACTGGGCCAGTGTCACATTTGTTTTTCAAAGGGTTGCTGTGAGTGTGAACTAGATAAGGATTATAAAGCACTTTGGACAGTGGAAGTGCTATATAAATAATAATACATCACATTTATATGTTGGCAGTAGCTGTGTACTGCTTTAAGGGAGATCAGTGAGCAAAGTGTGGTGTGTGAGAGGCTAGCAATTATGCCATAACTAGTTTAACCACACTTCCACTGCTGCTGTTTAAAAAAGGGAAGGACTTTATAAAAGGAGAAACAAGTTGAACTTATTTCTACAACTTTCTTTCCAGTTTGATCACTCGGGGAAACCATGGCACCACGTACATCACTGGTGCTATATAAATAATAATAATAATAATAATAATAATAATAATAATAATGGTACTAATTAGGGATGTGTGAACAGAACAGAGTTTGGAAATTCAATTTGGTTCAAAAATCGAGTTTGGTTCAAATGTTCAGTTCAGTCGACCGAACTATTTGAGTTTGGTCGAATTCCGAACTTCCAAACCAAGTTCGTACATTCAAAACCTG
>QEPC01006381.1:1112180-1122742 GCA_003113815.1 Sphenodon punctatus
ACATGGACCTGCCTGCTGTCATTCTCATCGTAACCAAGCCAAGTACGTGCACTTGAGACCTCGCATCTTCATGAATGTTAGACCCCTTGTCTCTCCCTCTGTTCCCCTTCCTAAGTCTCTCCCCCAGCTCCTGTCTCTCAGATTGTAAGTCTTAGGGACAGGGACCGTGTCTATTTTATTACTTTGTAAAGTGCCAGGTACACTGCTGGCGCTATATAAATGTTTGTTAATAATAATAATAATAATAATAATAATAATAATAATAATAATAAATAATCAAACCTGATTTTCTTTCTTTTTCTTTCTTTTTTAACGCCTAATTTACTTTTCATCATGCATGGCTTACAGTTTTCATATCACTCAGGTTCAGCAAAGAAACGGGTCAATCTCACATTCACATTAATCAGTTTCACTACTTGGAAATCATCCCTTAGGACAGGGCTCTTAGATTTTGTTTCCCAACACTGCGAAGGAATACTTAAAAATCTGTTCGCCTGGATGCTAATTTTAAAAATCATTTCAAAATTTGCTATTTTAAAAATCTTTTGCATAAAAATTCCTCATTTTAGTTCCAAACTACTTGACAAAATGCACCCAACACTACAAAGAGAAACGATAAATAAGAACAGCTGATAATGCTTAGTACTAGAACATATTTCAAGGAGGTGCCATTTCACCTTAGATGTAGACTGCACAACTGAGAAATAAATAAAAAGAAATAAAAACAGGGTGTTTCTGAAACACTCTTGTATTACAGGAAAGAAGAAAGCTGTAAAGAACACGAAGACTGCCAACACTTCAAGATGCTTTCTAGTCTGGGTGTGGATCACACATACAGGAAGGACATGTTGATAGTGGTACCCTTCATGCAACAGGTTGGGGTGATATGTCATGGTATAGCTCATCTGTGCACACCACTTTTAAAAGAAGATAATAGTGATATTAAACAGCAGGGCTTCATTTAGCACACACCTTCTATGCCCCAAGCCTTAGTTCTCTCAGCTTCCTAAATTCTTATCTCTACAGATTTATGATGTGTTCCTCCTTTTGCTTCTTGCCCTCCTTTTCAGTACATTTTTAAAGTGCCACTATTTCAGTTCATTCTGTTATGCTGTCTCTCAGAGACCAGTAATGCTGAACTGAAAACAGCTGTTCCTGTCTTGAATCAATGGGAAATCATGTTGGGACATTGCTGAATGTTCGTTAGAATTTTCCAGTCTGTGACATGTTTTTGTGATTCTGTTACTTTCAGGATTGCAGATGGCAATTTTTCACAACTTCCATGATTTTTAGTACTCTTTGTGACTTCTTGCTACTTTCTGTAGTTTTTCAGTATTTTTGTGACTTGTCGGAATTTTCCGTGACTTGTCGGTATTTTTGTGTTCTGGTGTCATTGCTTTCCTGGCTCAAAACCCCATGCCCTTTTTGTCTCAAAGTGCTCTTCTCCCAGTTGGGGGAGGGGTGGGAGGAGAGGGAGATTGTGCCTCTTTCTTCTGCCAATGTGCCAAATGTGCTGGCATGTACTGATATTGAAGGGAATTCTCAAAAGGGAACAAACTTATGAAACAAAAACCTGATACATTTCTGCATCATGGCGGAGGTGACAAATAGGCTGTTTTTGACACACACACACACACACACACACACACACACACACACACACACCATTTGCTGCAGATTGTGCATTTGTTTCAGCTTTAGAAACCTCCTGAGCCTGTAGTGAGCAGTCCAAGAGTGTAGGTGGCTGGAAAACAATCACCTTTCAGTCCTCAGTAACCTGAATGCAGGGAGAAGTCATTAAATGATGTCAACTCCTTGCCCTTCCTTCATTCCCTTTGGAGAGCTCCATGTGTGGATTTCAAAACGCGCACAGTTATTCCTGGGTCTGTGTTTCCTCCCACTTAGAACAGCATACTGGGTCAGACCAATGTTTCATCAAGCTTTACAACCTGTCTCCAACAGTAGCCACTCTTAGTCACTGTAGAGGGTGAAAACAAACATAATGCTAACTCCACTTTAACAATGCTTTAACATTTCTTATGCATGTGGCAGGGCTACAGTGGTGCCCTATGCAGCCCTGAAACATGTATAAGAACGTGTTAAAGTGGAGTTAGCGTCTGTAGAGACGTACCCAACATGTCACAATGGAGTAATCTATTTCCTGCTGTTCACTCCCAGCTCCCTAAAGTCAGAGCTTATGTCCCCCAACCTATTTAGCTAAAACCCATTAATGGACCTATCATCCAAGTACTTATTCAATCTTTTTTTAAACCTAGCTTTGTTACTGACCTTGACTGACCCCATCATTCTAGCAGGGACTGCCACAAAGTAGTAGTCACTTTCAAAGGTTCTATTGCCTGCATAAGTTTGGATTTACATTGGATCAATTATTTCTGCTATTGATATAGTTCTAAATTATAGTAATTTACTGGGATTATAGGCAACAGACTAAGTAATCTTCCTAGGGACACAGTTCTTCATTGCTTGCATCCAGTGACATGGGCATAACACAAATGAAATTCATGAAGGATCTCATTAATGACAATGGAGGGGGAGGAAGGGACAGTAGCCTGTGAGTTACCTATTTGTCCATTTGGTGGCCACCAGCTGTTCACCCAAATCTGTTACAGGGCAGGCAGCCAGCTACTACTGCTCATGTCATCCAGAGAAGGTTAGCAACGGGGTGCAGGCTAAGGCAGGCCTAGCAGAGCTAATTCATAGAGATGTGCGAATGCGGTTCGGAAGTTTGGAGTTCGGACCGAACTCGACTAGTTCAGTCAACGGAACCGAACATCCGAACCAAACTCGAAGTCGACCGAACTGTTCAGTCCAATCTGAACCAGTTCAGAAGGCCCAAAACAGCTTAAAACACCATTTTTGAATGTACGAACTAGGTTCGGAAGTTCAGAATTTGACCGAACTCGACTAGTTCGGGCGACTGAACCAAACTTCTGAACCAAACTCGATTTTTGAACCGACCCGAACTGAATGGAATTTCCGAACTCAGTTCTATTTGCACATTCCTACTAATTCAGGCTAATATGTGCCCTCCCATCTGTTAGGTCCCGCTCAGCCCTGCTGTGAGGCAAGGTCCAAGGATCAGACCTAGAAGAACATGCTCATCCCTGCTGCCGAACAGAAAATTGGGAGGGTGGGAGAGCACGCTCACCCATACTGCCAAGCAGCTGATTGAGTGCTTAATTTCTGAAGATTAAGGTATTCAGTTCCAAAAGTCTGAAATCCAAAGTTCTGAGGACAAAGGCTGTTGGTGGTGTGCTACAGTGCTGGATCTGTAAGTAATTGGCTGCGGGGTGGGGAGGGGTGCCTGTCCTGTCCTGGCCCTGGACTGGACTGGACTGGACTGGCATGACATGGTATGGTATGGTTTGGCCTGTCCTGCCCATAGGGCCAATGTTGGGGATAAATGTACCTTTACCATGCCATATTTTAAAAATAAATAAATAATAATAATTGGGTGCCACATTGCTTCTAGTTCCATCTGTTGCTTGGTTGGAACTTGGCACCATGAGGCCAGACTGGGATCTCTCTGCCTGTCTCCACTTCCCCTTGCCTTGTCCAAGTTACCAGNGTCACAATGGAGTAATCTATTTCCTGCTGTTCACTCCCAGCTCCCTAAAGTCAGAGCTTATGTCCCCCAACCTATTTAGCTAAAACCCATTAATGGACCTATCATCCAAGTACTTATTCAATCTTTTTTTAAACCTAGCTTTGTTACTGACCTTGACTGACCCCATCATTCTAGCAGGGACTGCCACAAAGTAGTAGTCACTTTCAAAGGTTCTATTGCCTGCATAAGTTTGGATTTACATTGGATCAATTATTTCTGCTATTGATATAGTTCTAAATTATAGTAATTTACTGGGATTATAGGCAACAGACTAAGTAATCTTCCTAGGGACACAGTTCTTCATTGCTTGCATCCAGTGACATGGGCATAACACAAATTAAATTCATGAAGGATCTCATTAATGACAATGGAGGGGGAGGAAGGGACAGTAGCCTGTGAGTTACCTATTTTTCCATTTGGTGGCCACCAGCTGTTCACCCAAATCTGTTACAGGGCAGGCAGCCAGCTACTACTGCTCATGTCATCCAGAGAAGGTTAGCAACGGGGTGCAGGCTAAGGCAGGCCTAGCAGAGCTAATTCATAGAGATGTGCGAATGCGGTTCGGAAGTTTGGAGTTCGGACCGAACTCGACTAGTTCAGTCAACGGAACCGAACATCCGAACCAAACTCGAAGTCGACCGAACTGTTCAGTCCAATCTGAACCAGTTCAGAAGGCCCAAAACAGCTTAAAACACCATTTTTGAATGTACGAACTAGGTTCGGAAGTTCAGAATTTGACCGAACTCGACTAGTTCGGGCGACTGAACCAAACTTCTGAACCAAACTCGATTTTTGAACCGACCCGAACTGAATGGAATTTCCGAACTCAGTTCTATTTGCACATTCCTACTAATTCAGGCTAATATGTGCCCTCCCATCTGTTAGGTCCCACTCAGCCCTGCTGTGAGGCAAGGTCCAAGGATCAGACCTAGAAGAACATGCTCATCCCTGCTGCCGAACAGAAAATTGGGAGGGTGGGAGAGCACGCTCACCCATACTGCCAAGCAGCTGATTGAGTGCTTAATTTCTGAAGATTAAGGTATTCAGTTCCAAAAGTCTGAAATCCAAAGTTCTGAGGACAAAGGCTGTTGGTGGTGTGCTACAGTGCTGGATCTGTAAGTAATTGGCTGCGGGGTGGGGAGGGGTGCCTGTCCTGTCCTGGCCCTGGACTGGACTGGACTGGACTGGCATGACATGGTATGGTATGGTTTGGCCTGTCCTGCCCATAGGGCCAATGTTGGGGATAAATGTACCTTTACCATGCCATATTTTAAAAATAAATAAATAATAATAATTGGGTGCCACATTGCTTCTAGTTCCATCTGTTGCTTGGTTGGAACTTGGCACCATGAGGCCAGACTGGGATCTCTCTGCCTGTCTCCACTTCCCCTTGCCTTGTCCAAGTTACCAGTGTCACAGTACCAATGCCATGTCAAGAGGCTGCCCCTGGTGTGTGTGTGTGTGTGTGAATGTCTGGTTTCTTATTTTTGTGACTGCTGGGCTTGCTGGCTTTTCGTGGGCAAATCTCCATGCAGTTGCACAGTTTTGTGGGGTTGTGTGTGTTGTCTAGACAGTGGCATGGCACAACAGAACCTAATTGTAAAGTGTAACTTCTATTGTTCTGCCAGCTGCTTCGCACCATGAGGCCAAACTGGGATCTTTCTGCCTGACTCCACTTCCCTTTGCCTGTTCTGTTCAAGTACCAGTTCCACAGTACCAATGTGATTCCAAGAGGGTGCCCCTGGTGTGTGTGTGTGTGTGTGTGTGTGTGTGTGNGAGAGAGAGAGAGAGAGAGAGAGAGAGAGAGAGAATGAATGAATGAATGAATGTCTGGTTTCTTAGTTTTGTGAATGCTGGGCTTGCTGGCTTTTGTTGGGATTTATTTCTCCATGCAGTTGCACACTGTTTTGTGGGGTTGTTGTATTCTTCTTGAATGAATGTCCCATTCTTGCTAGCCTGCTAGCCAACAGGAATGAATGGAACCACTCAAGAACAGTCGTACAACCTTGCCACATACCACAATCATGTCAGCACTACCTCATACTCAACTGTATCAAAGGCCAGTGAAATATCTAACAAGGTCAACCGGGTAAAATTTCCCCTGTTGATCTCCAGGCATAGATTATCAATCAAGGCTACAGTGTGGTCTCAGTTCTCTAATTAGGACAAAAGCCAGACTGTCAAGAGGCACCCAAAGCTGCTGCGTGACCTGCTCTGTAATCTTCCCTAAAAATGGGAGGTTAGAGATGGCCAATAGTTGACCATAGAGCCAAAATCAAGTGATGATTTCTTGAGCAGGGACCAGACAACCACAGCTTCAAGAGTGGTCCTGCCCTCCCAAAAAGAGATGTTCGCCACCCCAGACAGCAATGTCCCCAGTGTCTCCTGGCTGGCTTTCACCAGGACAGATGAGGATCTAATTCACAACTAGAATTGCACCAAGCACATCTGCTGCCTCAGTGGGTGACACCAAATGAAATTGATTGAAACAAATAGGAAAAAGGCCAGGCAAAACTTCAACAGTCCCAAATTCTGACTCTACAGTCAAAATAGCAGCATTTGAGTCATGGTGAATATGAACAGTTTTGTCTACGAAGAAAATATCAAATTCATTACAGAGGGTAACAGATTACTCTAATTCCAGGTCGACACAGTCCAGATTAACTGGCCATTCACCACCCAGAACACCTCATGGGACACAACCTTGCACTGATTCTGTGATAGAAGAAAAGAAAGATTTCTTCATTGCCATCACAGACACAGCATAGTCCTTCAAAAACAACATATGTCACAGTCAGTCAGTTTAAGTGCATGTCATGCAGTAATTTCCTTCCCATACTCACAGTAACTGGACACATGAAGAGCTATTAGAATTAGACCATCCTACCATTGCAGAAATATTGCCTATATAATTTATTTTCTAATGATTTCTCAAATCTAGTTTTAAATATTCCAACTAGGGTTCTCTTTCACTTCCCTTAGGAGACTATTTTTCAAAATATCTCCTATTATCTCCAGGTACCATTCTTGTCCCTTCATTAAGGGATAGAAAAATTGGCAGCTACCAATAATCACTCTTTGTAAAAATTAATTGTTTTAGGGTCCCCTTCCAAAACACACACACACACATGCACGCCCCTCTCACCCCCCCCCCAAAGGAATGTATCATTTTAAAAATACATCTTTTTGGTGACTACTGGTAAAGCCTTTTCCCCTTCTCCAATGGTGTGGTGGAAGTGGGATAATAAAGTTATTTCTATCCAAAATAAGCAAATACGACAGGAAATCTAAATGTTGCTATAAGACTGAAAATGATTTTTTCAGTGAATGCAGTATCTGGTGAATTATCCACATCTTATCCAGGTCCAACATTTTATCTTAGATCCATTTTAGTTATTCCACTTTATTTCAGTGTTTCACTTCAGTCATTTCATTTTGGTCATTTCTGTATTTTATTTTGCTATAGCCCATTGCACATGCTCACTGGCCAAAATGAAGTAAAAGAGCAAGCCAAAGTAGCCAAAATGATAAAACAAGCAGAGTTTCTGAACTGGAATAACTGGGAACACCCCTCCACCCCTCCACCCCCCCCAGTTGTGTGGAGATTCATCGTGAAAATAAAAACATATCTGTTTTTCACATATTGTTCTGAAAAGACAGATAATCTTCTCTGCAGATATAAAAAGGACAATCCATTTCAGGCCTAGTTTGCCAACCCATTCAAGACTATGTTCTTTAATCCTCTTAACTAAATCTCTGTTAACGCTGTGTCTATCTGATTTTGTGTAAGACTACAAAATGGTTTGTAGGGTTTGATGGTATAAATTTACCTAGTCATTTAAAATATATTTGAACTCCTGTTCCCCCATTTTCCATTCCATGAACACAGTGGAGAAGAAACCATCCAACACAAAAATGTTTTGCAAACATACTCTCTAAAAATATTTCTTTCCTTGAAATTGTGACTACTTATCATAGGAAGTTCCTTTTAAATAACTGATATAGATGACGGAACCGTTATATCCATATTATACAATACTGTCATTGACTGCAGATGGCATTTTTTACATTAGCCCTTTTAACACAAAACACACCCACTCATGCCCATGCATGCCCACACAGTGGGCATGTGTGGATGCATTCCATGTGAATGCCGTAGCAGGTGGGTGGGTGCGCATATGCACTCCTGCGACCCACACACCTCCACCCATTACCCACACATGGAGCAATTGGCCAAAATGGCGGTTGCTCCATGCATGGAAGTGGGTGGAGATGGGTGTGCATTCGTGGAGATGCGTGTGCACCTATGCACCGCCCACAGGCACACACACACACACCCCTGCCCATTTAAAAAGTGCCATTGACACAGACATTCACTTTTAGGGCTCTGCGGCAAGGTTGACATTAACTCTAAAAAGAGACAGTAAAAAGCCTATTTCCCATAAAAGTCTTGAAAGTTGGGTAAACAAAGACATATGCCCTTTTTGCACAAGATGGGCCCATGCATGCATGCATGGGCACCACCCGTGTGACCGCTGCAGTGTGTGGTGGGGGGGGTGCATGCTCCCACGCTACACCAATCTCCACCCACCTACACCCATAGCCCACGCACAGAGCAACCAGCAAGAATGGCTGTTGTTCCGTGCATGGAGGTGGGTGGAGATGGGTGTGTGCCCATGTAATGGTGCCCCACCCACCCAAGCACCGGCGTGCACACTTACCCCCCCTACACACCATACCCCATTTAAAAAGGGTCATAGTGAAGCATTACGAACATCCCTGAAGTATGCTAATGCAAACTCCAGAGACTGTGAACATTGACTTAGAATGAAGACGTATAAAAATAAGAGAAACAATATGAAGCAGTTAAGATGATTCCTTTTGCAGGACCAACTTCTGTTGGTGAGATCATGTCATCTTTAATAGCTGTTCTTCAGGCAGGAATGAGCAATGAGTTCCACAATATTACACAATATAACTTAGTTATATTGATTGGTTAATATCTGCCTGAGTGCATATTTTTATCACTGTGACATATTTTATTGATTACTTTGCAGACAAAATAGTTCGTATTCACCATGACTTTGGCATGACCGTTTCTATGGCACAGTGTCAGAGTTTGGGGCTGTTGAGGTCCAGCCTAGTCCTTTTTATTTGGATCAGTTTCAGTTGCTATCGCCTACTGATGTGGAGGATGTGCTTGGGGCTGTGAGGGTCACCAGTTGTGAATTAGATCCATGCCCATCCTGGTTGGGAAAAGACAGCCAGGAGACGGCATCGGTAGGACTGTTGCTGGTTGGACTTGTCAACACCTCCCTTCAGGAGGGCAGGATGTTGGACTCTCTTAAGATGGCATTTTTCTGGCCTCTGCTCAAGAAACCATCTTTGGATGCTGACTCCCCTGCCAGTTATCGGCCTGTCTCTAACCTTCCCTTTTGAGCAGGTGGTGGCATGTCAGCTCCAGGCCAGTCTGGATGCAATCAGATTCCTGGACCCCTTTCAGTCTGGCTTTCATCCTTGGAATGGAATGGAGAGTGCACTTGTGGCCTTGGCTGATGATCTATGCCTGGAGATTAACAGAGGGACCTCCACCCTGTTGATTCTATTAGATTCTATCAGTGGCTTTTGACACTGTTGATTACAAGGTGTTGTTAACTTGACTGTGGGACCTGGTGGGGGTGCACAGGACCATTCTTTCCTGCCCTGCCGGGGATGTCTCAGCAGGTGAAGATGGGCAATTGCTCTTGAATGCCTTGTAATCTCCCCTGTGGTGTCCTACAGGGTTCTATCTTGTCTCCCATCTTGTTAAACGGGTATATGAAGCCGCTGGGTGACATCATTTGGAGGTTTGGAGTGAGGTGTCTGGTTTCATGGGATCAGTTTCAGTGGGTGTCGCCCACTGATGCTGAGGATGTTTTGGGGGCTGTCAGAGCCACCTTTTGCGAACTTGATCCGTACCCGTGCTGGCTGGTTAAGGCCAGCCGGGAGATGTTAAAGCTGTTGCTGGCACGGGTGGCCGATGCCTCCCTTCAGGAGGGCAGAGTGCCGAGCTGCCCACTCAAGAAATCATCATTTGACATTGATGGCCTCACCAGTTATTACCCTGTCTCTAAACTTCCCTTTTTAGGGAAGATTATTGAACTGGTTGTGGCTCAGCAGTTGCAGGATCATCTGAATGGTATCATTTCCCTAGATCCCTAGCAGTCCGGCTTTCATCTGGATTTTGGTACTGAGACTGTCCTTGTGGCTTTGGTAGACGACCTCCGCTGAGATTTGGATCGGGGTCAATCGACCCTGCTGATTCTATTAAATCTATTGGCAGCTTTTGATACCATTGACCATGAGATGTTGGTGACTCGCTTGCGGGATGAGGCCAGGGTGGGTGGAATTGTTCTTGACTGGTTCTTCTCATTTCTTGCTGGAAGAACTCAGTGGGTGGTGCTCGGGGATTGTTCTTCATCCCCCCAGGACCTCTCGTGTGGAGTCCCGTAAGGTTCCATCTTGTCCCCTCTTCTGTTCAGCGTGTACATGCAGCTGCTGGATGAGATCATGAGAAGGTTTGATGTTCGGTGTCATCAATATGCTGATGACATCCAACTCTACCTCACATTTTCATCTTACCTAGACCCCGCAGTCTCGATGCTTACCCAATGCTTGTGAGAGACTGGCCCCTTGCTACCTGACTGTTTCCTGGTTGTTCCTTCATTGACTGTCTTGCGTGCATGGTTATTTTGTTCCCCCTCCCTTCTGAGAATTGCGAGTGAGTGTTTGGTGTTTGTTGTGTTTGTCTCCCAGTGTGGTTGGGTAGTGGTATTTTTGGAGTGGGTCATCCGGGACCTCCTTCCTAGCGCCATGGTATTCCCCCATCAGACCCGGTCCTCGATAGAGATGGTCCACACTATTGATGGGTCCCCTCTTAGTTCAGGTCCCCTTG
>QEPC01006381.1:1127465-1137886 GCA_003113815.1 Sphenodon punctatus
TGGACAGGGGGAGACAAACAAGGGAAGCGGAAAGGAAAAAACTAAAGGGTATATCTATCTAATCTCTATCTATAGTATCTATATCTGTAATATCTCTCTCTCTCTTTCTCTCTCTCTCTCTCCACACACACATAAACCTATATACACACACACACATTATATATATATATATATTATATATATATCTCTCTTTCTGTAATCTCTCTCTCTCTCTTTCTCTCTCTCTCTCTCCACACACACATAAACCTATATACACACACACACATTATATATATGTTATTGAAATAACGATACCAAAGATAAATAATAACGAATACACACACATATATATAATGTGTGTGTGTGTATATAGGTTTATGTGTGTGTGGAGAGAGAGAGAGAGAAAGAGAGAGAGAGATATTACAGATATATATATATATGTACAGGCGGAGACAGACACGGGAAGGTAAAAGGTAAAATAAATGGTATAAGGAAAGGTAAGGTTATAACACTGAGGGTTGAGGAAGATTTTTAGTGCAAACACCAGAGTTCTGTAAATGCAACCTGACACAGCAAGAGCTAACACAGTGCAAGAGTTAAACAGCCTGGCCCTGCAACATAAAGGGTTGAAGTGCCCTCCCCAGAGCCCCCATGATTGGTTCTGAGAGGCATGAGCAATCACAGGGTGTCATTTAACTGCCTGGGACCTGCTTGACTGCTCATTGGCCAGAGATTACATCCATCAGGTCCTTCTCCTACCATCACAGTCCCAGTTCAAGAGTTCAGCGTTGTTTCTGGATCCAAGATGTCTGCTCCCTCCTCCCCTCTCCACATTTCCCTCTAAAACACCTGCCAGGCAATAACGAAATCAATAATGACTTTTGTTATCGTTATTGATTTCGTTATTATTTATCTTTGGTATCGTTATTTCATTAACAATAAGGAAAATGAAGAATTCCATTATCGTTATCAATATAATGAAAATGAAGTGCACAGACCTAGTGAATTGGGCCAAAGAACTAAAGAACTGAGCTCAAAAAGAAAAGAAAAAAATATCTCTTTCTTTTCTTTGCACACTTTCCCAACATGTAGTGTAATTTCCAAGCCTATTCAAAGTTTTTAAAAATGCTTTTAAAAAATAGCTCATAAGTCTAAAACGCCTTCCTCAAAAGAACAGTGCTCCTTTAAGAAAGTTTGCATAAGCAAAAGGATTGAACAGCATGGCACTTTGTGTGTTCCGTTCTTACAATGCTCTTTCTGTTTGTTAAAGACAAAGATCTAATAGTCCTAAGTGAAAATTTTTGGGCTTGTTTGAGCTTTTGGTATGTGATCACCTGACAATATGTGGGCGTTCTTTTGACCCCAGCCAAAACCCAGACATTTGGTTTTTGTTCTTGTGTGGTCAGATGCATAAAATTGACATTTTCAGCCTGTAAGCCATCTTTTCCACAACAGTTAACAAAGGACTTGCTGAGGTATAAGTAAAAAGGCCTAATTTTTTCACATAGGCAGTGATAGTCTATGTATTGCTTAGTTACCTGCCATGAACATAGGAGGAAAATGAAAAAAAGCTTTAAGTTTTAAGTTGTCTCTGGTTATTGGGATCATATGCAACTCGTGGGGGGTACAGGTTTTCAGAAGCCCTATAGAACCCTATAGAACCCCTACTCAGTTCCCCACTTGCCTCCACTCCTGGTCCCCTCCTTATATTGACAGTTACCCATCACCTATAATGGGGACCCTGCACATCTACCTTTTGCCTTTCCCACATGCTCTCTTTTGTTCTTCTAGATTTTTCTCTTTACTTTTTTAAGATATAGGATCATGGATCAATGGAACTGGAAAGAACCTCTAGGGTAACCAAATCGAGGTCCCTGTATTGTGCTCCCTGTAGCTGTTATATCAAGACCAACCCAGACATATGATCACTAAGGATGAGACTCCTGAACCAATTTAAGTTTCAGTTTGTTTGTTTTGTTTCAGTTCTCTGAGAATTTTGGTTCTCCTTTTGGTTTCTGTTTTTTTGCATTGCATTTTATGGGAAAAAAATCAATGCAAAAAACCTGAAATCGCAACAAGAAATGAAATTTCACGTAGAACCAAAATGACTATTTGGGGGTCATTTTGGTTCTATCCGAAACCAAAATTCCCATCCCTAATGTTCGCCAAACTTCTTAAAAATCTTCAATGATGGAAAATCCTAAATTTCTCCAAGCAGCCTGTTCCATTGCCCAACTGTATTTACAGTCAGGAAGTTTTCCCTGAAGTTGTCTAAAACTGCCTTCCATAGCAAGGGAGAGCAATCGTCCTCCATCTTCATTATGGCAGTTTTTCAAACATTTGTAGACTGTTAGTATTGTTACTGATGAGATTTAGAAAATGTCTCAGTCGAAGATGGGCTCCTTAAGCCTATCTGTTATCTATTTATTTATTTATTTATTTTCATTATTTGTATCCCGCCTCTCCTGCCTAGGCAGCTTTAGGTTGATTACAAAAATTAAAATATTTAAAATATACATAAAATGCATAAAACACATAAAAGGGAAGCGTAATAATAAAAACAATTTAAAAAACAAACCCATCCTCCCCACCCACTCTTCACCTCCCTCCCTCATCAAAGGTCTAGTGGAACAGCCAGGTCTTGCACTGTCACCAAAATTAGGCAAGGCCTGGGGCCACCCAGGCCTCTGCCAGAAGGGAGTTCCACAGCCTGGGGGCCACCACGAAGAATGTCCTCTCTATTGTAACCCCCAGCACCACCAGAGGGACATCAAGAAGGGTGCTCCCAGCAGACCGTAGGGGTTGATCCAGGACATAGAAGGTGAGGTGGTCTCGCAGATAGGAGGGGCCCAGATCCTATACGGCTTTATAGGTAAGCACCAACACTTTGAATCAGGCCCAGAAGACTATTGGCAGTCAGTGCAGAGCTTGGAGCACTGGTGTAATGTACTCACGGTGACCCATCCCCATAAGGAGACGGGCTGCCGCATTCTGCACCAGTTGCAGTCTCCAGACCATCACCAAAGGTAGTCCCACATAGAGTGCATTACAATAGTCTAATCCTGAGGTGATGAAGGTATGGATGACAGTGGCCAGGTCGGAGTCTGAGACATATGGCCGAAGCCGTTGTACCAGGTGTAATTGGCGGAAAACACTCCTCGCCACAGCCTCAACCCGGAGATCTAGGTGAAGCTGCGGGTCGAGGAGTACCTCCAGACTCCGGACCTGAGACACCAGTGGGGCATGAACCCAATCAATGATGGGGGACATCACACCCACCACCCTCCCCACCATCATCACCTCCATCTTCTCAGGATTTAGTTTCAGACAGCTCACCCTCATCCAATCCCCCACAGCCACCAGACATCGTTTTCCATATCTATCACCATAAATTTAAGATGAAAACTTACAGAGACAGGAAACGTTGCATAAACTATTTCTGTGTTGAAAGCACTATCAGTTCACCAGGGATCCTGTACAACATGATCTCCAGGCTAAAGATCTTAACTCTGATACCTGGTGGGAAGATCCACCAAAGCCAGTTGGCCTAGTGCAGGCAAGCAATAACAAACCTCAGTGGGAGAAGATGCATGCCAGCTAAAGTCGGTTGGCCCCTATTGAGGTGCCTGTGAGTGAGGGTGGTATCACCCCTCCTAATGGTAGGATGAGACTCAGCACACTTAACCAGAGCCAGGCCAAGTCCAAGCCTCAAATGACATAAAAAGTCTGGCCTTATATAAATGAGTTTCTCACCCTTTCCCCTCTGCAGATGGCACCATGTTACATAATATTTCTGCACAGGGCACAACAAACCTTTTCACTATGCAACAACGACAATTATACTACCCAAACAACAATTGGTGGATTTACAATTCACAATAAAATTGGTCATTTACAGAACACATTCAGACATTTCATTGGTCAACTTTTCAAAACTCCAAGGTTAGATAGGTGGCTCTCGTTTCTCCACTTACAAAACTAATACAAAGAATCAAGCCACCCATGCCCAGACTTCAGGCCCTTTGCCCACCAGATTATTATATTCCCTACAGACTCCATCATCAGCTGCCTGATCCATACTAATATATAATTACATATTAGTAGTATAATGAACATACTTAACCAAACAAAATTGAATTATCATTCTAACAATATTGCAGCACATAACCACAGAGGCATGGGCCCCTTCAGACTTGCCATATATATATGTAAATATATACAGCAATCTTTAATGAAGGTTAAGGCATTGCATGGTAACAATCATATCCCTCTTAATCTTCTTTTCTCCAACCTAAATAGACCCAGCTCCATCAACCTACTCTCTATGTCTTGTGTTCCACACCCTTTCTCATTTTTCTTGTGTTCCTCTGCACCCTCTCCAACTTTCCTATATCCTTATTAAAATGGGGTGCTCAAAACTAAACATGGTACTCCAGCTGTGGCCTAAGCAAAGCTGAGTAGAGTGTCACAATGACTTCCTATGTCATCCATATAATGCTTCTGTTGATGTAGCCTAAACAGGCATTAACTTTCTTTGCAACTGCATTATCCTGTGGAATTGTGTTCAGTCTGTGATACACTACTTCTAGATCTTTTTCTACAGTATTACTGCTGGTCCAGCTGGTCCCCATTTTGTATTCATGCCTTTTGTTTTTAGCCCTGTGTATTACCTCACATTAGTCCTATTGAATTCATTGTATATTTACAACACAGATCTCCAACTTAAGATCATTTTGATTTTAGATCCTATCCTTCAGAATGTCTGCTGTCCTCCCAATTTTGTGTCATCTCCAATTTTCACAACTATACTGCCTATTCTTTCATTCAAGTTCTTAATAAAAATGCTGAACAGTATTAATACCAGAATATAAAGTTTCAACTATGGCATGTTTCCCTAGATTTCTTATGAGGATGTCATATGGAACTGTGTCAAAAGATATTCATTACCTAGATCCTCCATTCACCTAACTTTAAAAGGTTTGTACATATGAATGTACATACAATGCAATGCATCTCTCAAAATATGATCTTCTCTTGGGAATATTTGAAATCAACATTATAGGGTTATGAATTTTCTCTCAAAACAGTATTCTTCTGAATTTGTTATTAACCAAGCCATTATGTCAGCATCTAAGGACATGCCATGAGACAGTGTAAATACAGTCCTCGCAATATAAGTCTTGGCCAGAGCAAATCCTTCTTCCTGTCAACCCGAGCTGCTTAGTTAGGTCTACTGGGCCCAACAAACACAAAGTTTCTCTCTTGAGGCTGCTTTATTTCGAGAAAACAAACAACTAATTTACATCCAAACATCAGTGCAATTAATTCCCTTTTCACAGTACTTCTTGGAGAGACGTAGCAATATCTCCCATGCAGGGTGCTCTGCCTTACGTCTATTAGCACTAACCAAACACACAGCAGAACGTTCCACTGTGTCCCTTCTAAGGATGGGCGAATGCAGTTCGGAAGTTTGGAGTTCGGACTGAACTTGACCAGTTTGGTCGACCGAACCCAACTTCCAAACCAAACTCGATTTTCGAACCGAACCAAACCGAATTTTTGAACTCGGCTCTATTCAGCCATCCATAAAAGATAATATTCCATTTAGTTCAATGGGGTTTGAATTTCTGAACTTTGTTTGGAAGTTCGGAGTTCGGTCGACCGAACCAAATTTCCGAACCGAACCAAATTTCCGAACTGAACCGAACCAAATTTCCGAACTCAGTTCTGTTCGCCCATCCCTAGTCCCTTCCTTAAGAACATTTCCATTTACAAATTCATCCTGAGAGCAGTTATCCTATTATGTCCTACCTCCTCAGAACATCAAGCTTCGAGTGCTAAGTTGAGGGAGCGGCACATGTTTGTTAGAGAGATTATTGCAGTTCTTCTCTGCTTAAGAAAAGGTGTCTGGAGTTTAAAGACTTTTGCATGAGTTCCATAAAGACTTTGGCTCTTGGATTAGAATTAGATACTACATATCTATTAATGGTGTGTATGTCGTTTTTGTTATTACAATAACAATAATGAAAATTGCTGTTTTCATTATCATTATTGCAATAACGAAAATGACATATAATAATAATGAAAATAGAAACAAAAATGGTTATGTTTTTGAAATAAAGGGAAAAACTGAAAAACGTATTTCTGGCTATAACTTTTTTGATTCTTATTCAGTTCTGGTGAAACTTGGAGAGATTGTACCCCCAATGGAGGGCACTACGTGTACCAATCTTTGAAAAGTTTAAATAAAGGAAACCAATTTTAGAAGCAATTGACAGTTGTAAGTTTAAGAAAAGCTACATACACATTCATGGCTACATCTTCTTTATCTTCTATCCACTTTGAATAAAACCTGTGAATATTATGTCTCTCCACAAGCTTAACACTCCTGCTAATTTTCAGAAAGATTAGATAAAGGGTCCTGATGGTATAAGACATTAACTTGAAAATTCATTTCCAGCTGTAAAATTTTTATATGCAATCCTGTTTATTTATATATAAAATTTATTTATTTATATAAAATGTTTATCCCACCCCTCCTGCCCACAGGGCAGCCCGGGGTGGTGAACAACAGTATAAAAAACAATAAAACAATTTAAAACCGTTAAAAATATACAATACAGGGGAACAAAAACCTTCCCTCCCTATCCCGACTGCTCGCCAAAAGCCTGGCGGAACAGCCAGGTCTTACATAAATGCCAAAATGACAGGAGAGTGGGAATTAGCAAATGTCTATTTACAAGACATTTGGCAGGAATGCGTCACATACCTTCCCTGTCACCTGTGCCAGACTACAGGACAATTTGATGAAGGGACACAATTTTATAAGCAATTGAATTTGTCCTTTTGAAGACCATTGTTCAAATAAATAGCAGCACATGCAGTGCCAGTCAGATACATGCACCTGGCATGGAAGAGGGAGGGAGGCTGTAGGAGGGAGGATGTGGACTGGAGCAACCCAAAAGACTGACAAACAGATCCACTAGCCAATTACTGCATGCTTCCAGCTTTACAGGACCAATTGGTAGTGGCTTTGAGGCGGGCATAGGGGGCGGCCGTCAGACGGTAGGGATGGGCAAATGCGGGTCGGATGTTCGGAGTTCAGACCGAGCTCAGTCTGTTCGGACATCCGAACTGAACATCTGAACCCAACTCTCGAATGACCGAACAGTTTGGTCGTGTTCGGATGAGTTCGGGGGCAGGAAAAACATCTTTCCAGGGCAAAAAAATTAGGTTTCGATTTCGGGTTTTGGTTTCAGTTTTGGTTTTGCTATTTTTGAATGTTCAGCCAAGTTCGGCCAAACCGAACTCGGCTGAACTGAACCATCGAATCTGAACTTGGGTTTCGAACCAAACAACCGAACATCCGAACCGCGTTCTGTTTGCCCATTCCTATCAGGTGGGCATAAAAGGGACATAACTGGGACTTTGGGGTTAGCATCCCAGTAATCAGGAGACATAGGCCACTTTCAGACATGTCCCCCCCCCGGCATATATTTTGGCTGTGGGGGAGGATGCGCAGCCCAAATATGCTCAGGGATTGGCAGGTCTGAAAGGCCCACCCCGAACAGCTTTGCTGTCAGACACGAGCAAAGATGCAGAGCAGGAAATGGAGCTCTGAATCTTTGTGCATCTCTGCTGGCAAAGCCGTGCAGGGGGGCTTTCAGACCAGCCAATCCCTGCGCATATTTGGACTGCACATTCCCCCTCGCAGCCCAAATATAAGCCGGGGGGGGGGGAGCTGTCTGAAAGTGACCATAGTTTACACATCCAGGCTGGCCAATTATCATCACAATCACATCCTGCAGCACTGTGACAGAGAACATCAGAGAATCTCTATTGACTCTTTCCTAAACAGATGCTTCTAACTTCTCAGTAACAAGTGGGGGAGAGATATTGGAATGGTCACAGCACAGAATGAGGATATTTGGTTGACATTTATGATGGCCAATTGGCATCACAAACTGATCTTATACCACAGTGACATGTAAGAGAATCCCTGGCACAGGCTTCTTCTCTGCATATGATGTGCAGACATATAAAATTAGCACCCTTTATTACATCTTTCTGATATCTGGCAGAGATAATCTTGAAAGTGTGATATACATTCTTGAAAAATGTCATGTACACTGGTTGGACTATAAAGATGTTACAGTCCAACATACATTTATAAGTTAATTGCTTATACCACCAGACCCCTTTATTCAATCCTTCTAAAACTTGGCAAAGATAGTAAATATGGGAAGGGGTATAAACTTGCCAAGTTTATTCTACATTAAATCTGAGGCAAAGAAGTTAAAGCTAAGAATATATATGAAGATTTTTGCAAAATAATATAATTCAACTGCTTATAAAATTGGATTCCTTTATCTAATATTTTTGGAATTTGGTACACATAATGTCTTTCACTTGAGGTACACACCCTCCAGGTTTCAGCCTAATATAATGAAAACCAAATATGGTACAGCCAAAAATGTGTTTTCTATTGAAACCAATGGAAAACGAAAACAAAAGCAAAAATTAAAACGAAAATGTGATGTTTATGAAAACAAAAACGGATGATTTAAACAACAAAAATGAAAAACAAAAAACAAAAATGACATGGACCCCTGGTGCACACCTCTAATATCTATCTGTATATCATCTCTGCCATACACATAATTGTGGTAAGTGGACTTGAAACTGAATGAAGGTTGACCAATGAGGGCAGTGTTTCTCACAATGCCTTGACACATCTGAGTCTAGTTGGGGCTAGAACCTAAAAAAGTGGAGACGTACATAGCAAGGAAAAGTATACTCAGTTCCAAACATTTCAAAGCTTAAAATCTTGGTTTAAGTTTTGGATTAAAGTCCTTCAGCTTTTTCATTTGTTTGAACTGTTTTAATCATCCTTAGCAGCACCAACCATAAAAACAAACATTCAAGTTTTATTAACTGCACGTCACCAGTCTTAAGGTTTTAGAATTATTTCTCTGTATTGCTGCTTTGCGTGAATAAACACTCCTCACTATAAACATTTTTTATAGTTTCCTCAGATAAAAGGACAGTCAGTGCTAAATGTATGGGAAACACAAAACACAAATATCAAACTAATGCTAATATGTGTCTTATCATTCATTAGCAAAGGAAAAGTACCCCAAACAAGGCAATTAACACAAGTGACAACACATATCAATTTGTTGCCTCTGCTTCATTCATTACTTTAGCTCACCCATTGCTCTTACGTAGAAATAGCTTTAAATTTAGAAGCCAAATCTCCACCCCACCCCACCCCCGCCCTCAATTCCTATAACTGAGTTTTATTCATGTAGGTAAACAAACCCTCCATTGGCTCACCCACACACTTTAGGTTTGGGGGGCTTTGTGGGCTTGATACTTCATGCATATTCATATGCCTGATCTTATAGTGCCGTATGGAAACTCAAACAATGGTTTATTGACTGTGACTTAGCCCGTAAATAGAAACGTAGCCCACATTTGCAACCATTACTTGCTTCGCAAAGTCATATTTTGGTGGCTGGTTAGTTGTTCTCTACCTCAGAGCCATTCGTGGGACCTTCTTGTATTGAAACATATTCATTTCCTTCCCCTTCCCTTGCCCACAAATACTCCATCGCATAGTCATCTGATGGGAAAAGGAGACATTTCAACAGGCAAACAAAATTTCCAAATAAACTTTGGCAAGTGGCTAAGGCTGGATGCTACCATGATGATCAGTATTCATTTCATTAATTATACATTCATGGATGTAGTGTCTAGATCAACAAGGAACTGGCCTGTTTCCTCCATAACTTAGAAGAATGTAGGCGGAATGATTTCCTCCACTTCAGTTTTTAAGATTAAAAATAGATCTAGGAGATAAAATTGCAGTTTTTATCACACCAATGATTATTATTGGAGGTTTATGAAAATACCATGTACATGTACATTAACTGTACATCCGTTATTTGCACGAGAATAATGAGAAGGGCAGGCCATTAGTTAGATCTCTGGGGTTTCTCGAATTATTAGTTTAGTTTAGTTTATTGACGGCACTGGATCTTGCCATGGCCCAAAATGAACAGAACACACAAACAAACAAACAATAAGCATATACAAAAAATAAATAGTCACCGTATATGTAAAATTACTTGAATAAGCAAACCACGCAGCAAATGGCAAATCGAGATGTCACATTTTGGTGCCAATCCAAAACAAGGGTCCATGCCTGCTGTTAACCAATGTCCACCAACCTATCTAATCATTATGCATTTGACATCTATTGTGCCTGTAGCTAATTTGTTTATTTATTTGTTTATCCGGCCGGCTTTCACCACAGCTGCAAATTCTCAAGGTACATAATGAAACAACATTCTATAATACAATACAACAATATAGAATATAAAAAAAGATTGCTAGAGCCTCTTCCCCTAATATAGGGCAACTACCCTAATATAGGGCAA
>QEPC01006381.1:1159093-1172705 GCA_003113815.1 Sphenodon punctatus
TGCTATGAACTCAGCTGATGTTTTCATTGAAGCACCACAGTGACTCCAAGCTCTTTTTCCTGAATTGTAACAATTTAACTAGAACCTGGTAATTCAACTAAAGAAAATGAGTGAAATCCTGGTTCCACTCATGTCAGTGAGAAGTCACTCCACACATAAAATTATTAATTTTACCCTTATCCTTGAAACATGGACCTGTCTGCTGTCATTCTCATTGTAACCAAGCCAAGTATGTGCACTTGAGACCTCGCATCTTCATGAATGTTAGACCCCTTGTCTCTCCCTCTGTTCCCCTTCCTAAGTCTCTTCCCCAGCTCCTGTCTCTCAGATTGTTAGCCCTAGGGGCAGGGACCGTGTCTATTTTATTACTTTGTAAAGTGCCAGGTACACTGCTGGCGCTATATAAATGTTTCTTAATAATAATAATAATAATAATAAATTAATTAGTTTAGGTTTAATTATAAAATAAAATAATTCATTTTAAGGAAGCTGAGGTTTCACACCATTGATTTACTCTTTTAAGTGAAAAGAGAACCAACTGTTTCACTTCCAGATAAGAGTTAAGCAAACTTTTTACAGTATTGTGAAATTCAGTGTCATGTGAAAAATACAAGGTTTAGTGTTTTCTTGTTGTTGTTTTTAACTTTTGAAACTTTTCCCAGATGTGTTGAAAGGATTTCCAGTAGATGTAGACCTTGGGTGTGGCTTGGGTTCAGTTTAGAGGGCATTGCACAAATTTCAAACTACTTTTTTCTCACTCCAAATTCCATGGAAAATTGTTCCCAACCATAAAGATATGATTATGGTAGAGTTTTGCTTTTATTTATGGATTTTAGGGGTGTGCATGTCATTTTCGTTATTACAATAACAATAATGAAAATTGTAATTTCATTATCTTTATTGCAATAACAAAAACAACAAATAATAATAATGAAAATAGAAATGAAAATGACATTTTGTTTTGAAATAAAGGAGAAGAACTGAAAAACGTATTCAGATAAATAGCAGCACCCTGCATGACAGGGGGAGAGAGACTGTAGGAGGGAAAATGTGGAGCAACCCAAAAGACTGACAGACACATTCACTGGCCACACACATTATTGCATGCTTCTAGCTTTACAGGGCCAATTGGTAGTGGCTTCAAGGCGAGCATAGGGGGAGGCCCTGAGGCAGGCATAAGGTACATAACTTGGACTTTGGGGATACCATCCCAGCAATCAGGAGACTTAGGGTGATTTCAGATGTTACGAGTCTGAAATTCACCCCGCCTGAACCACAGTCAAACACGGGCCAAGATTGACTGTGGTGAACATCTGTTTGCTCATCGCTAGATGTTCACCACAGTCAAACGTGGCCCGTGTTTGCATTCACCACGCTTCTGGGCCTCCGGACGTGAAGAGGTCGAGAAGTGTGGCGAAAGGCCACCACGGCCGTGGTGAACAGAAAGTAACTTCTGTTTACTTACCGTTCACCATGGTCAATGGCATTCATCCCTGCCTGTGGTTGCGGCAGCGGCCAGATTGGCCGCTGACCGTTGGGAGGGGGGAGGACTGCCGGGAAACGGAGGGGGCAGGGCAATGCGACAGCACGCTGTGCCGCATGGCCACGCCCCCTCCAGGGGGGTGCCACTTTAGACATGATGGGCGACCGTTTTCACCATGGGCTGTGGTTTGGTGGTCCCCACAGCCGGGGACAATGAGGCACACATCTGTTGGAGCGCCCCTTCACCCCCAGCTGTGGTCCGAACCACCTGTGGTGAAAGCAGCTGTCCATCATGTCTGAAATCACCCATAGTTTACACATCCAGGCTGAGTGAGCAGAACTGGAGGCCTGCCCAGCTGCAATGCTTGGCCAAGTAGGGGTGCCAGGCCATCCACCAAGCCCCAAGCCTTCCCGAATGCAGGGGCATTCTATCTTCTGCACTGGGGCTCATTCCAACCTAGTGATGCCCCTGCCAATGTGGACTTCCTATATGTAATTGTAGCAAGCCTTAGTTTCTTTTCTCCCGTGCACCAATGAAAAAGAGCAAGAGTAGCTGGTGTGGAGAAGAAGGAATTTAGGTTTTAAGTATACACCCAATTAATCCAATTAAGGATGTTTTCCTTTGACAAACACAGACAAATATTGTGAAAAGTAAGCCAAGAAACCTGTAAAATATTCCCAGAGTTGGGTCTCTGAGAGGCATAAGTTAGACATAAAAGTATTTCTGTTTCTAGCCAGCTACTCTAGGTTTGAGTCTCAGCCAGCTCACTCACTTGGGAGAAAACTGCATTTACAGTCATGGCTTGAGAAATTGCACAATTTTTTGCCTCTTTTGCTGCTGAGGCCATGGAAAATTTGTGAATGCTCTGAATACAGCAGTGCAGAATCTTTTTCTAGTCTATGTGTTTTATATGCTTCCTTATGGAGTCCTTCACTTGCCTGTTGCTGGTGTATTAAAATTCCTCTTCGGTATGAATAGGATCTCAAAAAGATTTTGGGCAACAGCTATGATAAGCACTGCAACACACTAAAATAATATTTCAGAGCATACGGAAAGAGCTGAGAATACTTCCATCAAGAGCAGTAGCTTGAACAGGCACTTTAATTCTCCTCCAGACCCTGAAGTCTTAGTTTTCACACTCTTCTTCCCAGGTCAAAAGCCAATTGAATTCAAAGGTAATTTCCCCTAAAACTAAAATCCTTTCTTTTAAGCTCCAGTTATTGAATTTAACATACAAATTTGTCTGTGGCGGGGCGCAGCTAAGGAGAACTGCTGGCCCCAGCAGGGAGACCAGAATAGCAGGGCTGCAGGTGCTGCCGTGTTGCAGGTGGCTAAGAACAATGCCTTAATGGCAGCAGTTGCAGTAGAGAATGGCTGAGCCAGCCCTAAGAATTTCCTCCTTGCCTGTGCATGTTCAGAAGACACACAGAGATGCAACAAGAAGCTAAGTCTCAGTGCATGCTCATGGAAGACAGAAAGATCAGTTGCAAGGTAGCAGCTATAGATGAAGGTTCTCTTTGGAGAGCTGTCCTCTGAAGAGCCTGTTGGACTGGGTTGCTAGAAGCTCTGAGGGTGCTGTCTGAGCCAGAGGGACTCTGATGGGCTCCAGAGGAGTGTGTCTGGCCACAGTGAGGAGTGCCAGAGGGTTCATTAAGGAACTGTATATGGCAGGTATATGACTAAGCACTATATAAATGCTTGCTAATAATAATAATAATAATATAGACTATGTTTATATCTGTAATATATAGTGGAGGCTGTATAACTATGGCTGCTTGCCCAGGTTACATTCTGTAACGTTAGATTCTGTAACGTGGGCAAGCAGATTTCCCTCATTCATTAGTGAAAATCACATTAGTTCCATTACAGATGACAGAGCTGAAAATCCAGCTCTGTCACTCCTGTGAGTAGAAAGTAACATGAAATTTGAATGTGTGCAGTGCATTCAAATGTCACCTTATTTAAATTAACATGAAATGAGAGAAAGAGGGGGGGGTGAGGGCAAGGGAGGGGGGGAAGGCACTCCTCCGCAGCCCAGGGGAAGAGGGGATGTCTGTATGTGAGGAAGGGGGGATGTACCCCCCCCAACTCAGCCCAGCCCAGCCCAGCCCGGGGGTGGGAGGTAATTTAGAATCAGGAGACTTACCTGTCTGGCAGTGGAGCTGCTCTGTCAGTGCAGTACGAGCCCCGCGTGTCGGGTCCTTCCTTTCCTGACGGTAGGTTGCGCCTGCAGAGGAAAGACTCAATGCACTGGGCTCAGGCTTCACTGCTGGAGCCACTCCACCGCCAGACAGGTTAGTGGCTGAGCTGCAGGCTGGAGAGGATGGGGGGTGGGGGAAGGCAAACCCACCCCATCCAACCCAGCCTGGGGGGTGGGGCGCCGGGGAAGGAGGAGGAGAGTCTGGGGGGCCAAACGTGGGCATGGATCCATTGTTTCTCACAACAGATCCATCCCACTGAAAAACATCCTTCAGGGACTTACCCTAGCCTAACCACACCTTGCTACACTGTCACCCTAACAACTTTTCAAAAGTCAATCATACAGATTCATAGAAACATAGAACTGTAAGGTTGGAAAAGCCCTCAGGGTTCATCTAGTCCAATTTTCTGCTCCAAGGCAGGATATCCTCTGCCTACAGCATCACAGACAGATGTGTTTCCAGACAGTCTTTGAAAACATCCGAAGAAGAATTCACACCCACCTTATTCATCCTATCCTGTTATTCAGTATTTCTTACAGTTAAAATGCCTTTCCTAATATTTAAGTAAAATCTACCTTTCAGCAATTTAAGCCCATTGCCTCGTCTACTTTTCTGTGACAGTGGAGAACAAATGTTAGCCATCTTTTCTGTAGAATTCCATTAGATATTTGAAAACTGCTATCATGTCCCACCCTTAGTCTTCTTTTCCGTAGGCCAAATATACTAAGTTCTTTCAGCCTTTCTTTGTATGGGTACTTTTCAAACCCCTCTATCAACCTGGTTGCTTTCCTCTGAATCCTGTCCAATTTAGCAACCTCTTTCTTGAAGCATGACACCCAAAACCACAATATTCCAGGTGGGGTGTCACCAGTTTTGAGCAAAGTGACACCATTACCTCCTATGTCTTGTATACAAAGAATATGTTCATGCAGCCCCAAATGGTATTTGTCTATTTTTGGACGTGTCACATTTCTGACTCATGTTCAGTTTATGAACCACCATAAATCCCAGATCCTTCTCGGCAATGGTGCTGCGTAGATATTTTATATTTGTGCTTCTGGTTTTTGTTGTTGTGATTCCTATGTATAATATTTTGCATTTATCTTTGTCAAATCTTTAAGTNTAACTAACTCCTAATTTACAACCCAGCATTGTATAAATAAAGTTTGTGTATCCATTTTGTTTTTTAAAGACTTGGTTATTCTGGAAATCTCAGTTCCATTATTTGGATGTTTTGGCATTTTGATGACATGTCTGTAGTATTTCAGCACAGAACACTACTGTGGGTGTTTTCAGACATGACACTAACCACAGTTTAACCACACTAAAACATTTCTTATACATGTTGCAGGGCTGTATTGGTGCCCTATGCAGCCCTGCAACATACATAAGAAATGTTTAAACTGTGGTTAGCGTCATGTCTGAAAACACCCTGTATTGCCTAAATAAAGTAACTGAAATAGTAAAATAACCAAGATAATGGAAACAAATAGCCAAAACAAACAAAATAACAAAATTGGAGTATCCAAATAAGTGGATATGCAGATACCAGTACGGGATGTAGATATTATTCAGATAATTAGAGGGACATCCAAAAATGTGACTAATATTCTCAATTTTTTAAAAAATCTACTATTCATTTAAGCTCTCTGTTATATATCCTTTGTCAGGTGGGGTGACCAAAAGAATTGCACAGAGGTAATTTTTAAATGGGCCTGGCAGGGAGGCGGGTCTGTGTGTGCTCAATGGAGCACACACACACTTCCGGTGAGTGGGAGGGGGCTTCAGATGGACCAGGAAGGGTGTGCGCTCCTGCCCCCACACCACCCACTCATGCCCCCACAGGATCATTCTGGGGTTTCCCCTGATGCTCCGTACATGGGTATGAGTGAGCAGTGCAAGGTTCATGGGAGCGTGCACATGTGTGCTCACCCATGTCATCTTCAGACAGGCAAAGTGATGGCTGGCTGGGCATGTTTCATGTAAAAACAACCAAAGTATTCAAGGCCTGAGCACACCATCAATTTATATGATGGAATTATGATATTTTCCATTTTATTTTCTAGCCTTTTCCTAATAATTTCTAAATTCTGTCTGCCAATATAGACAGCTGCTATGAACTCAGCTGATGTTTTCATTGAAGCACCACAGTGACTCCAAGCTCTTTTTCCTGAATTGTAACAATTTAACTAGAACCTGGTAATTCAACTAAAGAAAATGAGTGAAATCCTGGTTCCACTCATGTCAGTGAGAAGTCACTCCACACATAAAATTATTAATTTTACCCTTATCCTTGAAACATGGACCTGTCTGCTGTCATTCTCATTGTAACCAAGCCAAGTATGTGCACTTGAGACCTCGCATCTTCATGAATGTTAGACCCCTTGTCTCTCCCTCTGTTCCCCTTCCTAAGTCTCTCCCCCAGCTCCTGTCTCTCAGATTGTAAGCCCTAGGGGCNAAGCAAACTTTTTACAGTATTGTGAAATTCAGTGTCATGTGAAAAATACAAGGTTTAGTGTTTTCTTGTTGTTGTTTTTAACTTTTGAAACTTTTCCCAGATGTGTTGAAAGGATTTCCAGTAGATGTAGACCTTGGGTGTGGCTTGGGTTCAGTTTAGAGGGCATTGCACAAATTTCAAACTACTTTTTTCTCACTCCAAATTCCATGGAAAATTGTTCCCAACCATAAAGATATGATTATGGTAGAGTTTTGCTTTTATTTATGGATTTTAGGGGTGTGCATGTCATTTTCGTTATTACAATAACAATAATGAAAATTGTAATTTCATTATCTTTATTGCAATAACAAAAACAACAAATAATAATAATGAAAATAGAAATGAAAATGACATTTTGTTTTGAAATAAAGGAGAAGAACTGAAAAACGTATTCAGATAAATAGCAGCACCCTGCATGACAGGGGGAGAGAGACTGTAGGAGGGAAAATGTGGAGCAACCCAAAAGACTGACAGACACATTCACTGGCCACACACATTATTGCATGCTTCTAGCTTTACAGGGCCAATTGGTAGTGGCTTCAAGGCGAGCATAGGGGGAGGCCCTGAGGCAGGCATAAGGTACATAACTTGGACTTTGGGGATACCATCCCAGCAATCAGGAGACTTAGGGTGATTTCAGATGTTACGAGTCTGAAATTCACCCCGCCTGAACCACAGTCAAACACGGGCCAAGATTGACTGTGGTGAACATCTGTTTGCTCATCGCTAGATGTTCACCACAGTCAAACGTGGCCCGTGTTTGCATTCACCACGCTTCTGGGCCTCCGGACGTGAAGAGGTCGAGAAGTGTGGCGAAAGGCCACCACGGCCGTGGTGAACAGAAAGTAACTTCTGTTTACTTACCGTTCACCATGGTCAATGGCATTCATCCCTGCCTGTGGTTGCGGCAGCGGCCAGATTGGCCGCTGACCGTTGGGAGGGGGGAGGACTGCCGGGAAACGGAGGGGGCAGGGCAATGCGACAGCACGCTGTGCCGCATGGCCACGCCCCCTCCAGGGGGGTGCCACTTTAGACATGATGGGCGACCGTTTTCACCATGGGCTGTGGTTTGGTGGTCCCCACAGCCGGGGACAATGAGGCACACATCTGTTGGAGCGCCCCTTCACCCCCAGCTGTGGTCCGAACCACCTGTGGTGAAAGCAGCTGTCCATCATGTCTGAAATCACCCATAGTTTACACATCCAGGCTGAGTGAGCAGAACTGGAGGCCTGCCCAGCTGCAATGCTTGGCCAAGTAGGGGTGCCAGGCCATCCACCAAGCCCCAAGCCTTCCCGAATGCAGGGGCATTCTATCTTCTGCACTGGGGCTCATTCCAACCTAGTGATGCCCCTGCCAATGTGGACTTCCTATATGTAATTGTAGCAAGCCTTAGTTTCTTTTCTCCCGTGCACCAATGAAAAAGAGCAAGAGTAGCTGGTGTGGAGAAGAAGGAATTTAGGCTTTAAGTATACACCCAATTAATCCAATTAAGGATGTTTTCCTTTGACAAACAGACAAATATTGTGAAAAGTAAGCCAAGAAACCTGTAAAATATTCCCAGAGTTGGGTCTCTGAGAGGCATAAGTTAGACATAAAAGTATTTCTGTTTCTAGCCAGCTACTCTAGGTTTGAGTCTCAGCCAGCTCACTCACTTGGGAGAAAACTGCATTTACAGTCATGGCTTGAGAAATTGCACAATTTTTTGCCTCTTTTGCTGCTGAGGCCATGGAAAATTTGTGAATGCTCTGAATACAGCAGTGCAGAATCTTTTTCTAGTCTATGTGTTTTATATGCTTCCTTATGGAGTCCTTCACTTGCCTGTTGCTGGTGTATTAAAATTCCTCTTCGGTATGAATAGGATCTCAAAAAGATTTTGGGCAACAGCTATGATAAGCACTGCAACACACTAAAATAATATTTCAGAGCATACGGAAAGAGCTGAGAATACTTCCATCAAGAGCAGTAGCTTGAACAGGCACTTTAATTCTCCTCCAGACCCTGAAGTCTTAGTTTTCACACTCTTCTTCCCAGGTCAAAAGCCAATTGAATTCAAAGGGAATTTCCCCTAAAACTAAAATCCTTTCTTTTAAGCTCCAGTTATTGAATTTAACATACAAATTTGTCTGTGGCGGGGCGCAGCTAAGGAGAACTGCTGGCCCCAGCAGGGAGACCAGAATAGCAGGGCTGCAGGTGCTGCCGTGTTGCAGGTGGCTAAGAACAATGCCTTAATGGCAGCAGTTGCAGTAGAGAATGGCTGAGCCAGCCCTAAGAATTTCCTCCTTGCCTGTGCATGTTCAGAAGACACACAGAGATGCAACAAGAAGCTAAGTCTCAGTGCATGCTCATGGAAGACAGAAAGATCAGTTGCAAGGTAGCAGCTATAGATGAAGGTTCTCTTTGGAGAGCTGTCCTCTGAAGAGCCTGTTGGACTGGGTTGCTAGAAGCTCTGAGGGTGCTGTCTGAGCCAGAGGGACTCTGATGGGCTCCAGAGGAGTGTGTCTGGCCACAGTGAGGAGTGCCAGAGGGTTCATTAAGGAACTGTATATGGCAGGTATATGACTAAGCACTATATAAATGCTTGCTAATAATAATAATAATAATATAGACTATGTTTATATCTGTAATATATAGTGGAGGCTGTATAACTATGGCTGCTTGCCCAGGTTACATTCTGTAACGTTAGATTCTGTAACGTGGGCAAGCAGATTTCCCTCATTCATTAGTGAAAATCACATTAGTTCCATTACAGATGACAGAGCTGAAAATCCAGCTCTGTCACTCCTGTGAGTAGAAAGTAACATGAAATTTGAATGTGTGCAGTGCATTCAAATGTCACCTTATTTAAATTAACATGAAATGAGAGAAAGAGGGGGGGGTGAGGGCAAGGGAGGGGGGGAAGGCACTCCTCCGCAGCCCAGGGGAAGAGGGGATGTCTGTATGTGAGGAAGGGGGGATGTACCCCCCCCAACTCAGCCCAGCCCAGCCCAGCCCGGGGGTGGGAGGTAATTTAGAATCAGGAGACTTACCTGTCTGGCAGTGGAGCTGCTCTGTCAGTGCAGTACGAGCCCCGCGTGTCGGGTCCTTCCTTTCCTGACGGTAGGTTGCGCCTGCAGAGGAAAGACTCAATGCACTGGGCTCAGGCTTCACTGCTGGAGCCACTCCACCGCCAGACAGGTTAGTGGCTGAGCTGCAGGCTGGAGAGGATGGGGGGTGGGGGAAGGCAAACCCACCCCATCCAACCCAGCCTGGGGGGTGGGGCGCCGGGGAAGGAGGAGGAGAGTCTGGGGGGCCAAACGTGGGCATGGATCCATTGTTTCTCACAACAGATCCATCCCACTGAAAAACATCCTTCAGGGACTTACCCTAGCCTAACCACACCTTGCTACACTGTCACCCTAACAACTTTTCAAAAGTCAATCATACAGATTCATAGAAACATAGAACTGTAAGGTTGGAAAAGCCCTCAGGGTTCATCTAGTCCAATTTTCTGCTCCAAGGCAGGATATCCTCTGCCTACAGCATCACAGACAGATGTGTTTCCAGACAGTCTTTGAAAACATCCGAAGAAGAATTCACACCCACCTTATTCATCCTATCCTGTTATTCAATATTTCTTACAGTTAAAATGCCTTTCCTAATATTTAAGTAAAATCTACCTTTCAGCAATTTAAGCCCATTGCCTCGTCTACTTTTCTGTGACAGTGGAGAACAAATGTTAGCCATCTTTTCTGTAGAATTCCATTAGATATTTGAAAACTGCTATCATGTCCCACCCTTAGTCTTCTTTTCCGTAGGCCAAATATACTAAGTTCTTTCAGCCTTTCTTTGTATGGGTACTTTTCCAACCCCTCTATCAACCTGGTTGCTTTCCTCTGAATCCTGTCCAATTTAGCAACCTCTTTCTTGAAGCATGACACCCAAAACCACAATATTCCAGGTGGGGTGTCACCAGTTTTGAGCAAAGTGACACCATTACCTCCTATGTCTTGTATACAAAGAATATGTTCATGCAGCCCCAAATGGTATTTGTCTATTTTTGGACGTGTCACATTTCTGACTCATGTTCAGTTTATGAACCACCATAAATCCCAGATCCTTCTCGGCAATGGTGCTGCGTAGATATTTTATATTTGTGCTTCTGGTTTTTGTTGTTGTGATTCCTATGTATAATATTTTGCATTTATCTTTGTCAAATCTTTAAGGTGATCTAGATCATTTTGTATTCTAATCCTGTCCTTCAAAGCGTTTCCCATCCCTCTCAGTTTTGTATCATCCATACATTAAATAATGATATTCTCAACTTCCTCCTCCAAATCACTAATGAAAATGAAGAGGACTTGACCAAGGACAGACCCCCATGGGACTCCACTTGATACTGCCTCCCACTTCAATAATCAATCTGTAAATTATTATTCTCTGAGTGCAGCTTTTCAGCCAACCATGAACCCATCTAATGGTAATTCCTTCCAGCACATATTTATTCAGCTTTATTATAAGAATGTCATGTGAAATCATGTTGAAAACCTTAATGATATAGTATGTGGCAAGTCTATTCTCCTTGTCTGCTAAACCAGTTAAGGATGGAAACTAGATTGATATGATGTGATTTATTTTTCACAAATCCATGTTGGTTGTTAGTAATCACTCTATTTTTCTCAATAGATTGTTTTATAATTTGTTCCAGTATATTTCCAGGTACGGAAGTCAGGCTGACTTGCCTATAATTCCCTGAGTCTTCATTTGTCCCTTACTTAAAACTAAGCACACTTGTTTTCCCTTCTTCATTCTTCTGGGATGTTACCTATTCTCCATGAGTTTACAAAAATAATTGGTAACAGTTCTGAGATTTCTTCTGCTTTCTCTTTCAGGATCAAAGGATGCAGTTTGTTAGGCCCCACCCCAATTTCAGGGCAGAAATGAGTATGCAATTCCATATCTGTGAATATAATTTGTATATTTGACCACAGGATCAAATATCTCATACTTTGCCTTGTAAGAGAAATTCACATATTCATTTACTTTGCTTTTTTCCATTTTGGTAATTTTGTTTTTATTTTGATTGCTTTTTAAATTTGGGCTACTTCATTTATTCATTTATTTGTTAATCAGTACTTTGTTAACCTTATTTATTATTATTATTATTTATTAAATTTATATGCTGCCCCCTCCTGCTATATGCATCTTGGGGCAGTTAATTTATTCATTTATTTGTTAGTCAGTACTTTGTTAACCTTAGTAGTGCTATTTATGCCATTTAGTAGTATTTAGTACTAACAAAATACCGAATAATAAATCAACGAAACAACTAAAATGAAATAACAAAGTAACCAAAATAACCAAAATGAAATAACTGAAACAAATATTTGGTTCCGTAAATGAAGCGTCAAGCAAATATCGCTTCCTATTCATTTCATTTAAATGCTAATGAATATGCCTATTTGCTACAAATATTCATTGCAACTCTAATCATAGGTGACCCTTGCCTCAGTCCTGATAGTAAGTGCAGCAGCTACTGAGGCATAGCTTTGGTTCAGCTGGATAGGTTTAATCACAAAACATCCCTTTTTACAAATGGAAAGAGAGTGTCTTGCCCAAATCCACCTAGTAAGGCCAGGAATCAGATTTTAACTCATGACTCCTGGCTCTCAGAGCATCATGCTAGTATCTCCTGAGTGAATTTCTTTCTTTCTCTAAAACATTCACCTTAACTAGTGACTCACTATCACTTCATTGCTCATATTGCTGGTAAGTGGGCTGGGCAACAGGTGGCGTAAGAAGGAGAGAGTAGTTTCAACACGTGGAAACTATTGCTGGCCACCATGCTGATTCATTACCACTGGAATGGCTCCCTGACTTGTAGTGTAGCAGCTAACTGTACACTGGTGGCAGCAGACCAAGAGGAAGGCCTTCAAACCTCCCCAGGCCAGGGCTCCCTATGTTTGAGGCTGTGTGGGTCTGTATTATATGCCAGTGCTTCTCACACTTACGTAGTCATTTCCAGGTTGTACACAGGGCCCGTCACAGTCTGCACTTGCCAGGATCTAGCTCTGAGCATTAGAGCTAGATCCTTGCACAGATGGAAATCCCATTGAAGTGAATGGGGCTTGTGTAGTCAGATGCAAAAGGTCTAGAAGCATCACCAAATAGTTTCAGGATCATGCCACTCATCTCAGACATAGCATTGAGATCACTAACACCTGACGTGGTAGAAATATTCTGATTTGTTGTTTGCTTTATTCCCTACAGTAGAAGAATTAAAAGCTGTAGGAACTTAATAGGAAGAAAATTGTGTAAGTCCCTCTCCAGATGAGCATGCTGAAGGGAGAGATGAATCATTATGCAGACTATGCAGCAGCATGAGGCACAACACTGAGTGTGTGTGTGTGTGTATGCGTGCATGTTTATCCCCAGCAGGCCAATTGGTTTAGAGCACAGCATGGCATGTCTTCAGTGCTCACACTGTGGCTGCTGTGAAGTTTAGCATGGGTGCTCTATGGCAACATTTGTGCTGCCATTTTCTTAGCACAATTCCTAGTGCCCCCACTTTCAAGCCTCCTACCATCATTCGTACTCGGTAGCTGGAGTGGGTGGCGATCCCCACATATGACTTAGCATGGGGATCCTCATATCCTTTCATCCAGTCAAGATATTCTATGTGATCGAAAGGTGTGACAATAAGAAAGGGAGCAAAAGCAGACAATTGCTACATGCAAAAACTAAACATGACCTGAAGGAACAGCCATTAGACAGCTTCCTGTCTGACAGGTTAATGAATCTGTTGATGCAAAGACACACAGACATGTTGCAGTGCAGTCACACGCACATAAATCTTGAAGCCATAAAGTACAGGTTAGAGCTCAGAACCCGTCAACATCCTAATAGAAATGTTCTAAAATATGACCTGTGAAAATTGGTATGCCCCTCTGGAAGATCAATGTGCTCTCTGCAATAAACAACTCAGTTTCATCCAGTCACCATTAGAGATCACACTTGGTTAATCATTAAATCAAGAAAATGCTTTCCCACTGCAGGCCCCTCCCCCAAATTCTCAAAACCTTTCCCTGGAGCGATTCTCTGGCCGCTCTGTACTCAACTAGGTCCAGCAGAGCTATCTTGTCCCCACAACAATATGTACAGGTGTGACCTCTTGTAAGTGAGCAAGATGCTCAAAGATTATGGCCTCTGAGGGTTGGGAGATATAAATTAGAGGTGTGCACCAGGGGCCCATGTCATTTTTGTTTTCATTTTTTGTTTTCATTATTTAAAGCTGTCATTTTTGTTTTCAGAAATATCAAATTGTCATTTTCGTTTTTGCTTTAGTTTTCGCTTTCCATTGGTTTCAATTGGTTTCCATTTTTGGCTGTAACCTTTTTGTTTTTCATTATATTTGGCTGACACTTAGCGAAATTGTAACCTTGAAATGCCTTCCAA
>QEPC01006381.1:1177183-1216552 GCA_003113815.1 Sphenodon punctatus
CACAAGGTTTCAGTTTAAGGTTTAAGTTTCATTTCAGTACAAAACTGAAATGAAACTTAAAGCAATCTAATAATCCTACTCAATGCCTGCTGTTCAGGAACAGTGACTAGCTCAGAAGGTGTTGAGAAGGGGGGAGGCAGATAGTTTCATTTCTTGCAAGCCTCTCCACTCCTGGTGCCTGGAAGTCTGCTCCTCAGTGACTAGTACTACCCCTCCCTCTGTCACCTTACAGTGAACCTTTTTTTGCCACCCGAACTCACCTGAACGCGATCCAAACTGACCAAACTGTTTGACCATTTCGCCGTTCAGTTCGGTATGTTCATGTTCGGTCATCCGAACAGGCCGAGTTCAGGCCGAACTCCAAACTTCCGAACCGTGTTCGCCCATCCCTATTTTCCAGCTACACCATCCACCTCTTTCCCCACTCCCTCAGCAGGGGAGTTGAGAGTTGTGATGGTTGGCTCTTAACGGGTGCTGTTAGTTATACATGGGGGAAGGGCCACCAGGGGGCATTAAAGAAGGACACTTAAGTTGTGCAGTCAGGAAATAAAGCACACTCTGGTTTTACCCTCTTCGCTGTCCGCGTTGTCAGCCAGTTGGAGGCCGCCTGCTGTTCCTTCTTCTTCCCCTGCTGGAGCATAATTCTCTCCCCCAGACTCATGAGGGCCCTCCCCTGTAGGGGGAGCAACCATGGATGCTGACAGAGCAGCCCTTTCCCCTTGTGAGCTGACTTGGTGAGTATATTCCCAGTAGCCCCGATTCCTTGCCCTTGGGGGTGGGGGTGGGCATCCCCTCAACTTGCAACCCTTTGCCCCTTTGTCCAGACTGTCCAGGTAACCCCCGGGTGTCAGGGTACCCCAACTTGCATCCCTGCCCCCAGGGTTCACTCACCCTCTGAGGGGGAAGGTTCAGGCAGGGCAGTTGCTCTGTGCTCAGGCCCTCCCCCCTCCCAAAACCTCACCGGAGGGGTTATCTTCCTTCCCCTTCTGTTCACCTGGCCTTCTATCTCCCCTCCCCCTATTCCCCAGGGGTCCGCTGGGTGGTTGCTGGGCCCTGCTTCTGTCCCATCCCCTCTCCTTTCCCCGCTCTGCAGGGCCACTGCAAGGGCCTCACAGGCCTCCAAGCGGGTTCTCATTTCCCCCCGTTGGAGGGAGGCGTGCCTCACTTGCCCCATCTCCTCTCGGAGCCTCCTCCAAGCGCACCACTGCTGGGCCCTTCTTGGGCCGTTTCTCCTTCGGTGGGGGGGGCTCCCTTCCATTTCTTCTGTCCCATCCTTCGTTCTTTGAACTGCGCTGTGCCCTGCTGCTGCTAACTGTCTTCAGGGGTCGAGCGCAATGAATCCCTCCTGGGAGAAAGCGTGCGAAGGAGAAACACTCTCTCTCCCCCCCCTCCCCTTTCCCATGAAAGGGGAAGAAACCAGCCCAGCCTCAACCAATCAGCTTCCTGCTGATGGAGCACCTGATTGGGGTTGGACTGGTACATTGTGCTGCTCCCCATTCTGCCTCCCCCTCCGAAGCACACGAGGTTTCCAAAATCCCTGTGCTCTGTCTCCGCCCTCATCTACAGCCGCGGCAATGCCCCCCCCCAGCCTCCATTTTGTCGGTGGAGGGTCCTTCTCCCTGTAACTAAGTATGTGCACCTGCAACTTCTCAAATTTGGGAATGTATCCCCGTCTTTTCTTATGTTCCCTTCTCTCTTCTAGACTGTGAGCCCTTAGGGAGAGGGATCCATCTCTAATCAGTGATTGTACAATGTCAGGTACATTGTTGCGCTATATAAATAAAGTAAATAATAATAGTAAAACAGTGACAAATAATGCAAAATAAGTGGTATTCAATATTCATTCAAAATTAAATCTGAGTTGGTTGGTTGTAATTGGTCAAAGCTGATGTAGTTTCTTTTTCCCTGTCCAAATAAATATAACCTTTATAATCACCAGGAAGGGTGGGGGACTCCTTGGGCTCTGGATCTTTTAGCGAGATGTTCGGAAACAGATTAGGCAAGAGGAACCAGATAAATAAAATTCTGGAATTTTTCTTGAAATGCTATCTTTTCCTTTCTGGGCCACACATGCCTTGCCTGAGGCAACATTCCTATTTAAAAAAATAAACTATGGTAAGATTTATTGGCTAGGAGCAGAGTTTAAATATGATTTTCTCTCATCACAGTCGCACAAAGTATGGTAATTGTATGTGCCTGTGCAATTTTAGCTGTGATGGGTATTGTCAGTCTCTAGTTGGCTGAATTCTAGTCAATGGTTGCTTTGATGAGAGGTTTTTGGAAACCTGAGCCCAGGGTTGGATTAAGATATGTGGGGTCTATGATAAGCCATACTTTACTTCAAAAGTTATATATCTGCAGTGTTAGTGGACAGCTACCTCTGGCCTAGTCCTGCTCAGCTGCTTGATGCCAATGCATAGCCCCTCCACCCCACTCCTTGTCTTCACCTTCACCATGTCCTCCATATGGATTCTCCTCAAGCCCACCATGAATCTGGTGTACAGTGTTCAGGGGGTGATAGAAGTGGGAAAGATGCCCAAGTGGGGGTGACAGAAGTGGGGAAGTGCCCAAGGCACTTATATGCTGATTCTTATGTTCAGCATGCACAAGTTGGGTTAGTTTACTCCTATTCAGACACAATAAGTTTTCTGAAGGCAGACAGCAGTATAGCACACTGCTGTGAGATGTTTATGTCCAAATAGTTAGAAACTCAAATTTTCAGCTTTGTGCCCACAGTACATTGTTTTGCAAGTGAAGGGGAGCAAGGCCTCAGTATTTGGCACTGGACTATGAATTAGATACCTTTGGGGTAACCTTTGGGGTAACAATGTCCATTTCTGCACACACCTTAAAGTTCCAGATTTTTCAATCTTCTTGGTTTACAAGTCCACAAATAAGTTCCGGATGCATTCTTCACTCACACACACACTGGCCTGAGGCAGTTCCTGAATGCATTCTTCACACAAACACTGCCCTTAGGCAGCCTAAAATAGCCACAGCTGTAGACATGACAGGCTGCCATGGAAACCAAGTGACCACAGCTGCCTGGAGCAAAGCAGTTTACCAGGAGAACTTTTTACATACAAAAGTTCTGGGAGAAGTTCTACACAGAAGTTCAAAGAGACGGATGTTTAAGATCTGGGTGAGTGATTTAGACACACAGAAAGTTCAGGATGTAACAGCAAACATCCAGGAGAAATGTGTGTGTAAAAACACCCAATGTCTGGCCTACTTTGTGACCTTGGGGAAGTCATTTAATCTCTCTATCTGATTTACTCAACTGTAAAACAGTGATAGTGAACACATACATTTCTTTGTGAAGTATTTAGAGGTCTACAGGTGAACAGGGCTATATAGCAGCTGTGTTTTATTAACAGAACAGGTCAGACATGACCACATCATTTTCATCAATATCTTCAGTATTTTGGCAATGCTATTGACATTTTGAATGAAAAAGCTCACTCATTTTGATGGTGATTTTAATTTAGGTAAGATCACTCTCTATCTATCTATCTATCTATCTATCTATCTATCTATCTATCTATCTATCTGCAATTGCCAGGCTCAAAATTTAATCAAAGATCTCACAAGCCACCAAAAAAATCCACCAAAATAAACAAACTGTTTAAAAAGCCATATGCCAGTGAAATCTCATTTAAACACAAAATTTCACTTCAGCACTATTTATTAGAACCTTTTCCATGAGGTTGATAAAAAGAAGGTTTTAGTACCTTTGCCAATTAGATATGATGAGGATGAGCATCATGGAAATACCTATCAGTACCTAATTAGAAGTGGCTGAAACATTTGCAGTCACACCCAGATCCACACTGAAGATTCAAAATTCAATTTATACTAGTTGAAAGATTTACCAAACCTTTTGTGGCTCTCTTTTGAGAGGACTTGGACTAATTTATGGCTTTGATTTGAAATTATCTGAAATCTGAGGATTTTGATGATTTTTCATCTTGTGTTTTGTGGTTTTCCTTGAACCTGAAACTTAGAGAAGGATAAATCCACATGCATCAATACTGAGGAAAAACAAGCGAAGGAAAATTCTAACATTATCCCTGTGAATGGAAACCAGACAACTTAGCATAACCTTATAAAACTGAATAGTCTTGCTGCTTGGAGTCACAGTTCACCATGTGTATAGGGGCACATCCCCTTTCAGCAGGTTAATGCATCACGATTCAGATGAACTGCTCTCTCAGCAATTATCCATCTCAACATGTCTCAAGGAATCAGTTAAAAAGGGGCATCCTACAACACTGTGAAAGGTTTTAATTTGCAGGTTAGATGTGCTGGTAAATCCCACAGCAATCTCCATGGAGGAATTTAGTGTCCCGGTATGGTTCAAACTATTTGTCTTGTCAAAAGGAGCTCAGAGGGAACAGGAAGCTTAGCAGTTCCAGGGTTGCAAGGGTTGGCAGCAAAGACAGAAAATGAAGTGAATCATAGGCAGAGGGGCTGAATGTTTTGAAGACATGTCAGCACATAACTGATGAACAGTTAATCCTTCAGCAATGGGTTAACCTGCTGCCCTGCTTCTAACCATGAGAAATGTTTCAACTGGGAGTTCCCTCACTCATCATTCAGACTGTCAGCCTGCCCAAATGAGGAGGCATTAAAAGTCCAACCAGTGTGGATACTGACACTCTAACTCCATTGCATAAATACATACATACATACATACATACATATACATATACATACACTCACTGCAGGAATTTTATTCCCAAATCCTTATTGCCTCATCACCTTATTTTCCCAAGCCTGTAGGCTACTGGATAAAACTCTGCCATGCACACAACTAAAGGCTGCAGGGGGGTGGGGGTGGGCAATATTTCAAATAAAAGTATAAAATTGCTATTTATTTGTTTGATTAATTTGTCAGGCTCTAGATTTGGGGTGGGGAACAATTTCCCTCTACATGAGGCCACCATTTTAAAAATTAGTACAAGGTCTGCAGGCCAGTTGGTAATCTGAAGAGGAGTGTATAAGAGGTGTGCTCAGGCCAGGAGGAGAAAAGAATGGGATTCATCCCCCATCCTTAAGTGCAGGCTTTCCTCTCTGTTCCTTTCCCCTGAGATTGCTCTTTCAGTGTGTGAGAGTGAGGGGAAGGAATGGATCCATGGACCATGGCTAGATCCAATCATTGGAAACCGGCAATTTAATATTTTTTTAAAAAAAACTACAAGCCAGGTTGGACTCACAGGCTCCATTCTCAATTTTACCTCACCCTTCCCAATAGGCTCAGGGCAACTCACAAAATATAAAAATATATAAAACAGCTAAAATAAAATTCCCTAGCATCCTTCCTCCCCCATTTTCCCTAGACACCCTCTAAACTCTGTCGGTGTGTGTGTGTGTGTGTGAGAGAGAGAGAGAGAGCGCTCTAGTATTTACAGTACATAATAAACTGAGTTGAAATGCTTGTGTTACTGAATTGTGTTTCTAGTACCAAATTGCAACGGAGCAATTTGTGAACAGACTGAACTCATATTTTCCATATGCAAGCTCAGTTCAAGAAAAAGGGACTAGGAAAGGATGGGAGCTTAGAAAAGTGTTGTGGGCATGTAATGCATTTGGTGGTATGCAGTAGATTTTAATAATAAAAGCGGAACAAGGAAAGAACTGTGTCTCATTAGAGTCTGCCTCTAGAAAGAAGGTAGACGGGTCGTTATCTGAACTCTGCAAAGACGAACCCTGTTGCAGGAGGGCAAGAGACTGTGGAAAGCCTTTACAACATCCCATCCATTCTGGTCCCTGTGAGGGGAGCTGAGCTCAACTCTGGCCTCTCAGCTTCTCCATATAAAGCAAGCAGTCCTCTTTCCTAGGCTTCCAAGCTGCTAAATATAGCCATTCTCACTTTCCGAGCTTTCAGCTCAGCGTTATATCACTCTCATTTCAAGTAGGGCTAATTAAGATTAGGACAGATGTATATCCTTTTTCAAAACCAAAAAACCCCATCACAACCAAACAAACCCACACACACTATTAAATGGCCTCATCATTAGGGGCAAAATGAGCATTTCAACAGCTGCTTGCGAGACATTTTGCCATATCAGTAACTGGGATCAGTTTCCCAATTGTTTCCCTATCTTGATGCGATTTCTGTATTCTTGCAGTACACAAGATACTATCCCAATTTATTGACTTTTAGATTGCCGTAATGTGTACTGCATACCCTTATTTACCGCTTACCACATTGCAGAGGGTACCATTTTACTTCCGAGTTGGTTGTTTCTGTATTTTTGAGCCAATCACTATGTGAATAACCCACCCCTTAACCTCCCCCAGTGCCCTTTAAATTTCATTCCAGTGCCTCAAGTCAGAGGCACTTGTTCTACTTGTTCCCTTTGCTCTGACCAATCTGCACCTTGAATGCAGATTAGTAAAGGAATCTGCATACCATCAAATGAGTGACAAGGAAGTACAAGGGAAAATGGAGTGCAAGAAATGTGGTATTGCATTGGTATTATATCTCAGGATTTGAAATGGACAGCAAAGTGGTAAACAAGAAACAAAATGTCAATTGAGACCTTACCAAATATTGAGAGGTTCTCAGCTCAACTGAGATGGTACTGGGAAGTGGGATTTTAATGGGAATTCCCATTTTGGCAAAAAAAATTGTCAGCCCTACTCATTACATCTCAAGAATAGGGCTGTAACTTGGTCCTCGGTTTTCTTCAGAATTTACTGAGAACTGGTGCATTCAGCCTCGAGAACAGGGAAGAGGGCCAGGGAACAGGGGGCATTCACCAAAAGCTGCAGGGAGCTGGGCTCATTGCTCTCTCTGGACTCTGACGCCATGCATTTAACTTCTGAGGGAGGGAGGTTTGACTTCTGAGCATGCTCCTAAAGCTGTCTGGGTGCATGCTGGGAAATGTAGACAGTTCTAATGTTGTCTGGGAACAAGTAGGACTGCATTCCCAGCATGTTTCCAGACAGTTTTAGGAGCATGCTCAGAAGACTCCAGCTTTTGGTGAGTGCCCCACCTTCCAGTTTGTAGTCCAGCTTAGTGAGTGCTCTCCCCTTCCAGAATGTAGTCCAGCTTGTTCCCAGACAACTTTAGAACTAATATAGTTCTAATGCTGACTGGGAACAATCTGTACTACATTTCCCAGCATGCTCCAAGACAGCTTTAGGAGTATGTTCAGGAGACGTACCTCCCTCCTTCAGAAGTTAAATGCATGGAGGCAAAGCCCAGAGAGAGCAACGTGCCCGATTACCTGAGGCTTTTGGTGAGTTCCCCCCTCCCCAGTTCTGTTAGCCCTCTTCCCTACCCTGCCACTGCTGGCTACTTTCCTTCCTTATCCCCCCCGCTGCCTCTGCTTCCCTCTGCCCCCCTGCCCCTCCAAATTCCCGAGCATTCGCCAAGGTTGCGAGTGCTGATCCAAACACTTGGGACCAGCACTCAGAACCTCAGAGAATACTCACCAATATTTTTATTATCATTATTTGGAACAGCACTACTCAAGAGCTCATAACACAGTCTGAATGATTATGGATGGTGGGCCGATTCCATGCCTCACAGATCCCACATGCACCCCATTACTGGTACATTGTGCTGCACAGAAACAACACGCATGTGCATGTGGGGTGGGGTGTATGCAGGATCTGTGGGGCATGGGATTGGCCCCAGTGTTGTTAGGGTCTTTTCATTACACATTTGTCTGTATTGCTAAAATAAGAAAGTAAAAGTAGTCACTGTAAATTAAGCTGGTCAGATTGTATATACTTTGGGCAAGTGGGTTTTTTGTTTGTTTTCTGCCTACAGTCTAGAAAAGACAGTTCAAAAGTCTGAAGCCGCCTGTTTGAGTTGTGGAGTTTCCCCTTTGTTCCTATCTTGACAGATTCTAATCAGTCTCTTCATCCCCCCTGTGGTAGATAAATTGAGTTCTATGCAGTTTTATGCATGACAGGACCTTTTTTTGGACAAGATCCTATCAGCTGAAGTCCTGTCTGGTCTGTGTGGAAATTAGAGAAGATCTCACGCCATTTTTCATAAAAGAGACTGATTTCATAAGCAAAGATATCCTGGGCCAAAACTTACCTCTCCAGAATGGCGTTTGCTAATTGTTTGCTTGGCTCCTGACCTCCACATGAAAGGCAGATGTATTGCAGTACTAGGTGCAGTGATTCCGCTATGTATATCATTTTAAAATTACTTTGGTATGCTAGGCAATATATTAATGTAAGATATTATTGCTATTAAAGTAGCATTCAGCTGGCAGTGGCCTCTCTTCATTCTTTTCTCTTTTCCCCTAGTTGACTAGGGAGAGGAAATAATGGTAATAAAAAGTTGGTTGCGAAAATAGTCTCTAACAGTTGTTACCTACAATGCGTCTTTTAAAACTTTTTTATAAATAAAGGGGAAGGGATGTCAGTAAGTGGTGTTCTGTGCATACATGTCATAGAAGATGAAGTATCTTTTCTGTCTGTGGCTAAAGCTGTCTCTGTCTATTGGTCTATCTCTATGGGTGAAAACATACATGTACAAGGGGTGGTGGCCATCCCACCTCCGCCACCCTTGACTGGGTCAGTTTGGATGACGGAAACAAACATTCCCCCAACCTGATCCAGCTGGGGGGGGGGAGAGGAGTGACATGTGGCTGGCTATCTCCGCCCCCACACTGTGTCAGGCACCCCATCCCCCACCATGATAGACAGCCATGGCCAACAGTGGCTGCCATGGTAATCCCGCCATGCTGGGTTGAGCAGGTGCGAAAACAGATGCACCCACCCAGTTTGCCCTGCTCTAGCCTTCCTACGTGGCTTGTGGGGCCAGACTGTGAGCCTGGTTTTCATTCCAGGCCCACATTTCTGGCCCGGCTGCCCACCCCGCTGGGGTTGGAACCAGGCCCACATCTGTCAGGCCTGGAACAGACGTGCAGGGTTCAGCACTGACCTAGGTGGGGCAGACTGAGTGAACTGGGCCAGCATCACATTTAACACCCTGTACGGTAACCTAGCAGTGATTAACTCTAAGAGGATAATAATAGCCATACTGCATGAGACCAATGAGCTGCCTAGCCCAGTATGGTATCTCTCAGTGGCCAGCTTAACTAGTTTTGCAGAAATAAACTAACGGGTCATAAACAGAGTGATTTGTTTCCTGCCATTTGCTGCAGTCCCATTTCCTGCCATTGGCTGGTATGTGCGTGCACACTGCCGCATGGTTTCCTGTGCAGGGTGTGTGTGCAATTTGTGTGCGCTGCATGTGCTGCATGCACCAGAGCTTCGGATCGACCCCAGAGAATCCCAGCTTTTGGTAGTCAGAAGTCTCATCCCCAGGCCAACTTGACTAATAGCTATTGATGGACTGATCTTAGAATTTATCTAATCCCTTTTCTAATCCAGATGTGCTATTGGCCCTCATGGTGGGGCCAATCCCAGGTCCTGCATGTGCCGCGTACAAGTGCACACAACCCGTGAGCACATGCTTTGGGAGTACATTGTGCCACATGGCACCTTCATAGGATCTGTGCAGATCCTGCACAGACGGTGATTGGGATTGTGGCCAATGTCCCCTGATAATAAGTCCCACATGGGGTTGCTAGGCCTAATTGGGCATGAGATTGGTTGGGGCTCGTCAGGTGCCCAGAAGCCCTGAATACATAAGGCTGGGCTGGGGAATGAGTTTTGGAGCAGAGGCAACATGGAAACCTAAAGTGAGGGTCAGTTGGAGAGAAGAGCCTTCAGGCAGGTAAAAGATGCCTGGGAGGCAATCCCTGAACTAAGAGTATAAGGTTTATAGTTTATTTGCTGTTTAATTTGTAGCTATGAGTTGTAAGAGCTGTGTTCATAAGGGCTGAATCAATGTTTGGGAGGATCAATGGTCGGAAGGGTCTCTGCAGTGAACAGGGGAGAAAGAACTGTACCAAAAAGGTGGTTTCATATGGACAACTGAGAGTCTGGTGCTTTGTTCAAGAGGGAAGCTGATACACCTTCCTGTGCAAAGGGCATTCATTGAGTGAGCTTTCCACACTCTGATATAGGGTCCCAGACTGGAAGCATCTGTGCGAGAAAAAGTAAGTAAAGTGGTAACTTTACTGGACCAGAAGCTGTTGATGAGTATGTACAAGCTTTCAATTTCAAATAGTAGTTTTGAGCATTGGATAAATTCATGGAGGCTAGGTTTATTGATGGTTATTTGCCAAGATGATCAGAAGGGGCAGCCTCAGGTTTATGGTGCCCCTGAACCTCTGACTGCAGAAGCCAGAGGTGAATGACAGGGGGTGCATCATTCCAAGGATGGGTGGGTGTTCTTCAGAGCTGAAATGGGTAGTAGATATATTATATGTAGGTATTATTCATGTTTGTGTAGCCCTCCAAATAGCAAAATAATACAAACAACCAAATTGGTATTCACATATTCTTGGGTGCAGCCACACAACCTCTGGCGGGCAAGCACAGCCACCATGCTTTGGGCCAGTGAGGAGAACTGCTCACATGGTCCACTCCCCTGCGGCCATCACCAGCTCCTCCATGCCCTGGGGTGGACCAAGAAGCCGGCCACATGGGACTGCTGTGCTGTGCTGCAGGATTCGGTCCACTACCAATAGGCAGCTGTTGGGTGAGATGGAGGAGTGTGCGGGCTCCTCCCTCCACCTAACAGCTGGTCATGGGGGAGGGGAAGCCTGGGAGTAGTGCACATGCGCCCTTCTCCACATCCCCATTCTCTGACAAACAGCTGATTGGGGGAAATCAGGGGAGGGGGCCCTAAAGGAGCACACATGCATCTCTCTCCCCACCCCGAAAAACAGCTGATTGGGGGAATCGGAGTGGCAAGAGGGGCAGATGTGTGCTCCTCTGGGGTCCCCTTCTCCCAATCTAACAGACGCACGCTCTAGGACATGTGATCTTCCCAGGCCTCCCTCTCCCACAATCAGCTGTTACGTGGCAGGAACGAGGGTGTGCACTGTTCTCAGACTCCACTCTCCTGCCATCAGCTGTTAGGGGGGGGGAGGAGCATGCTTCTCTGAGCCTGATCCACAGACCCCACCTTATGGGAAGGCTGCATGGACCAGTCACACGGGAGGTGGGTGCTTTAACCCACTTTGGGCAGTCTTATCACACTTTGGACAACCTTACTATGCACTTCATCCCTGGCCTTTTTCCGATGATCCATCACATAGTAGCTGGCTGCCTGCCTCGCCATGAGACAGTACAAATGTCTGGTGGCTGCCAGGCATATGAGCCACTGCATTGCGTGGTAACATTGCCCAAACTGGGATAAGGCTGCCCAAAGTGGGATAACGTCTTATGTGACTGCACTCCATGTTTTTTAGTATTCTAGGTTGCTGTGCCCCCACTGGTGAGACAAAGGCCATTTTTACATGGATGGCGCAGCAGCGCTAATGGGTGAAGATGAGTGGGAGAGCACACCTAGAGAAGAACACCCAGTGGTGCCAAGCAGGGAGACTGTTACATGGACAGAGCTGCAGGGGGGTGTGGGAAGGAAAGAGGAGGGGCCAGAAAACACCCATCGGCCAAACACCCATCCTGGGAAGCTCCCAGCAAACACCCGTGCAAGTACAAGGACAGCCGGGACCGGTGGGGAAGCCCCACCCGGCACAGAGATGGCACAACATGGCAGACCGAGGGCAAATAAAGCCACGCAATGCGGTCTGGCCCCCGAGCCGCCAGGACCCGTGCAGGCGGGGTGGGAGGGAGATGGGATGACAGCTACTACAAAGTAGCCGACTCCACACAGCCCCGGCACAGAGCCCGGACAGCCCGGTGCCAGCCCCCCCCCCACAGCAGAGCGGCCCACACATAGCAGGCAGAAGAAGCACACAGGGACAGACAGACGGCCCACAGCGGGTCAGGGGGGGAAGGCACCCACACAACACAGGCAATCCCTCAACACCCCCTCCCAGAGGCACCCGCACAAGGGAAGAGGTCAAAGCAAAGCACAACACGGACACACCGGGAAGGAACACAAATGCCTTTAATGAAAGGGGGAACCAGCAACAGGGGGCAACAACAACAGGCCAGGGAAGGGGGACCAGGCAACAGAAGGGGGGGCCAGTGCCAGCAGCGGCAGGCCCAGGATAGCACCCGATCAATAGGGCCAGCGACCCCGTGCCCGGCACCAGCACTTGGCCTGCACGCGGTCCAGCCGGTGCAGCCACTCCAGGATGTACAGGAGGAACTCCAACAACTCCCCCTACTCCCAGGTCCACTCTGCGATCATGGCCTGCACTGAATGGGACAGAGTGAGAGGAAACAGCCATCAGAGCCGGCCCTGGGCACCAAGGAACAGAACCCCCCATGGAGGGACACAGGCACAGGGCCCAGCAAACAAGCAGCACACTCACAGTTGCCATTGAACAGCTGGCCCACGCTGCCCGCTCCAGCTGCTGCACCATCTCACCCAGGCACAAGATCGCCAGCAGCACAACAACCATAGCTGCAGGAGAGAAGGGACAGAGCAATGGGGAACACCCACACCAACGGGCGCTGGGAAGGCCGGGGGCAGCAGCAGCACCAGGGGCACACCCCACATGCTGACAGGCACCACCTGGAAGAGCACCCGGACCCCTGCATGAAGGAGGATCGGAGGGGCCAAAGCCCGGGGCCAGCACAACCCCTACTCATGCTTAGCCGCCCAGCGCCCATAGTGCCACTGCCCATCCATTGCCACCACCATGGATGGCCCGCACCAACAGGGGGTGACAGCAGAGGCAAGTGGAGGGGAGGTGCAGGGCCACACCAATGCACAAGTGAGTCCAAGGGGTGCCCGGCCAACCACCCACTGCCATTACCACCCCTTGAGCAAACCCAGGCAACAGCGCCCAGCAGGGAAGCCGCCAAGGGAACACACATCACACAACCGGCGCACACCCCAGAGGCCCAGGGCCCACCAGCACACACCAAGCACACCCCCTGCACACAATCACACAGATGGGGGCAGGCGGGCCGCCAAGGGGAGGGGGCACCCAGCCACCACAGCAGCAAGAGAAGCAAGGCAGGACAGACCATCACAGAACAGCATTTTATTGGTGCCTGGGGAATGGGGTCCGCCAAGAAAAGACAGGCAGAGCAGGGGGGTGCAGGTGGACCCACGGCCAGGCAAGAGAAGCACAACAGGAGGGTACAGATGAGCCCATGAATAGTAGGCGAGGGCACCAGGGAAGCCCCAGTGGGAAGGAGCAGCAGTCACCCAGAGGTGATGGGGCCCAGTGAATCAGGCGGCAGCCAGCAGCAAAGCAGACAGTAGCGCACAGCTCGATCGGTGGCACCGGGGGGGGGCAGGCAATGCACCGTCTAGGGCACCGGGGTGGCTGCGAGTGGGTGGCAGTCAGGCACCGCTCATGGATGGTCCAGTGAGCGCTCCCGGGGGGGCAACCCCTGCGCTAGACCCTCCCAGGTGAACAGGCCCCTTCAGAAGCCTCAAGAGTGCATATGAGCATCCATCAGGAAGTGGGGAAGGAGAAGATCTGCTCCGGCAGCTGCAGTCCACACAGCTGAAAGGTCCCTCACCGATCGAAGGGTGACGAGCTCCACAGCGGAGGGGTCCCCGGTCCGGAGTGGGCCACAAACCTCAGGGGACAGCAAGCCCAGGTCCCACAGGAGGGCCCCCACGTCCGAGCGTGCACATGGGATGCCGCGGGCATGCAGGAGGGTGCCGGTGTACAGGGCAGCAACAGGGGGACCCCCAGACAGCAAGGCAAGGTCGAACCCGGGTCGCTCTTCAACAGGCGAGCCACCATTGACTCCGCAGTGGTCCACGGCACGACAATGACAACTGGGTGCCCCCAAGAAGGCTGGCATAGGGGTGTGAAGCTGAGCTCGAGGGAACGGCTCCGGCATGCTGGGGCACCGACCTGGTGACCCACTGCGCACATGTACCACAACAGGAGCCGAAAGCCATCTTCCACCGACAGGGGGTCGCCCACCAACAGCTGAACATCGGGGCTCAGCCAGAGGGCCACCAACAGCATGTCTGCACAGGGCAACCACCCCTCCCGTCCATCCCTGGCTGAGGGCCCCACAGAACAACCAGCCATGGCAGGAGTGGGGCCTGCTCCTGTGAAGCAACAGGAGGGAGACGGAGGGCTGCAGCGACTAGGACAAGCACGTAACAAGTGGCTACCCTCGCCCACAGGTGGCCTTGAATGCCAGAGATAGCCGGCCTGCTGGGGCCAGGGTGCCCCAACCTGCACACAGGACAGAAGGGATGCAGCACAGGTGCTGAGAGATGGAGGAGCTCACAGCTAGGCACTGTGCCAGGCCGAGGAGCCGAGCCAGGCATTGTATCCACACCACGCACAACTGCAGCATGCAAATGTGGACCATGGCAGGGGGGACTGTAGTGCGGGTGCGGAGGCAGCGGTACCCTGGGGTGTGCGTGGTCCCATCCTCCCTGGAGGGCATGCGGCCTGCGCACTTGCGGGGATGATCAGCTGGGCCTGGCAACCGGTGGCATCCCAAGCACACCCCCTGTGCATCCCCAGCACACCCCCAATGTGTGTGACCTGCTCATGGACCTCCTCTTGGAGCGCGACATCCAGCTCCGTGACCCAGAGGAAGTGAAGCATGGGTTTGAGGAAATGGGGTTCCCTCATTGCATCGGGCCATTGACAGCACCCACATCCCCCTCCCCTCATGAAAAGATTGACCACATGAACCAAACACAGGCCTTCTCCATCAATCTGCAGGCCGTAGTGTATCATAGGGGCCTGTTTATAGATGTGTATTCAGGTGAGTCGGGGCAGAGCCACGACGTACATATCCTGCGTGCCTCCCCCTTCTGTGTACTCATGTTTGACGGGGAGATCGCCCCCAACCTGTACCGCATGATAGCGGGGGTTCCCATGGCCATTGTTGTGATAGGGGACCCTGCCTACGTGCTCAGCCCGTGGGTCATGTGGGCCTTTCCAGTGGCGCGCAACCCTGACCACTGCCTGTTCAATGAGCGCTTGTCATCTGCACGCAGTGTGGTGGAGTGGGCCTTCGGGCTCCTGAAGACACGTTGGCATCTCCTGATGAACAGGAGCCAATTCAACCTGGACCACACCCCCATTCTTGTCCTGGCAGCGTGCATCCTGCACAATGTATGTGAGACAGGAGGCACTGCCCTGGACAACCCACCACCGGTGCACAGGGCCGGCCCCATGCCCCTGTACCAACATGCCCAGGAAGGGGCATTCCAGTGCATCTCAGAGGAGAACATGGACACCATCTGCTGCCGCATATTTGCCCAGGCAGCCGAACACCAAGCAGCGCCCGTCCCACACTCATGTCCATAGTACTGTGAACCCTTTCAATAAACCTGGGTAGTACCCGTGAATCTCAGCCCTGCCTCCATGCCGTGTGTGGGCGATGGGGGTCCAGGGACTGAGAAGCAGGGGCTGCTGGGTTGCGTGTGCACTCCCCTCGCTGTCTGCCATGGGGTGCTCAGGCCCCACGGTGCCCTGGGAGGTGCCTCTCGCCGGCCCGCCAGTTACGGGTCTGTGCCCAACTGTTCCAGCCACCGCAACTGGCAGCTGCCTTACTGGGCTGGGTCCTGGCCCCAGCAGTTTCCCAGGCACTGTACTGTGCCCCCCTGCCATGGACCACCACCCCCCAGAGCCCTCCCCGGGATCCCTCCCGCCACCTGTCCTGGGACAGAGGAAGCAACAGTGAGGTATTCATGTAACAGCTCTTTATTGGTGGGGCGTGCATACAATGGGTGGGGGTAGTTAACTTTGGGGGCACCCATGCACCCTCTTGGCTGCACCACCGGGGCTCACAGGCTGGTGAGCTCTAGCCGCAGTCAACCACAGGGATCGCCGACTGGACGTCCCCCGCCCATCATCCACTGGCCACTCCATCCTGGCCTCTGCTGACGGCCCCTGCAAGGAGGTAAAAGAATGGGGTAAGCGATAGTCATGTGCACCTATCTCTGTCCCACACCAGGACTCATGACACTGGGGATGCAATGGTCACCCAGGGAGACCCCTATGCCCCACACAAGCATAACACGTAACGTGGAGCAACCCCCTATGAAGGGAGCCCTTGTACCGACCCTCTCATGGTAGTATGGACCCTGCTCAGGCCAGACCTGCTTACTGGAGACTGTACACTTGGCGGTGACCACGACTGTGGCTCCATGCCTCCTGTGGTTCATGTGCTCAGTGCGGGTTCTGAACTGGGTTCCCTACCAGGGTGGTGCCCTGTGTGGTGCCCCTTGGTCCCCGTCCAGCCCCCCCATAGCGCTCCCCACCCCACAGGGCCCCGGGGTGCTGGATTCTTACTGAGGGGGATGGGGCAGCCACCATGGGCGGTTGGTTGTCCTGGGGTGCCCGGTCCTGGGGTGGGGGTGTCNTTCTTACTGAGGGGGATGGGGCAGCCACCATGGGCGGTTGGTTGTCCTGGGGTGCCCGGTCCTGGGGTGGGGGTGTCGCTTCCCGGTGGAGGGGTCGGGGTGGTGGGACCACAGAGTGTGCGGGCTGGAAGGGTGGCCCCACCATCAGGTCCTGTTGCCCTATGTGGGGGAGGGAGATCCTGTGGACCAGGACCAGGAAGGGTTGCTGCTGGGGGAACCACGGGTGGTCAAGGTGCAGGGAGGGGCACCAGTGAGAAGCCGCCATGGTGTTGGTCAGCTGCCGACCCTCCTTCCATGGCATGGCGGGGCCTGTCGCACTGGGGGTCACACCACAGGGCCTCCATGGCTTCCCCCATGAGGTCCATGAGCTGTGCGTCCTGACCCTCCAGCCCATCACAGGTGCGCCGCTGCTCACGTTGGACGGCGGCAGCCTGGCATCTGTCCCAGAGGTGCTTGATGTGGGACTGGGCCATCATGGCAGTAAGAATTTCCCGGTCCCTTTCCCCCTCCCCTCTGATGAGCTCCCTGGTGAGTGCGAGATCCTGAGAGTGCACCGTGGCTAACCATTGCGATTCCTCCAGCATCTCCCTGCCGAGGTCCTCCCTCTGACGCCGGTTCCTGGTCCGCATCACCGGGTTCCACTCCACACTGCCGGCAGCTGCACCCCTCACACGAGCGGGTGCCTGGTCTGTGAGTGGAAGGTTGGATAGACCGTTAGTGCTTTCGGCCTGTGTGCCCTGCTGCCCACTACCACATGACCCGGGGTGCCTGGTGGGGTGACCCCCATAGTATGGCAGCTCCCCTCAGCCTTCCCCTGTCAGGTCCCCCTGCCCTGCCCTCTCATGGGATGGCCCCCCAGCAGCTAATCACCATGGGTGGGGCCCATGACAGTCAGGTGTGCCTTGCATTGCAATGGGGTGGGGGGCCATTAGTGTTTGCCGGTCCACAGCCCCAGCCACTGCACCTCTGTCAGGGCCGTTCACCCCCAGCCCCACTCGGGCGATCATACCTGGATCCTGTTCCTCTGCTTCCTGGGGGCTGTCTTGGGGCTCTCCGCTGGCTCTGCATGTGCCCCCTTTCCCTGTTGCCGGTAGGCCTGTGGGTTTTGGGGGTGCGCACTGAGAGTGGTGGCCTGGGGCTCGGATCCCCGGGGCGCTTCCTCCCCCTGTGGGACAGGGCTGTCCCATCCCACTTCCTGGTTGGCCTCGCATGGGGCACTTCCCCCCCTCCCTGGTCTGTGGGGTCTGTCGGGGGGTTGCGTGTTGGCCCTGCCCCTGCCCCTGGTGAAGGCACTGCCGTGTGTGCGGGAGGCAACTATGTCCCCATCCATGCAGAGGAACTTGTCCAGCTCCTCCTGGAACTCGGATGTGCGCATGGCCTGACTAGACTTGAGATTGTTGTCCTTGATATGTTTATATCCGGACCTCAAGTCCTTTGCCTGCTGCATGCACTGGGTGACGTCCCTATTGTACCCCTGCCACTGCATCTCTTTGGCGATGACTTCATTGACCTGTCTGGTCTTTTAGCTGCACAGCAGGTCGTGCTGGACCCTTTCGTACCCCCACATGCATATAAAGTCCCTAATTTCTAGGGATGGGTGAACGCGGTTCGGAAGTTCAGAGTTCGGACTGAACTCAGTCTGTTCGGTCGACCGAACCGAACTCGAATTTCAAACTGAACCGAACCGAACTGAATTTACAAACTCCATTCTGTTTGCCCATCCCTAGTGGCAACACACACCAAAAAACCTGGTTTTGAATGGCCAAACTTGGTTCGGAAGTTCAGAATTTGACAGAACTTGGTCTGTTCAGTCGACCGAACTGAACTTCTGAGCCGAACTTGAATTTCAAACTGAACCGAATTTCCGAACTCAAATTTCAAACCGAACTGAACTGAATTTCTGAACTCCGTTCTGTTGGCCCATTCCTACTGATCTCCTGCCTTGACCAGGGCTCCCCCTTTTGGGACCCACGTGTGGGGGGCTGACCGGCTTGGTGGCATGTGGACCACCCTGTGGATGTGGTAGCCATGGTGATGGTTGTGTCCTGTTGGGGGTAGTGCATTAAGGGTTACTCCGGGTCCTGCTGCCCCCTCCGTGCTCCCGAGGGGCCTTTCCCCATGTCCCCCCTGAGGTTCACTTCTGCTCACCTGGCTGTTGTGACTGCTGCCTGCTGTGTATTCCCTGGCCCATAGTGCCAGGCCTGAGGCGCGGACCTCCCATCCCTGCGGGCGGTGTTCCCTCACACTCACCTCACTCTCGCTGCTGCTGCTCGGGTCATGCCCCTGGGATGTGCTAGGCTGAGGGTCCTTGGCCGGGGGGGGGTCGATGCGGCCCCTCTGCCCTGTGCCGGGAAACATGTGCTGTGTTATGACCTGGTGTGTCCCCCCTTTATCCCCCACCAGGATGCCCCCCCTCGTACCTCCCGGTCTGGTCCCCCCCCATACCAGTGGCCCTGGACCCCCCCCTTGTGCCTTCTGCCTGGGGCACACACACCCTGAACTGCCTTTCAGGGGTTCTCCCCCCCGGGCACTCCAGGGTCCCCATGCTCACCCAGCCCCTTCCCGCATGTGGGGTGTCGTCGGCTCCCTTGGCCTTCTTGCTGGCCTTCCTGGTCACCATTGTGGGAGCCTGAATGTGTGTGCCATGGTTCACCCTCCTTTACGGGCTCTCGGCCAGACATCCGGCATCCCCCCCCCATAGGCGTGTCTGCATGGCGGCGTGGTGCATGCCCTGTGGTGCTGGCGCAGTGGGGCTCCTCCGGTCTGGTATGTGTGGGTGTGGGTGTTTTTGCTTTTATGTAGATGCTCGGATGTTGGACACCCATCTCCACCCACGGAGGGTGCCGGCTCCCTCGTGGCTGCTCCGTGGGTGTTGGTGGGTGTTGGCGGGTGGGTCGGGCATGTGCCCCCCACCCACTCGTGGACATTTACACGGATGCTTTCCCACCCATCCAATGGATGTTTCTGGGTGTTCGTGGGTGGGTGGTATCCATGTAAAAGTGGCTAAAGAGGCAGACACAATCAGTTGGGTACACTGGGCAGGAATCCTTTTATAAAACAAACAGGTATCCAGAGGCTAGCAAGGTCCATTGCTAATGGAGGCAAGCCCCTAGCAGGCTAACCTGGGTGATCCCTTGCCTAGCCCAGAGCATTGCAAAGGACAAAACTGAACCTGCCTGGTGTTACATCCGCTCCACCAACCCCAACCCCAACCCCCGTTTCCCCTAGCGGGTGTATCTGTGGGCCTGGGCTGCTAAGACCCCAAACCCCGCCTCTTATTCCAGTCACATGGATGAGTTCTACCTACTCTGGGCTCGAATCAGTTTTCAAGCACAGGACCCACTGCTAACAAGGCTGCTACAAGTAAGTAATCTTCCACCACCAAAGGTGTTGCCAGGTTTTAGGTTAATATTGATTTGGTTATTGATTTATTGGATCCTTTTCCTAATTAGTAATTGATTGATAATTATGCAGGTTCAAAACCTGGAGAAACAGCAACATTATGGAAATACCCAGAGAGATTGAAATAACTAAATAAATGAAGAGAGAGACATAATTAGTAATAAGAATATAATTGAAAATATTTATGAAAACATAGTAAAAGATTTTCTATGGGACAAGACCCCCAAAAAAGTAAAACCTTAATAGGTGGTTTATAAAAGTATTTCAGAGTTACATGTTACATAGATATCATTAAAGTTAAAACTTAAGATTGTGCTAAGTATTAAAAGTACAAAAGTTATAGTAATAAACTTAAAACTAGCATAGTTACCCAGGCATACAAGCTCAAGGAAGATAGAAGAAGATCATGTGACCAGAGTATCACCATGGTGACCAAAGAGCACCACAAGAGGGTTCATGGCGTCTGAGGTACCATTTCCTTGGTGATTTAAACTTTTATAAGAAAACTGACGTCCCACTCAGGCTAAGTAATTCATATATGAATAACTGCCAATAACATGGTTAAAAAGGATTGATGCATGCATAAAATTATAAATGTGTGACAACGTTTGTGGTTAAGATATTGGGGAACTAAAGTTGTTACCTCTGCCCATGAAATATCCTGTTTTTATAAACTATTTTGAACCTAAATCTTGCAAGCCATTTGTGCAACAGGGATGTTTCATCGGCTGTGTGCCTCTACTTTCCTAAATGTGAACTTACTCATATTTTCCTAAATTTTAACTAACAAGGTTAAAAGTTAAGCAAGGGAAAACCTAACAGAAGACCAAATATGTCCAGGTCTTTATGTCCAAACTAAAGTCAATCTGTCCAGACTGTAGCCGATATGCTAAACGTATCTCACATATGTCAAACCTGAGGGTAAAAAAGGTTACAGCCTGTAGAGTGCCAAACCAGCACACATCCAGGCCAAAGGCACTGCAGATACGGTAAAAACCCAAGACTGCTTAATGACAAATTCTATAAGGACAAATTTCTTCCTGGTCCCAAAGCAGCCACTTGTCAGATGCACAGTGCCTATCCCTAAGGGTGGGTGGGCTTCCACCGACTTGCCTGATCTAGGAGGCTGTGCCTCATATACGATGGGTGGGGCTCTTCAAACCCGGTCTAATCTTGTCCCTTGTGAGACCCCCGAGCCCAGTGGAACAGGAAAGCTGAAGTGGTTCAGCTCCACTGGTTTCCCGCCCATTGCACAGCTCCTGTCTCACCCTCTCAATGGGAGGGGCGCAAACCCAGCTCTGCCTTAAAGGGGCAGAACGGGATTTAAAGTTTTTGGTTTTTAGTTTGGTTATTCTGGGATTTTGGGGTCCTTTATGACATAACACAAAAATCTGAAATAACTGAACAAAAAAACAGAAAAAAGAAAAACAATTCGACAGATAGCCAACAGAATAGAACTGGGTAGTGGTTATTATCCTGATTGGGTAGGTAAATTAAGCAGTTTTTCTAAGTTGTTTTAATATTTATTTTGGCTCTAACATTCTTGTCCTTAATCATTTTTCTTTGGGAATTCATTAGAGATTGTTTGGTTTTGCTTACACAATTGTTTTATTGGGCATGAGAGAATCAAGGGCCCAATGGAATATTGGGCCTAGTTGCATAGTTTTTTTTGTAAAGAGTCTTATTATCTCATGATACCTTGATAACTTGGTTAATTGGGGTCAATTTGTCTGTGAAACCATGAATATCTTCAGTAGAATGATAAAGAGTTTGCCTCAGGGAAAATATGAGAAAGTAGTGTAACCTGTTGTGAGGAAAGCAAAGAATAAGTCACTAGCTACACTGGGAAAGGCTTTTAGAAACTCAGAGGTTGGGGAAGATTTCAATTCAGGGCTTCATTTATCACAGTTAACCTGTTTTATACCTAAGCAAGCTTATCTGCCCAATACAATTCTTAATGTACAAGGTCTGTTATGAATCTAGATTTGGCTAGTAAAACCTCCTCAATAAAAACAATTCTTTGATGTTCAGCCCAGCACACAAAAACCAAAAGTATGTTGTTCCCAAGGTGAATGGTTTGTGTTAACTTCTGAAGAGTTACAAATGTCACATACTTGGAGAGATTTAAAAATCCCAATTGGAAATTCCACTGAAGCCAGGTTTCTGGTTTAAATTTTTTAAAAATTAAAATATCAGTAATGTTTTATTGAGCTGTCAGGTGTGAGATTGCACCTTTAAGCATCTCTGAAACCCTAGAAATTACTTTAGGTAATGACACACAAATCAAAGGGGCTAGTGAATGATTTGTGGTCTCTTAACCTAAGTACTGGGCTACAAGGTAGAGGTAATATTTTGTTTCAACACAGAAAGATTTTGCAATGTGTTATTTTAACATCTGTTTATGGAGAAAAGGGCAACTCTTTTGGTTTGCTTCTGAGGAGGAGGAAAGTTATGATAGCACCACACCAGAGGGTGAGGTTATGGTCTGGAATCTTTGGAAAAATGTGTATGGGACACTAAGGTTACGGTCTTGAGACCTCTTACAAGTAGTCCTTCTTGTGAGTAAATAGTCAGAACTGCAACCTTAGAGTTTACAGCAAGCCAGGAGTCAGGAGAACCAAAGAACTCCCCATAGCCTTAAGATGATGCTCTGGGACCTCAGATGCCTGCTTACTGGGAATGCAGACAGAATCAGGTCCAATGGTAAGTGGTAGGGGTGGGACACCAGGGAGAATACCAAACACCAGACTTACCAGTATCGGATCTCCCCGGTATCAGATTTACTGGTACTGGCATACTGGATTTTTAACATTGGCCGTGTACCAGTTTTTTAACATTGCGGCCATTATTTTAGTGGCGCGCAATGCAAAAAGCCCGGTAACGCACCCAGTGTTAAAAATCCAGTATGCCGGTACTGGTGATTATTGGATTATCAGATTAATCCAATACACCCGATTATCGGGTGTATCGGATTAATCCGATACTGATAGTCCCACCCCTAGTAAGTGGTCTTGGGATCAAACACAGGCAGAGTCATATGGAGCCTGGGAATAAGCAGACAGGGCTAGGGTTGAGTTCGGAAGATCAGCCAAAGCCAAACTAACAAAACCAAGGGGCAATCCAATTGTGTTGTTGTAGCAGTGGTCATCCTTCACCCAACACATGGTTGGACTGGTAACCATCGATAGTGTAGGAGGGCACATGAGTAGGGTCTGCGCAGGGGTTCTATAGGAGTCTAGGGACTTCTGAAAATCAGGGATGGTGGTAAACATGCTCCCCCATGGCTCCCCCACCAATGAGTCATTTATGGGCTGTTGGTTGAAGTCCTGGATTCCAACATTGGTTCTCTTTTCCTCCAATGATAGTGGAAGAAGGAAAAAAAGGCAGTTATGATGGAGGTGCTGGTTCTTTAAAGCCAACTTGCCATCTCATTTGGCCCTGTCCCTTTCTGGGGACTATAAGGCTAGCAGACTCAGGACTCTGTTCAACCTGCTACAGTCTGTGGGAGTGGCAGGAGATCTTAGAAGCCAGGTTTTCACAAGTATGATTAGGACCTAACCAATTACCACAATATTTTCAAAAATCCCTCATTCTAAGAAATATTGGAAATGTCAGTTAAGGTAGAGCAGATCTGGAGCTCAAGGGTTGGTTTGACCATGGACTCTTTGGGTGACTTTGGATAAATCATTGTTTAAAATCTCAATTTCCCATCTCTAAATTGGAAATAATAATACTCACCTACCTATGCCATGGAGGAGAAGAGTTCCAGTGGCTATTTGCCAAGATGGTCTGGTTTGCAACCTCCTGCTCACTGTATACCTTAGCCAGAAGCTAGAAGTGAAAGACAGAGGATAGATCACTCCACAATTGACCTGGGCTTCTCATTCACTTCCTCCTAAACATCCAGTACCAGCCATTCCAGGAGACAGGATATTGGAGTAGGTGGTGAATTGGTCTGACACATGTATCTGCTTTTCCTACCACCCATGCTCTGTGCCTTCCCTCCAAACTTTCAAATCTCTCCTAAAAAACATAACTCTTCTGTCAGGTTTCTCCTAACTCCTCACCCCCACGGACTAGTCACTACTAGCCTTTCATTCAGAAGAACCAATATCTCCCTCTAACCAAGCTAAGCATGTGCACCTGCAATTCTCAACTTCATGAATGTATCACTGGGGAATGTTCCCTTTCCCCTTGTCTCCTTTGCTTTGCTCATGCCAAATTGTAAGTCCATGAGGGCAGGGGACCTGTCTCTAATCATGACTGGTCAGCATCAGACCCATTGCTTGTGCTATATTATTATTAAGAATACATGCACACTTAAAGCGTTATATCTCTATATAAAATAGCTTAAAGTGTATTTATATCTGTATGTCTGAAATCTCATGAACCAATAGATTTCAAGGATGCAAAAGAGAAAAAGAAGCATGATTGACAGCTGCTGATGTCATTATCAACACAGTTCACAGTAGCTCGACGGGGGTGTCTGGGGCCACCTCAGGGAGTGGACAATGGGTACTTTCAGACATGACATTAACCACCCTTTAACCACCCTTGGTGGTTATTTATGCATGTTGCAGGGCTGTATTGGTGCCCTATGCAGCCCTGCAACATGCATAAATAACCACCAAGGGTGGTTAACGTCATGTCTGAAAGTACCCAATATCTCAGGCTACTCTTAATGCCTTGAGTAGTTTAGGCCATAATATTTCATGAGTACCTTTCTAGAAAATTATAATTTATAGTATTATAAAATGATAAGTGGCAACTTTAAGGACATATTTCTTAAGGAGATGTGCCATCTCATTTATGAATTCCTCAAGCAAGGTACTTTTAAAGATGTTTGATGGTATGGCAAGGGTTAAGTGTAAAGGAATGCTGGAATGACATATCTTTGTTCACTCTTCCTGACAGCTTTGCCTCTTATTTATGGTAATTGGGAAATGGAGGTATTCTATCAGGTCACCTGTAAAACATCTGGCTTTCATTTAGGTAAAATAGTGCATCAAAAGAGTTCAAATTTATTTGTCTGCATTTGGCTTAGGTCAGAAAACATTTGGTTGTCAATACATTGGAAAGATTTATGGAAGAGTGTAGACCAAAAAAGGACGGATGGACAATAACAATTCTGCTTCTCAGAGATCTAATCAAGGATAATTAACTTTTTCTGCTGATGGACTCACATTTTAGTCATTTCAGGCATGTTTCCATCAGATGTGAAATGCATGCTGATTTTTTGTCATTATCTCTGAACAGCACCATTCAGAAGTGTATTAACATTGTCCCATTTTAATAACCAAGAAAGTAAGGTAAGAAAAAACACTGCCTCTTGCAAAAAGCCTTTAGCATTCCTACAAAATGCAGGACACAGAGAAACACAAGATGATGTTCAGAATGATCCTGAAATCCTTATTTAGGTAAAACCTCTACTGAACTTGCTGGGTTTTGACTTTAAAATAGATTGCAAGGCTGAGTCAAACTGTAAAAAGCAAAATTACCGTTACTGTAATGACAAGAAGAACCTCTACTTCAACATTCTTGTTTTTCTGAATGATTTTTTTTGTTTGTGGGTTTTTGTTTTGTTTTTTGGTCCATTTTGGTTCAGATATTCCATTATCAACTGAAAATCCAAAACAAAATTACCAAAAAAATCCCGGAAAACTAACCAACAACAAAACAAAAACACCACCACCCTAGAAATAAATATCTGAACAAAGTGGGTATGCATAGTGTTCTGTACCAATTCAAATCTGATTTAAGAAAGTGAATTCACCAAATATGATATGCCACAGATATTTGTTTTAGCTCTAATCAGACCCTTCCTTTCTTACTCTCCTCTCTTCCATTCCAATTTAAAATTAGATCTTACATTTTTAAAACTCTATTATGCTCAAGCCTCTAGTTATTAAATCAATTCTTGTGCTTTCCACCCAAAAGAAATTTGCAGAAGTGCCCAACAAAGCCAGATTTCACAGACACAGTCTCATCTTGGAGAGAGTCCCTGTCAGATTTAAAGTTCACTGCCCTGTAAAGGACAGCCCACTCCAGGTGTCTCAGTAAATTGACTTCAATATTCTTGAAATAATCAGGCCCAGACTTGGATTAAAGATTTTAGGCTATCCTTTCATTCCAACCCAGTAAGTACATTTCTATTGTATTGACTCAGACAAGAAGGGTAATTTCAGATGTTACGTTACCACAGTCAACCACGGTGAGCCCCCCATGGTAGCCGTGGTATTGTAACGTTTATTGGGCCCAAAAGAGATTCCTGCCAGATGTCAACCCCCGCGGGAATCTCTTTGACCACGCTTCCAGCCCTCCGGCCACCTGGAGCTCCAGAAGTGTGGTCAAAGAGGTTCCTGCTGGAGGTGAACACCCGGCGGGAATCTCTTTTGGGCCCAACAGATGTTATGGTACCATGGCTGCCACGGTGAGGTTCACCTTGATTGACCATGGTAATGTAATGTCTGTTACTGCCCCACGGTCCGGAATCGGTCGACTGTACTGGCTGTTACAGCTGCCGATTCCAGGCCATGGCCAAGACCCCAGGGAGCAGGTGGGTGCTGCGGCCAGATTGGGTGCAGGGGTGCCTCCTTGCGCCATTGTTGTTTACCCTGTATATAGAGGATCTGGTACAGGTTATCTCTGTAGCAAACACCACACCTGTATGTGCAGGAGTTAGACCATTGTCCATCCTGATGTTTGCAGACGACATTGTTCTGCTCTCCCAGATGAAACAGGGTCTGCAATTGGCACTTACAGCACAGTTTGATTATACACAGCAAAACTCCCTGACCATTAATGTAAAGAAGTCAAAGGTTATGGCTTTTGGTACTGCAAGAATAAAAAGCAAATGGAGAGTGGGTAAACAGGAAATGGAAATGGTTCCCCAGTATACATACTTGGGGGTGATAGTAGCAGCTTCTAAATCTTGGAAAGCGAATAATGAAGCCCGGGTAATGAGGGCAAACCAATTAGTAAGGGGGATATTAAAGTTGGCGCATATGGCCCCGTTGGTTGCAGTTAAACAAACTGTAGAGGTTTATAAAACTAAAGTGATACCTTGCCTCACATATGAAGCTGAGATTACTGCACGGGGATATAACAAATGTATGGAACTGCCGCAAAATCGCTTTATGTGCACGGTCCTGAGAGTCCCAAGAACTACACCTTTATCGTTGATGGGGGTAGAACTAGGCCTTATGACAGTGTATGCCCACTGCCACTTGATTTGCTGTATTATGCTATTTTGGCTGAAATTGGCTTCAGGAGATGCCCCCCTGCTGGTTAGAGTTTGCTATGCTGAACAGAAAGGTCATGCGGGAATTCCACATTATAGGTTTGTTAGAATCCTGGCAATGGAACTTGCAGTACCATTGGACCAAGAAAAGCTACTAGCCCTGCCAATGACTAAACAGGAGATAAAGGATAAGGTAGAGGCCTGGGCCAACCGTAAAGATCTGGAGATGGTGACTGGAAATAAGATCTCGTGCCTATATCCAAAGATCAAAACTACAGTGGGCCTGGAAACTTACTTAGAGGTGGTACAAGATGGTAGACTTAGAAGGGTTATAACCCTCTATAGGTTTAACCTCATTAATACAGAGGAAGTGAGGGGACGAAAGAAGCAGATACCTTGGCAATTAACTAAAATTTAGGTGGATTTTGGAATATTTAGGATTTTATTATTTTATTATTTTATTATTGTTGTTTTAAGATGATTTATTTTAGTACTTGTATATGATTATATGTTGTAATAGCAAAATTGCTGATCAAATAAACTTACCTTACCATGAGTTAAGAACCCAACCATTTTATGATTGTGATATGGACACCTTTTCATAGTCATGTTGTAGACTGTCTCCTAAATTGTTAGCCCTTTGGGGCAGGGACCCATCTCTAGTCATGCTTGTTCTGTAAGATACACATTGCTGGTTCTATATAAATAATAATAATAATAATAATAATAATAATTCATGATAATAATAATTAATACTAAATAACTTGCTTTCTACCCAAAATAAATTTGCAGAACTGCACAACACAGCCAGACTTCACAGACACAGTCTCATCTAAGAGAGAGTCCCTGTCAGATTTAAAGTTCACTGCCCTGTAAAGGGCAGCCCACTCCAGGTGTCTCAGTAAATTGACTTCAATATACTGGAAATAATCAGGCCCAGACTTGGATTAAAGAAACCAAAATAGTTTTATGCAGAAGATCAGATTCAGTTACAAGCCTATAGATACAAAGGTTAAACATATTGGCAAAGATTTAAACATAAAATATGCTGTTTCTAAGCTAATCTTACTTGGAAATCCCTGTCCCTCAAGGCTAAACACTCTCACCTGCAGAGTACTTGTAGCAAGCTGATCTCTTTTGTATGCTTTCTTCTGAATCTTACACACCACTTTTATGTCCCCTGATTTCTTTGTTCCTCTCAGGATTTAAGATGTCTGATCTCATTAAACCTCTAAACGATTGCCTCATTTCCCTCTGATAGCATTATTCAACCTCTGAAATGGTCCAGTTGCTGCGTGCAGCAGACCCCACTAGGTGCTTAAGAGTCAGTTGTATTGTGTGTGCTTTTGAATTAACACATTTCCTCTTTCCCAATTCTATATACAGTTGTTGCATCATCCTGAGATAAATGTTCCCCTCCATAGTGTTGAAGGTTAGACCCCAGGGAAGCTTGAAAGCTGGCCACAGGTGCTACAAAGCAGAAGTTCAATGAACTTTGCACCCGGGCTGATTTTTGAGTGATCATGTTTTAGTCTCAAGCAAATATGGGACAATTTAAAATGTTATAAGAAAGTTCAGTGGTTTGGCATAGTTTCAAGACAAGACCAAGAAAAATTCAGCAGTTTTGCTAAAATTACTCTTTGAGCAATTTTGGGTATTTTCAGACGTGACGGGGCCTGTATTGGCAGTGTCACAGAATCACCCTTTGATCCCCCGCCAGGATCAAACCAGCACCTCCAACAGACGTGCCGACTGATCCCGACCGGGAATCAGGGAAGGGGTGGGGCCGCGCGGCACAACGTGCGGCCTCATGGCCCCGCTGCCCCCACTCCCTCGCCACCCACCCTCCTAGGAGACGGGCGGGTGCTGCGGCCAATGCGGTCGCAGTGGCTGCCCACAGTGACCACGGCCCGGAATCCCACCGCTGATTCCGGGCCATTGCAGCGGGACAGACGGGACAATCCCCTTGCTCATGTGGGGGAATCACATTCACCACGCAATCAGGAATGGTCTGGGCAGGACCTCCGATTGCGTGGTGAATGTGATTTTCCCCCCCGTGATTCACAGGGGTGAACATCTGGGGGGGGAACTTCTGTTCCCCCCATCAGACGTTATGGGATCACGATCACCATGTGGGGATCCACTGTGATTGAGCGTGATCTCGTAACATCTGAAAATACCCTTTGGAGGCATTCACCCAAAACATTAAATCTAAAAAGGAAATCATTTTTTAAAGTGCTCTTCTATATTAGGGTGTTTTCACGTGGACTGCTAGTCTGGACTAATTGAATGTAGTCTGGACTAGTTTGTCCATCTAAAGTGCTGTAACAAGAATCAAATTGATTCTCGCGATAATTTTGTGGGAATTGAGAAATGTTGGCAAGATTTCAAAGCTTTTTCTAACCCCAATCAAGATCTCTGATGAAACTCGATTTATCGGTTACTGCAATTTACCATTTAGCATTTACCATGTTTACCGGTTATCGTGGGTTTTTGCCATTTATCGGCTGTATCAGTATTGCGATTTACCATGTGCCATGTTTACCGGTTACTGTGATTTGCCATTTACCATGTTTATTGGTTTATTGATTACCATGTTTATTTGTTATTGGTTTATTGGTTATTTGTTTTGGGGGGTTATTGGTTATTGGGTTGCATTGGTTATTGTTTGTTGGTTAATGGTTTATTGGTTTATTACAATGTTTATTGGTTACTGGTTATTTGTTTTTTGATTATTGCTTATTGGTTTTTAGTTTATTGGTTGTTGGTGTTTATTGGTTATTGGGTTATTGGTTTATTAGTTACCTGTTTATTGGTTATTGGATTTGGCTCACAGGCAACCTGGTAAACAACAACCTGGTAAACGGTAACTCGGTAACCGGCAATCCAGTGGTAAATGACAATCCGTAAATGGCAACTGGTAATTCGAGAAAAAATTCTCGACTGAGAATTGTCAAGGGACGGTAATTTTCTCCGTTATAATTTCTCATTTAAAATGAGATGAGAATCACGATTCTCAGTGATAACCAAGAATATGTTGAAATTACGTTTTAGCCCAAAACGCTGTCAATGGTTCTTATTAATCCGAACTAAAAAATAAGAACAGTTGTTATAAAACCCCAATTGCTGGGTTTTATAAGAATCATTCTTAAAGTAGTCTGGACTAATGTCCATGTGAATTACTAGTGCCTTTTAGTCCAGACTAGTTGACTATCCAGTACTTATTACCACAAAGTCCACCAGCAAAACCTGACAGACGCTCTAGGCATTTGATGCCTCTATGGTTTGTAGGATCACATGAAGTGACATTTGAGTCATAAAAAACATGTATTTTTCATAAGTATTCCTTAAAAACTTGCAGAGGTGGCACTCCTGGCCAGGGCATGGCTGTTTGCATTATAGGAGGAATGTGATCATAACAAGGGGTGGGGAGCAGAAATGCTAAATCAGGTGGGGACTTGGATTAAAGGGACCAGGGGAATTGAATTAAAGGGAATTAAAGGAAACAGGGAAAAGACTTTTGACAGAGTCTTTTCCCTAGGAAGACTCTAGGCATTTTATGACTCTATGGTTTGTAGGATCAAATGAAGTGACGTTTCAGTCACAGAAAACATTGCAGTGGGATGGCCAAAAAGGAGCGCGGGATTGAAATACAGCCACAGAGACTCTAAGAACCTTACTAACTGCAATGTTCTGTTCACACAGCTAGTCCGGACTAGAAATTAGTCTGGACTAGATTGTCCATCTAAAAGGTATCACTCTGTTAGTACAGACTAATAAACACCAGAGTTTATAAAAACTAGTCTGGTCCGGACTAGTTTCTCCATGTGAAAATGCCCCTAGAATCTGGTTCTAGAAGCTATTCTCCACTTCACATGTGGCTATTAGTGGCTTCACAGTAGTCCATCTACACATATGCAATCCAGGTTTTAAAAAACTGTTACCGCTCAGAAAAGAGATCTTGGTGTGACTGTGGTTAGTTCACTGAAAACAGCTCTTTGTGCAGCAGTGGCCAAAAAGGCAAACAGAATATTAGGAATTATTAGGAAAAGGGTAGGGAATAAAATATCATAATGTCACCAGTAAATCAATAGGTGCTCTCAGTCTTGAATGTATAGCTCTGCTCATCCCTACTTCAAAAATGATATAATAAAAGTGAAAGTTGAAAAAGAGCTACAAACAATTCAGCGTCTGAATTAGAACAAATCCAAAACCTCCAGGCTCTTCAGCTTAGAAAAGACATAACAGGAGGGGGTGGATTAAAAATAAGGATTCATAAAATCATGAATGGTAGAGAGAAATTAACAACGAAGTTCTTATTTATCCTTTCTTGTAATCCAGGACCCGTGTTCACTGCATTTTCTCCATTAGTGGCAATGGGGGGAAACACTGTCACATGCAGTCACAATATTACAACAAAGGAGCATTCAATGAAATTATCAGGCAACAGGTTAAAAACAAGGAAGCACTTTTCCACACATGCATAACTCAGTATCAAAGGATGTTGCAAAAGCCAATGGCATAGCTGAGTTCAAGAAAGGAACTGATAAGTTCCTGAAGGATAAGTCCATATTAGTCAAGTTAGTCAGGGACTGAATGCTGGAAGCTGGGAGTGGACAACAGGAGATGAAGCACTCCATAGTATATAGTCTGTCTTTGAGCACCTCCTCTAAAGTATCTGGTGCTAGCAACTGTGAGAAACGATACTGAACTAGATGGACCATTGGTGTAACCCAGCTCTTATGTTTGTATGACTGTAGTTGCTTAGAATGGTACTGTAACAGAGCCCGGAAGGGCTCACACCTGTGCCAATTAGCAGGCAGTTAACCTCCAGTTAGCGCAGGGGGCAGGGACCTGCTGGTTGCTAGGCTGGCGACTAAGAGCTAGCTAGCTTGCTAGCTTCCTGAGCCAAGAGGCAGTCCTGCTTGCTGGAAGCAAGCCCTCAACCGCTGTGCAGAAGAGGCTTCGGACTGACCTGCTGGTTGCTAGCCTGGCTGCCAACGTAGCTAGCTCCCTGAATCCAGAAGTAGGCCTGATAACTGGAAGCAAGCCTCCACACCCCAGCACAGAGGAGGCAGACCCAGCTGGGAGGACAGAAAGTGTGGGACCTAAAGGTGGGACTGCTCCAGCACTATGGCTCACAGAGAGCCAGAGACATTATAGTAAAGGACTGACTGTTTAGCTAAGAGGAAGCCAAGTCAGATCACTGGGCCTGGCAGATACTGTGAATACTTCCTAGAGGCCTGTAAGGGTACAGAGGCCTCACAGAGTATGTCCTAAGCCAGGAGGAACCCAGATACCTGGGTCTGGTTGAGACTGTGGCTGCTTTTAAACGAGGAGCGCTGAAGCGCCTCCTCAACGCCGCATTAAAGGAAAGCCGCCGGAAGTGACGTTCTCCCCGTTGCCGGCGGCGGCGGTGGCTGGAGACATGGGGCTTTGGAGCGCGCGTTCTTAAGCCTTCAATTATCAGGCTTAAGAACGTGCCGCTCCAAAGCCCCGTGTCTCCAGCCGCCGCCGCTGGCGGCAACGGGGAGAACGTCACTTCCGGCGGCTTTCCTTTAATGCGGCGTTGAGGAGGCACTTAAGCGCTCCTCGTTTAAAAGCAGCCTGTGCAACTATGGCTGCATTCCCATCTGCTGTGGCAGCAGAGGGAGGGGTGAGGGAAGATGCGACAGCACGGAGGAGCTGGCTGACAGGAAAAGAGCTGGTGCGAACAGGATCTGCCATGTCTTCTCTCGTGTATGTCAGGACAGGATTTTGAGCCCTGACATGCATGAGAGAGGCCACAGCAGATCCCCATTCGCACCGGCTCTTTTCCTGTCAGCTGGCTCCTCCACGCTGCCGCGTCTTCCCTCGCTCCTCCCTCTGCTGCCACCGCCACTGCAGATGGGAATGCAGCCTATTGCCTATAGGCCTGCTAGGAACTCCCAGGAAGGAGCATCTTTATGTTAACTACTTTATGTTTTGAAAGCACACTTTTTTAGGGAGAAGCCCCATCCAGAGCTTTTTCAGCAGTGGGCTATAAGGGGAATTGGAGGAGGCCCAATCTAAATTAAATCCCCACAGGGGGATCAATGCTGACCCTACAGAGGTACTGTGGAGATTTGGGTGTGGTACGGTAATGCTAGTTCCCAAACCGACCACTCCTATAGAGGAGAGCTAGACCCGTCCACAGGTACCTTAGACATAAATGTGTGAATTCTGATCAAGTGCTAGTGGTTTTGTTCCATGAGGAGCTAAAATTAGAATGGATAAAATAAATCCAATTAATCTGACAATGGCTTAAGGGAAAACCCCACTAACATGAAAGCTAGGTAAAAAAAAAATTGACTTAAAATTGGTAAAATTTAAGTAAGTTACTGAAAATGGAAACCCTCAAATAAAATCCAGCGAGTTAAATTTAAATTACTCTTTTGATGGGATGTGCGAACACCAGGGTGCTCGGTGTTCAGCCCGTTCGGCGTTCGGAGGAACCTGAAACCATTTTGTTCCGCCTGTTTGGTCCGAACAGTTTCGGGGGGACCGAACCCGCTCAGGCGGGGGGGGAGGTTTTTCCTCCCCCTCTCCCCTCCAGGCTGCACAGGTGGAAGGGGCGCCGGGGAGCACCTCCCCCCCGCCCAGCTTCATAATTTATTTTTTTAGCCCACCCCACCCCAGGGATCTCCCTACCTGGTGGTGTCGGGGCTCTGGGTCTGGCGGCGGTGGTGAGTCCAGAGGTGGTGGTGCTCTGAAGTGCTTCTGGATGCTGCTAGGCCTTCTGGATCAAACCGGAAGGCCTAGTAGCGGCCTGAAGCACTCCGGAGTGCCGGACCCGCTGGACCCATGACTGACCCTATGGAGTGCTTTAGGCCTTCCAGTTTGACCCAGAAGGCCTAGTTGTGGCTTGAAGCACTCCAGAGCACCACCGCCTCCGGACCCACTACTGGACCTGGGACCAGAGCCCCGGCACCACCAGGTAGGGCGATCCCTGGAGTGGAAGGTTTAAAAACAAAAAAATTACGAGACTGGGGAGGGGGGGAGGTGCTCCCCGGTGCCCCTTCCAACCACGCAGCCGGGGGGGGAGGGGAGAGGGAAAACCGGGTCCCTCCCTGCCCCCTGCGCCCCCGCCCGAACCGGTTCGGAACCCGAACTTTGTTCAGCCGGTTCGGGAGGGGGGTGGTTCGGATTCAGGGTGTTCGCAAAAGGTCAGAACACCCCAAGTTCGGGCCAAACCCCAAACCTCTGAACCACGTTTGCACATCCCTAATCTTTTGTATGTGAAGTGTCCTCGCATTCAAGGCCTTGTCTCTCCTGATCTTTCTACCCTTATTTCCCAATGCATTTCCACCCGACAACTACCTCCTCACCCCCACAAGCTACTCACTGATGCTCCTGATAACATCTTTACAGTAATTGTAATGGGTCCTGATAAGTTCTTGCAGGATTAGAAATTGTCTGTTCTCAAATCAACAGGAAATTCTATCATGTCAGGAACATTGCCAAATATTTACTAGCCTGCTTTGGGGTTTCCCAGAGAGTTAGGATAAAAGTACCCTAACCGGTACTGACAACCACACAGAACCCTGACCCAAACCCACCCTAGGGCTGGAAATCTGAGAGATGCTTGTCTTGAAGAAATCCCAGTGCTTGGCTTTCATAGAAGGAATGTTGTTCACATAAGTCTAGTTCTGGACTGATTGTTCTGAACAAATGGGTCCTGGAACTAGAACCCAAAGGGGGCTGCTTGATGCAGATCTTGTGGTGTCTTATGGTGTATGGGGCCAGCCCACTACTGTCCTCCTTGCTCCCCTGTAACAGGGGCTGCTTTTAGATGTGCATGGCAAACACGCTGCATAAAATCACGCTGCATGTAAATATGCCGCGTGTGGGATTTAGACGTGACATTTCACGCATTAAAGCTGGTTGCGCATTCTTTTAAAGCCGCAAATTAAATACCTCGATGTCAAGGTATTTAATTCACGGCTTTAAAAGAACACGCTACTGGCTTTAATGCCTGAAATATCACGTCTAAATCCCACACGCAGGATATTTACATGCAGCGTGATTTTATGCAGCGTGTTTGCCGCTCACGTCTAAAAGCAGGCTAAGCTTAGCATGTGCTCTTCAGAATTCTCAACTTCATGAATATGTCTCTCTCTCTCTCTCTCTCTCTCTATGTTCTCCTCCTACTTTTCTCCCCTCACTTGTCCATTGTGTATTGTAAGCCCCTGTCTCTATTCTGTTCTGCCAGGCACATTGATCCTTTTCTAACACTAATAAAATGGGTGTTACATTTTATTATACATGTTGCAAGGTGCCCATAGAGCACACACCTGCAGCCCTGCAACATGTATAATAAAATGTAACACCCATTCTATCAGTGTTTTAGTGTCTGTGTGAAAAGGCCCATTGATCTCTACTGGTGATCTCTGCCCTATGATCTCCACAATTTACATTGCTGGTGCTATAAAAATAATAATAGTAGGAACAGAGAAAAGGTTCATGACTACAGAGAGATTGTCTCTAGAAAAAAAAAAGAGAGAGATTGTCAAAGATGAAAAGCTGAGTTGACTTAGGTGCCTTAAAGTCTTTTTTGCCTTTAAAAGTCTATCCCAATTATGTGGAAAATAGGATCTTGGAATAACTGGAATCAGCACAATATGTGGATTGCTGGATTGCCAAAAGGCTAGACATCAAACCCATCTTCTGATTTTTTAGGGATGAATTTAAGACTCAGTTGTGCAAGGACTGTCTCTTGTATGTCTGGATATTGCCTAGACCGCAGCAAACACTACTGGAAACAAGCAATGAAGTGTTGAAAGTTGCAAAGAATGAGAAATGACAGAATAAAATATGTAGACAGTCCTTGGATGTAGAGACCGAATAATAAAGCCCATTGACCAGACCAAGACATTTATTTCATGTTTTTGTATTTTTGAGGATCAACAGTTCTTGGAGATAGGTGAATCTATTTTCTTAGGGGCATAGAAGAATAGAGAGAAATACCTACACAAGAACTAAGGCAGATCCTTGCTATGCAGCAGCGAGGCTGGGAATATTCCATGGAGGCCAAACCCACAATTTTACAACTCCCAGTGGAGGCCTAAGACTTCCTAAACACCCTGGCTGGAAGCAATGGTAACTCAAAACATAAGTGGATGAACAGGTTTTTTGCATTAATCCTTAAGCTCTTTAAAGAAAAAACCAAAAAGAAAAGACCTCAGCCTCTTCTAGTATCCTCGTATGGGAGCCAACACTCGAAAAATTACCCTAAGGGGAGGAGTGAGGAAAGCAAATCCAATGTTGCAATTATTTGAAATAAGGGGGAAGTAATAGAATTACTTTCTTTTACAAAAGAAGGGATTTCTTTTGTTAAAATGAAATGTCTCAAGCATATTTCAGTAAATTGGAGAAGAGGAAGGGGAAACTATGAAAAGAGAGAGACATATGAACACCAGAACATTAAGAAAGGAAAACATGCCAAATAAGCACTGTTTGGCTTAATTATTAATTTGTCATGTTGCGTTTTGTAATAAATTCATGTTCTGCCCACATAGAGACATAACGGCTATCCGCTAAACCACACTCATATGTCATCCCAGGATAGAATCCAGGACCTTTTGAATCCAACTACTTGAACAAAGAGATCTTCCTTAGAGTAGGACAGTACTAATAGTTCTACTATCTTCTCTTTAGGTCAGCCTTAAATGGGTAAAACGATCCATTGCCCCAATTCCCATGGTCTGTGGATCCTGTGCGGAGCTGTGCGCACAGCTACACATCCACATTGTTGGGGTTGGCACATTGTGCCACGTGCAAACTGTGCACATGTGTGTGCATGCAGCTTGCACATAGGGATCCATGGGCAATACGATTGTGGCCAATTCAGGGACGTGCGAACAGAACTGAGTTTGGAAATTTGGTTTGGATCGGTTCAAAAATCGAGTTTGGTTTGGAAGTTCGGTTCAGTCGACCGAACTAGTCGAGTTCGGTCAAATTCCGAACCAAGTTTGTACATTCAAAACCAGTGTTTTAAGCTGTTTTTGGCCTTCCGAACTGGTTTGAATTCGACCGAGCAGTTCGGTCGAATTCACGTTCGGTTTGGAAGTTAGGTTCGGTCGACCGAACTAGTCGAGTTCGGTCCAAACTCCGAACTTTCAAACCGCGTTCACACATCCCTAGTGGCCATTGTACACAATGGACATACCAACATATTTACGAGTTCTTCTCCATAAGAGATCACAGGGTAGAAGTACTTTGGAGGGCTCAAAGTTTGATTAAGATAAGCATTCAGTTGCTCTTCCAAGCCTCCTGGGTTTGACGGGTTGCAATCATGATTAAAATTTCTGTCTCTTCCTGATGCTTTTTGACAGTATTTTCAACACTCCTGCTTCTGACATTTGAGGTGCAAAAATCAATGGGAGAACAAACCAAAAATCCCTGCAATAAAAAGACATTTCTTGTCTTGTAAAACACTTCAGTCAGTTTAGTTTACACAGATAGCCAAAGTGACTAGTAGTAGCCCCAGCCACCAGCCACTACATGTTTGCCACACAAACAGGTTTTTTTCCACAGCACTGTGGTACACAAAACCAAACAATTAATTCTAGCAACTGCCAGGGGATGCCCATGTGCATTCATACCTCCACATTGCCAATGCCAACATTGTCAATCCTAAATCCTGTGGGACCCCCAAAATGACCCCCATATTGCTAATGCCAACAGTGCAAACAGTGCCAATACCAGCAACAAGTGTCAATCCCAAATCCAGTGTGACCCCCATATTACCAGTGCCAACAGGGTTATTGTTGTTATTAGTGTTAACCATGGGAACTCCTTGCTGCTTGGTTAAGCGCTGCCACTAGGTGATAGAGAGCCCTCTTACTGGGGTTCTGTGCACTGCCTCTCTCCCACTGGGTGAAATCATGTTATTATTAACCCTGGGATTTCCTTGCTGCTCCATGAAGCCCTGCCACTGCTGGGATAGAGAGTCCTCTTGCTGGGGTGCCTTACACTGCTTCTCTCCCACTGGGTCCAGTCATGTTCTTGTTAACCCTGGGCACTCCTTGCTGACTGACCTCAACAGCCACTGAATACAATCCCCCCCCTCCACTGCACCTCAAGAACCCCAGCTGTGGGGCACCCTGAAGTCTTGGAGTCCCCAAATTATTGGGGCACCCCTCCAACAAGCCATGTGACACTTAACCCAGCAACAAGGAGTTCCCAGATGTAACAGCATCATGGGCCAATCATGTTAACCCTGGGAACTCCTTGCTGCAAGACAGCGGCAAGGAGTCCCCAGGGTTAACATGTTTGGACCCAGTGGAAGAGAGGCCCCTAAACTCCAGCCTTGGGATTCCCCTCAGCCATGTGGTCATGGGACTGACCTCAACAGCAAGAGAATGCAATATCTCCCCCACTGCACCTCCAGAACTCCCAGAACCCCAATGCCTTAGGGCACTCCCCAACAAGCCATATGCCAGGGGACACCCATGGCATATGTCATACCCCCACATTGCAGCCAACAGAACACCAGGAAAGATCTAGTGTAACCTCTTGAGAAACAAACCCCACAGACAGGGCCCCTCAATAGGGATGGGCAAACAGATCACGGTTCGGGTTCAGTCGTTCGGTTAGGTCCAGTTCGGTTTAGTCTGGTTCAGTTCAGCTGTTTGGTTCGGTTGCCACATTCGTGTTTGGCCGTTCAGTTTGGTCGTGTTCGGTTCAGTTTGGGCGTTTGTAAAAAGAATTGCGAGAGCTCATGATCGCCCCGGAAACAGGAAATTCAAGTGCGTGCGGAGCATGTGTAGGTGAGCATGTGTTGTGGCCGGCTGTGTGTTCATTTTTTATTTGTGTGTGTTTTGACTGTGTGGTGTGTGTTGGTTTTGGTTTGGCTGTTTGGTGAGTGTTGGTGGGTGCTGTGTGTGTTGTGTTGGATGCGTTGGGTGTGTGTTTAAAAATAAAATGGAGAAGAAGGTGACCAGTGCCACCAACATTAATCACCGGGCCTAGGGGAAGGCCAAGGTGGCGGAGCCAGTGATGGAGGAAGAGGTTCCTCTGGCCGCTGCTGGACCTTCTGTGGTGGAGGAGGCGCCAGAGTCGGCGGGCACAGGAGGTGCTGCTGCCACTGTTGCCAGGTTTGTAAACTTTTTTTTACTTTGAGGACAAGAAACTTAAGGCCCTATCCATTAGAGCGAGCTCACTGGTGTGCGGGTGGGTGCGTGGGTGGTGGGCATCAGTCAGGCACAAACCCCTTGGTTTACTGAGGGGCTGCGGTGTATGAAGCGGGTAGGCAGGAGGCTAGAGTGACGCTGGCGTCGGACTCGATCTGATTCCGATCGTCTTCTCCATAGGGCCCATTTGCGGTCCTATGTTGAGGCTGTGAGGGCGGCGAGGAAGGAATTCCTCGCGGTCCTCATAGCGTCTG